>SIJG01000045.1:0-436799 GCA_023374025.1 Heterodera schachtii
AAATAAATTTTGCATCAAATAAAGAAAAATAAAAAAAAAATATATATTTATTCTATGGCTAATATTTCATTTTTAAATCTTTTTTCAGCAGTTCTCATTAATCTAATTACTTTTGTGAGCAGTGGATGATTGAGTTCTAATTAGCACTAAACTGAATATTTCATGACAATATTAAAAAATTATTTAATTAATTTTTTAAAGCATGTATTTAGCGTATAAACATCAATTTAAAGCAATATTCCTTAATATAAAAAAGGTTTTCTCAGCATACAGCAATAATGCCGAAATTTATGTGCTTATGACAACTCTTTGAGTATTCTCTTTTTTGTTATTCTTTCGAATAATTCTAATATTCCTTTTTTTCTCTGCCGATTTTTATTGTTTGTTGTTCTTTATGCGATTTTGGGCGACATTTTGACGGCGGTTATTAACCGGTACCCCCGGTTGCGGGTCGGTTTTCGAACCCCCTTGTTTTTGGTTAGAAATCAGGTCCGGGATTTGGAATTTGTCGAAATGAATATGGGTTTTGACGATCCTTAAAACATCTAAAAAGTGCTTTTGTGCAATAAACGTGATTTGGTTCAAAAAACATTTTTGAAAAGCCGGACCACAACATTTTGGAGTTCATCAGTGCTGGCTGCAAAAACTACGGACTGAAGTTGGAACGTAAGGACAATGGAAAAATTGAATATGATTTAAAAATCAGAGGTTTTACACTTGATGAACAAACCACTCAAAAATTACATTATAATAGTGTAAAAGATCAAATTGTGAAATATGTAACCAGTTCACCTGCATCACCAATTTCTGTAAAATATCCTCATTCTATTCGTCCTAATCTTCTCCAAGGCAAAGTGTATACCCAATCTCTTACTAAACTTTACCAGCCCTCATTCACTAAAGGTATTGTAAATAGTTCTTATCATGTTGCCGAATCTGGTTACCGTCATTGATGATTTTTCAATATGCTTTCAAGTATTTAAAAATTTTTCATAATTTGTTATTTTTAAATGAATTTATAAATTTGTAAATTTGACTGATAAATTGTTCAGTTTTAATTGAGAAAAAAAAAGTATTTAAAGAAGTTAACAAAAACTGAACTAATTTAAAATGAAGCGCTCAAAAAGAAATTCGCCAAATAAAAAACTGAAAAAACCCCGAATTTCCAAAAACTCTGATCACCGTGAAGGAATTAAATCATGCATTAAAAAAATCGAAGAATATACAACTAATAGTAAGAAGTTTAGACTATTGCGGTCAAAATCAAAGTTTGTCGTGGAAAACATTGAGAAATGCCCAAACCCAACAAAAGAATTAGAAAAATGTATAAACACATCAATTGTTGAAGCCATTGCTGACGCTAAAAGGAAGTTGGGTGGAGCAGACAAAGCAGGAGTTATAATTTCATCAGAAATGTTAGAGCAAGGTGACATCATTGTACCAATAAGACCAATTAATTCAAATATTGCAGAAGCAGTCTTTAATCAATTTATTAAAGTGGAACAAAGTTTATCAACAAAAAATATTAATGTTTATGGATCACCGTTTGTAATTACTGTAACTGTACTTAATATTAATGATTTGAGAATAAATAAATAAACATTTAATATCTTAATTTTATTATTATTCTAAATTTACAGAATATGTAGTTAATTATTTTATTAATAAATAAAAAGGATAAGAGTTACATTTTTTATAACATTTTATTCATTTATCAAAATATATAAAAATAAAAATACATGTATAATTCATATTATTTTTTTTTCAAATTAACTTTTTAAATATAAAATCATTCTTCCATCATTAAAAGGTTTTTGTTTTTTAGCAATAAGTAAAAACCTTATAGGCACAGATTTACCATGCTACCCCTCCTCCCTTCTGACCTGAAGTTTTTTTTTTACGATTTTTTTCTTAATTATAAAAAAATTTTTTGTGTAAAGAATGTCCTAAGGGCAAAAGTTTTAACAAAAAATGTTGAAGACCATCAGTTATAATAGAAAATTCTTAAACTACCTTCGTAAAAAAAATGCTGTAAGGGTATAACTTATAGAAATTCTTAAATTATTGTGTTAAAAAATGAGTTAAGGTACAGGTTTTACCAAAAGAGGTAAAGAGTCCTAATAGTATATGTTGAAATATCCACCAAAAAAAACCCCTAAAAAGTTTTAAGGGTCACTATTTTACACCCCTCCTCCTACAAATAAGGGCTAAAATATGTTTACCTTACTAAAATATGTTTACCTTTTTTAATTAAAAAAAATTAATCACACATTTTTATTAAAACTGGTTCACACTTTTATTTAAAAAAATGGTTCACACAGTTTTATTTTAAAATGGTCAACATCTTTGGATAGTAAAAAAACATGAAGTTTAATTCAAAAAATAATTCGCAGCCACGGGGGCTCGAACTTTAGGGGCCAAAATCTGCATGGGTAACTACTATATTGGTTTTTCCAAAAATAAATTAATATATTTATTATTCCATTTAATAAACTTTTAAAATACCTTCACAACATTTAACGGCATAATAGAAATATTTGCATTTTTGACCGCAAACTATGCATTTGGAGGAATTATTGTCGGAAATTGATTTCATCCTGTTAATTTTAAAATTTAAATATAATCATTTTTCAAAATGAATAATTATTAATTAATGTATTTTTACATCTATAAATAAAATTAAAAACTAATTGAAAAAAAAATTAAAATGATAGAAAATAAAAGACCTATGAGAGCGATTTTTCATTAAACATAATAAAATATTTATTATTAATTTTTTATTATGAATTTTTTGAGATGTTGTAAAATCCAATTTATAAAAGCCAATCATTCCAGTAAATGGTGATGGAAATAACTAAATAATAAAATGTGAATGGAAAATGAATTTAATTTATTGGGAATTGTTTTGAACAAAATTTTCTTAGAAAATCAATTAACATAATTTTTTTGAAAGTTGATTAATCCCACCGAATGACAAGACTTGAGATAGAGAAAAGGAAACTGCAGGATGCTTAATGAATCAATTAAGGCGTTCATTAGTCCTATATGATCTATCAAATTGGGGATCCTTAAGAAGAGGGCAGGGTTGGTGTTCAGCTGGTAGAACACTGGCCCGGAAAGCCCGAGACGCCGGTTCAAACCCGGCACTCCCCATAATTTTTCCCCTCAAAGGCTTTCTGAGCTCGTTGGTATATTCTGACTCAAGTAGTTTCTTATAATTTCCATTTTATCAAACCCTTAATGAGGAAATTTTGCGTTTGATTTTTCGATATTTATGAAAATTTCTGGGTTGATAATTTCCTTAAATTTATTGATTCGTTTTTTCGATATGTATCGAAAAAACTGAAAAATTTAAAATCCCGAGAAATGATGCGAAGCTTTGGCTGTTTAAAAGAAAAGAATATTGCCAATTAGGAAAGAAGGGTTTTCTGTAAATTAAAAACCGAAAGGTTTATTTTGTATAATTTTATAGTCCATGATTTGGGTTTTTCAATTAAATTATTAAATTTTCAAATTTTCATTTTGGTTTTTGTTTGTAACCAAAAATTGAGTCTCAAATATCTCTTAAAGCAGAAAACATTTTAGCAGCCATTTTTAAAACCCATTCAATTCTCAATAAGCTTGTGAACGAAAAACAAAAATATTTTTGCATGAAAGCGAGACAAAACAAATTGAAAAAGGCGAGAATGACTTAAATTGGGTTTTATGGATTTTTTACAAAATAAAAAAGAACAATAGAGGGATATTCCAAGGAGGTAACGGAATTCAGAGTTTAGGCCTTTGGGGGGCCAGAATTCTGACTTCCAAAATTGTTTTTAAAAATTTTTGAGGCCATGGAAAAAAACACTGCCGTGGAAAAGTTTGTAATTTTTAATGAGTTATTTCCAAAATGAAACTTTTAAACAATTGGCGCCCTTTGCACTTTGCTCAATCCCAACTTTAGACGAGCGAGAACTCTTCATAAGTCCGAAAGAGATTCACATGTAACAGATTTCTTTTATCAAAAATATAATTTTGGAAAATTTTATTTTTTTATTTTTCTAATTTCCATTTTTATTCTCTATTTCTCTTCTCAAATCAATTTTCCATTCACATGTGCATATTTTAATGGCCTTTTTTTGTATGCACTTTACCTTATGATAAATGGGTTTTTCTTTTTCTAAGTGCGCACTTCGAATAATTTATGCCCTCCCAACACATTACCCTCATTTTTTAGATTTTCATTTAGCCTTATTTTTTGCCGAAATTTACTGGCAATTCAAATTCTTAAACATTTTTTAGCTGTTTTCCAATGTAATTTGATCGGGAGTTAGCCCCCAATGTCGCAACATTTTCGAAGGTCGGGCGGGAATCATCATCATTTTTTGTTTCAGCTTTCAACTAGATCATTTGCAGTAAATTCCAAAAATGCCTGCTCTTTCCTCCCATTTTGTCATCGATGGCACCTTGATAGGCACCCTCGCTTTTCTCTCCACTCTCCCCACCTTCGATTGTGCAGTAATGCATTCGAAAGCCGAAATGCATTCAAAGTACAGTCTCACTGTGCCCGGCAAATATATTGTAAAGCGCCAAACTGCCGCCAGCAGCCATCCGCAGTATTTGTTCCCAGGACAAACGGGATTTACCACGAACGGAGTGAGTGGGATGGTGACGAGGGCAATAAATTTGAATCTAACAAAAAGTAGGACGTATAGGGTTCTCATGAAAAATTAAAAACTTAATTGATAAAACAAGCCTTTCTAATTAAAGGTCAGAAAAACTTAATTTTACGTACCGTCTCCTTCCATGAAACATTTTTTACCGTATTTCCTTTAACACAGCCCTTCCCTGAAATAAAGCTCTCCTTTTGTAGGGGATTGCAAAAAAAGCATTCGGGACTCAATTGCAGGAAATACGCTAATTTGGACCTTCTCTTCCATTCATTGCATAAATTTAATTAGGAAAAGCATATCCCCGCGCTCAATTCAGAAGGACCGCATTGGCGATGCTCATTTAGACTTTGCTACTGGCGTAATGATTATCGATCATTTAAACGACAACGACTTCGGCTCGTACTCTTTCCCGCTTGAGCATCAACCGGTCACTGTGGTGAATGGACATGCACAATCCGCTGGCGAATCTGTTGTGGAACTAGTGAAAAAATGAAGAGATAAGCACAACATTGAAAAAGTCATCTGAAGCAAGGGCGTAGCCAGACCCTTGGCTTCGGGGGGGGGGGGCTGAAGTCAAAAATTCGATTTTAGGGGTGTATTTTTCTTTTTTCAGCCGATTTTTAGGCGTGTATTTTTGCTTTTTTGAAATCCCGAATTAGGGGGGTGTATTTTGCAAAATTTTTCGCTAAAAAATTACTATTTTTTGCCATTTTGGCCTCAATTTTTCAAAAATATGGTAAAATGGGGGTCCAGGTGGTGCCGATAGGCGCCGCCGGGAAAATTTTTGAGTATTTTAATGCACTTTTGTTTAGAAAATTGTTTAAAATTTCAAAAAATTTACTGAAAATTTTTTCTTTTTTGGGTTTCGGGGGGGGGGGGGCTTTAGCCCCCTCAGCCCCCCCCCCCCTGCCTACGCCCTTGATCTGAAGAGAGAAAGAAACATGGTGAGCCGAAGTGACAAAAGTATGGGTGTGGGCGAAGTGACAAAAGTATGGGTGTGGGCGAAGTGACAAAAGTATGGGTGTGGGCGAAGTGACAAAAGTATGGGTGTTTGTAATAATTAAATTTAATTATTATTTTAAT
This sequence comes from Heterodera schachtii, assembly GCA_023374025.1. Taxonomy (NCBI): domain Eukaryota; kingdom Metazoa; phylum Nematoda; class Chromadorea; order Rhabditida; family Heteroderidae; genus Heterodera; species Heterodera schachtii. The sequence goes on from SIJG01000045.1 coordinate 5,736, forward strand.
TTTATTTGCTAAGTAATTAATCATAACTTAGCTTAAACTTAGTCAAATTAATGAACTTTAGTATTTAGCGACAGCTCGAAGCATCCTCTACTACATATGTAATTTTTAAAAAATTCGTAAAAATTTACAAAAAGTTGTAACCAAAAAAGTTCGAAAAATTTTGACTCAACAATTTTGACCCTAACTTTTCTGAACTCAATAAAATTTTTTGAAATTTAGCAGAATAATAGAGTAATCTTTGGGCTATCTAATTACATAAACAAAATTAAAATTGGTTGTTTCAAAAAAAAGTTATCGAGGAATTAATAGTGTCATATTTTTATGGTCATCCAAAAAATGTAAGGACATTTAAATGCATGAAAATTGTTCAAACTTAAATTAATTCACCCGCACTTGATATGAAAAGATAGCCCAAAGATTACTCTATTATTCTGCTAAATTTCAAAAAATTTTATTGAGTTCAGAAAAGTTAGGGTCAAAATTGTTGAGTCAAAATTTTTCGAACTTTTTTGGTTACAACTTTTTGTAAATTTTTACGAATTTTTTAAAAATTATGTCACTTCGCCCACACCCATACTTTTGTCACTTCGCCCACACCCATACTTTTGTCACTTCGGCATAGCACCGAAAAGAAAGATGAAGAGATTCAAATGTGTGGCATCAGTCTTTTTGTATTGTTTAACCTTTAGCACTTGACATATTTCTCAAGAACAACTATTATATCTTCTCCAATTTGGCTTAACTTTTCAGTAAATTTACACACTAAATGGACGAGCTCTAAGTCGTATGCGAGTTTAGCGTGAAAAACTCTGGCCGCCCAAATTGTCGTTATATTTCAAACGGGAGCAGGAAAATGCGACACCGGTAAATACGACACAAAACATAGATTTTAAAAGCAATGTAATTTGTCTTCAAATTGCGCGGCTTTTCCGCTGTTTTTTTGTTGTGTGCTTTTTCAACAACATTCGTCACTCAATTTTTTTTTTGTTGTTTGATTTATTCAACAACAAATTTTCGTCAAATTCAACTGCTGTTTTTTGTTGTGTGATTTTAATCAACAACTTTTCTTCAATTTCGACAAATGGCTTTGACCATTGAACAGCTTTTGCAGGCAATTTCGCAGCAAAACCAAAACCCCACACTTTCAGGAATTGACTCCTTCGAATTGGGCGATGAAAGCACCAACATCGAAGATTGGTTGCAGCAGTTCTGCTTCGCGTTGGATTGTTCGGCGCCCAATCTCAAAGATGAACAAAAAGTCAAACTCCTGATGACGAAATTGAGCAAAGCAGCATTCAGCGAGTACAAGAAGTCGTGCTTGCTGAAGGACGTGACCGATTTTGGATTTGTCAAGACGGAGGAGCAGCTCAAGGCACTGTTTGCCAAGCCGCAGTCGGTTTGGATCGACAGGTATGAGTGCCTTCGGGCTTCCAAGAGCGAGGATGAAAACTTCCGCTCATTCATCAATCGGCACAAGCGCCTTCTCCGGGATTTTGAGTTCAAAAAACTCAATGAAGAGCAATTCTATTGCTTAATGCTGTTAACAGCTTTAAAAAACCCGAAGGATGGCGAACTTCGAAAGAGAATTTTGGGCAAATTGGCGGCAGATGGCGATAGGGCAAAATACGATAAGGTTGTGGAAGACCTTCAAATGTATTTGTCCACTATTGCTGAAGCCAAATGCATCGAACAGCCGGCCCCGTCAAAGCACATTTTGGCTGTCAAGCAGCAAAATTTTGCAGCAAAAACAAAAGGCTTTGAAGCACGCGGTCAAGTGCAACAGCAGCTGAAGGTGTGCTGGCGCTGTGGGCGAGGCTCACATGTTCCAAGTGCATGTCCGCACATTAAAATTGCGTGCCGGAAGTGCAGCAAGGTGGGACATTTGGAAGCGCAGTGCAACCAACACCAAGCGTGGCTGAGTAAGCAAGGGAAAATGCAAAGCCGTAAGCAAGGCAACCTCAAGCTTGGAGGTGTGCTGATCAATTCGGTGAACCAACCGAAACGGCTGATTGAATGCCCTATTAAAATGAATGGCAATTCTGTGGAATTCGCGCTGGACTCAGGTGCTGAGGTTGTAGTGATCAATGAAGAGACCCATGAAGGGATCGGAAAACCGAAGCTGAGTCCATGCAATGTTGAAGCGAAATACCACGACGGAACAAAATGGACCCTTCTTGGAAAAGGGGAGGCTGAGTTCGAATTCGGAGGGATAATCCGAAGAGGGCAATTTTACGTCGCCAAGAGAGGGTCATTAAATTTGTTTGGCATCGAAATGTTGGATGCTTTTGGCCTCATGGACGACGTCAGAAGAAAGTGGCCATGACATTGAATGTAAATAATGTCAAAAAGGAAGGGTCTGTTGTTGATGAAACATTGATCAGACTCAGGGCGAAGTTCCCTACTGTCTTTTCGACAGATTTGGGCCACTGTAAAAAGGCAAAAGCGCGCCTTTCATTAATGGCTGACGCAAAGCCAGTGTATTGCAGGCCTCGTCCGGTACCATACAACACCAAGTTGGTTGTTGACGCTGAATTGGACCGACTTTTGGCTGCAAATGTCATCCGTCCTGTTGACCACACTCGGTGGGCAGCACCTATAGTGGTCGTCAAAAAGGCAGCTGGTTCGGCACGTGTTTGTGCTGATTTTTCAACGGGTCTTAACAATGTGTTGCTGTCGAATCAGCACCCGTTGCCAGTGCCTGAGGACATTTTTGCGACACTAAACGGAGGACAAATTTTCTCTCAGATCGATTTCCGGGATGCGTATCATCAAATCGAATTGGAAGAGGGATCAAAAGAGTTGTGTACGATCGCAACGCACCGTGGTAATTTTGAGTACCAGCGGTTGCCATTCGGAGTGAAGTCTGCTCCTGGCATTTTTCAATCCATTATGGATTCGATGTTGGCAGATTGTCCATTTGCCATTGCTTATTTGGATGATGTGATTGTTGTGAGCCGGACTCGGAAAGAACATTGGACACATTTGGCAGAAGTTTTCAAAAGAATTGACAATTTTGGTTTTCGGATTAAGCCTGAAAAGTGTTCTTTTGGCAAAGAACGAATCAAATTTCTCGGGTTCATCATTGATAAGGATGGCCGAAGACCCGACGCGACCAAAATTGAGGCGATCAGACGGATGCCTATTCCAACCAATGTGTCCACTCTCCGATCATTTTTGGGAATGGTAAACCACTATCAACAATTCGTCAAGAATTTGCGGTTCATTCGCCAACCGTTGGAGACGACCTTTTGAAGCAGGACACTGTCTGGAATTGGTCCAGCGAATGTCAGAAAGCCTTTCATCAGGTCATTGGCACGCTTCAGTCGGACCAACTGCTCACACATTATGACCCATCACAAGAAATAATTGTGTCCGCTGATGCTTCTGAGCACGGAATCGGAGCAGTTATCTCGCATCGATATGCGGATGGAAGCATCAAGGCCATCGCGCATGCGTCGCATTCGTTGGCTCCAGCAGAAAGGAATTATGCCCAAATTGAGAAGGAAGGCTTAGCCTTAATTTTTGCTGTGCAAAAATTCCACAAATACCTTTACGGAAGGCATTTTATCCTGCAAACGGATCATAAACCTTTGTTGTCCATTTTTGGCAACAAAAAGGGAATTAAATCCTGCACCGCCAATCGATTGCAACGCTGGGCATTGATTTTGCTCGCTTATGATTTTGATATCGAATATCAAAACACAACAGAGTTCGGACAAGCCGATGTGTTGTCTCGGTTGATCTCGAAGACTCCAATTGAAGAAGACGAAGTGATCATGGCCAATTTGATTAATGTGGAAACGGAATTTTTGAATGCTGTTGTAAAGCAATTTCCGTTGAATTCCGATCAAATAATTGATGAGATTGGAAAAGATGAAGTGCTCAATAAGATCGTGAAGTACCTTCGCACTCAATGGCCCACTTCAAAGAATATGTCTTCTGAAATCATTCCATTTCACCGCAGGCGAGAAGCCTTATCAATTGAAAATGGATGCATTATTTATGCGGACCGGGTGGTGATCCCCACATCACTTCAGAAGGAAGTCTTGCAGCAATTGCACCAGGGACACCCGGGGATGAAACGCATGAAAAATCTGGCCAGGCAATATGTTTATTGGCCTGGGATGGACCAGCAAATCGAAGACTTCGTTCGATCTTGCCAAGCTTGCGCTGAAGAAGCAAAAGCACCGGTCAAAACTCTTCTTCACTCTTGGCCAAAAGAAGATGGCCCATGGAAACGAGTGCATATGGACTATGCAGGGCCTTTCTTTGGAAAAATGTACCTAATTTGTGTGGACGCATTTTCCAAATGGCCCGAGGTCTTTGAGATGAGCTCCACCGGATCAGCAGCGACGATTGACAAAATTCGTTATCTGTGCTCTCGGCATGGACTTCCCGAAACACTTGTCACCGATAATGGTACCCAATTCACGTCAAATGAATTCAAGGAATTCACCAAGACTAATGGAATTTCCCATCTATTTTCGGCACCGTATTGTCCAATGTCGAATGGACAGGCAGAGCGGTTTGTCGATACGTTCAAACGGACGTTTCGAAAATTGAAAAAGGAGGGGGTAGCGAATAGGTTGGACACGTTTTTGACAACCTACCGTACCACTCCTAATGAGTCGCTGGCTGGAAATAAAAGTCCTGCAGAAATGTTTATGCAGCGCAAAATCCGAACGACTTTGGACCTTCTGCGGCCCAAACGGCGCCCAATAATCGAACGTGACGAAGCGATGGAGAAGAGTTTCAATCGCCGTCACGGGGCACAACCAAGAGAATTCATGGTCAATGGCAAAGTTTTTGCCCGACATCGAATTTCTCAACCATGGAAAGCCGGACGTGTCACCCAACGGAAAGGTGTGATTTACGACGTATCATTTTCCGACGGATCGTCTGGTAGGTTCCATGCGAACCAAATGTTGGTTCGTCACACGCCGGACATTGAGGAAGACCCCTTGGATATGCTTAATGAAGCATTTGGGCTTCCTCTGGCCCCGACAGTGGTCGAAGACCCTGATCGGCCGGCTGAAGTTCAACTTCCCATGCGCGCCAACACACCGGAGCCACTGAACGACGGACCACTCAACGAAGATGTGCCAAGAATCCCCGAAGGACGTCCACAAAGAAACCGACGACCGCCTCAGCGCTATTCGCCGAGATGATGATCAAAAAGATTCTTTTTGATGGGGGAGGTGTTAGGACGGGTCATTTTAAATTGTATTGGCATTATGTTCCCCATTGCCACGTCACCATTTGACCCCATTTCATTTGTTATAAATATGCCTCCCTTCCTCCCCCTCTCTGTTCTCTTCCAGTCATTCATTCATTTTATTTGTCATTTCCCTGCTTGACCCCAATCAATATATTTTTGTGTGCCTTGTCCCATTTAATTTGGAATAAATATTTTATTTATTCTCTTCGGACTCTCCGGCATAACATTAATGAACTTTAGTATTTAGCGACAGCTCGAAGCATCCTCTACTATTTATGTAATTTTTAAAAAATTCGTAAAAATTTACAAAAAGTTGTAACCAAAAAAGTTCGAAAAATTTTGACTCAACAATTTTGACCCTAACTTTTCTGAACTCAATAAAATTTTTTGAAATTTAGCAGAATAATAGAGTAATCTTTGGGCTATCTAATTACATAAACAAAATTAAAATTGGTTGTTTCAAAAAAAAGTTATCGAGGAATTAATAGTGTCATATTTTTATGGTCATCCAAAAAATGTAAGGACATTTAAATGCATGAAAATTGTTCAAACTTAAATTAATTCACCCGCACTTGATATGAAAAGATAGCCCAAAGATTACTCTATTATTCTGCTAAATTTCAAAAAATTTTATTGAGTTCAGAAAAGTTAGGGTCAAAATTGTTGAGTCAAAATTTTTCGAACTTTTTTGGTTACAACTTTTTGTAAATTTTTACGAATTTTTTAAAAATTATGTCACTTCGCCCACACCCATACTTTTGTCACTTCGCCCACACCCATACTTTTGTCACTTCGTTCATCGTCCCTGATGACAACTCAAAATTTTTGACTTTTTCTCTAATTTTTCCTCTCTTTTCTAAAATTCCAAAGATGGCCATCGCATTAAGCATATTTTTGTAGACATTTCTGCCTCGTGGTGCTGTTGAAATGTTGGGAATTCCCTCGGGGGCGTGTATTAGGCGCTCTAATGGTACTGAGACGGGATCAGCTGTCTTTTTGTCCGCCGGCACTATTTTTGCTGATGAATTTGCTATTTCAACGATTTCATATGGTCCAAAAATATTCCATTTTAATTTTTTGTGGGCTGATCGCTGATTTGCCCCTGGGAATTTGACCATTACGCGTTCTCCTTTACTGTATTTGTTTGGAGTGACTTTCGGTTAGAATTGTACCACTTTTCCATTGTTTCTCTTGCTTTTTCGGAATGATTTTTGGCTTTTTTCAAAACATCGAGCAAATTTTCACGAAACAATTGTAAATAATTTTCCTCGTCAATGGTGTATGCAGGATTAACGGGAAATTTGGCCTCATTTTCTGAGGGAAAATTAACAATTCGTCCAAAAATAATCGTATATGGAGAAAATCCGGTGGTTTCTGAAGGAGAAATATTGTAAGCGAAAGTGACGTATGGGATTCTATCATCCCATGACCAATTCGACTCGGTTGATCGCTTTAACATATTTAAAATTGTCTGGTTCGCGCCTCAGCTTGTCCATTGGCACTTGGATCATACCCGGCTGTCGTACTTTTCTCAGTACCAAGGATTTTAGTGATTTCGTTTAGGGTTTTGTTCACAAATTCTGAACCCTTATCCGAATGAATTCTTTTTGGGTTTCCAAAAATGGGATTAATTTTTCGACGAATGCTTTTGCCACCGATTCGACGCTTTTGTCTGGGATCGCTGCAGTAATTAAATATTTGGAAAAGTGATCGACCATCACTAAAACATATTTGTTGCCTCTTTCTGACATTCCAATTGAGAGGATTCTAACACTGCGTTTACACAATCAGCACGCATGTTGGGCCAGAAATATTTTTCGGCAAGTTGTCAAATAACTTTTTCCCACTTAAATGGCCAGCACATTTGCCTTCGTGCCTTCCTTTTATTAACTCTCTCCGAAATTTTTTTGGTACGAAAAGGCGAAAATTGTCCGAATTTCGATTCACAGAAGTATAAAAGGTCATTCATTATGGAGTATTTTTGGATTGTGTCCAAAATTTGTTGTAACTCTTTCCGATCAGTAGGCAATTTGTGTTTTTCTAAAAACTCGAACACATAGCGGAATTCGCTTTTCCTTGTCTCCTCAATCCATTCATTTCTTTCTGCCTCATTTTGTTCGACTTTTCTCAGTTCCTCGGCCGTGGCAACTTCTCCTATTACAACTGAATCGGCGCTTTCTTTTACTTTTAGGGCCCCAGACCGCGAAAGAACATCAGCAATTACGTTGGTTTTTCCCGGATTGTACTCAATTTCCAAAATAAATCTCGAATTGAGTTCCATAATCCATTTGTCGACTCGGGCCTTTCCAGTCTCATTTTTGCTTTTAAACATTGGAATGAGCGCTTTGTGGTCAGTTAAAATTCGAGTTGGGATCATGGTTATATATTGGGCAAATTTTTTAACTCGAATCGTACAGCTAATGCTTCAAGCTCTGTTGGACAGTATTGTGACTCATATTTATTGCATTGCCTGGATGCGAAATAAATAGGTCGAATTCGGTTCTGTATGTCAGGTTGACAAAGTACAGCAGAAATTCCCATTTTACTAGCGTCCGTCATTATAAGAAATTTCCTTAATGGGTTGTTCAGAGCGGCTTGGAAATCCGGAAAATAAAGAATCACTTCATTCAAAATTTTTTCCTTTAAATTGGAAATGCCATTTAATTCGAATTCTCCCATTTCGAATGGTACATCCTTTTTTAGGAGCTTGAACAGTGGGGCGGCAATTGTGCCAAATGAGTAAATAAATTTGCGATAATAGGTCATAAAACCCAAAAATGAATGCAGTTCTTTTTTCGTCTTTGGAATAGGAAGTTCCAAAATAGGCTTGACTTTGTCAGCATCCATTTTTATTCCATTACGCGTCAAAATATGGCCTAAAAATTGAAGCTCTTCCGTGCAAAAATGGCATTTTGAAATTTTTAATTTTAGGCCTGCTTCATGAATTTGGCCAAAAACTAATTTAAGGTGCTCCAAATGCTGCTCAAAAGACTCAGAAGCTACCAGCACATCGTCGATATAGACAAAGACAAATTCATTTAACATTTTTCCAAATAATTGGGACATAAAACGTTGGAATGTCGCAACTGCGTTACATAATCCAAAAGGCATAACTGTAAACTCATGGAGCCCAAATTCGGTCACAAATGCGGTTTTTTCGACTGAATCTTCCGCCATTTTGATTTGCCAATACCCAGAGAGGAAATCCAATGTAGAAAAATATTTACGGCCACCCAACATGAGAAGAGTCCTTTCAATGTTTGGTAATGAAAAACAGTCTTTTCTCGTCGTTGAATTGAGTCCTCTGTAGTCTACACAAAATCTCAATGTTCCGTCTTTTTTCGGGACAATAACAATTGGACTGGCCCACGGGGACAATGATGGACGGATAATGCCTCGGCGCAAATCGTCTTGAAGCATGGCCGCAACTTTTTCTCTGTATCCATAAGGGACTGGCCGCATTCGATTTTTGATCGGATGTGCATTTCCGGTGTCGATCGGATGTTTCACCATTTCAGTCTGAGTCAATTCGCTGTCGTTGCATGCAAATACATCAGAAAATTCTGACAGCAATTGCTTGAGATTTTCCTGATTATTTTCTTCCAGCTGTCCAATTTCCACTGTCCATTCATCATTAGATGGCCTGTCTCTTTTCACAACTTCTGGTGATGAATGGAACAACCAGGACTCTTCCAAACAGTTCTCCGCGTCGGCAATTTCACTTGGCTCTTCTGCCACTGCAATTTCTTCGTTTTCCTTCAAAATTACCGCTTTTTCCGAAAAATTTGTGATTGCTGCCATAATTTTTCCGTTTCTGCCCGTGCTCAGTGCTGGTTCGACTCTTACGCTGTTGTCTTCGTCATTTGCAATGATGAGCACATTTGTATCATTAAAAATGGGTGGAACAGAAAGTTCGACAAACTTGGTTGAAAATGGTTCAACCACAGTGTTGTAAACCACACGAACCGACTCAGATTTATTATTTGAACATTCAAATTCAATCAATTCACCATTTGGGGCATCGAAAAGTTGAAACCAAGAGGCCCTAAAGCATTGGTTCCGAATAAAATGGGTAGGCCAATAGGGGCATCCGTGATATGGAAATCGATTTCCATTTCTTCGCAACCTTTTCTGAGGACAGGAAGTGAGACAGTTCCATAACATTCGACGAGTTTTCCATTTACGTCCACCACATTTCGTGATTTGGGGCAAATGTTAATACTTTTACCCTTCAGTCTAGGCTCTTTAAAATTTCCCTTAGAAATTCGGTCTTAATAAGCGAAACTTGGGCCCCGCTGTCCAACATCGAAGGGGTCGTTTGGCCAAAAATTTCAACAATAATGGCGACAATTTTCCCGATTGTTGAAGTCTCAGCTTTACTCGTTTCGCCATTTTCGCATTTGGCCCAAAATTTTTGAAGAATTCAAGCATTTCTGAGTCGCTGCTCACGACGGCTCCGCATTTGAGCACATCTTCATCTTTCACTTCGTTCTGTTCCACCAAATAATTCTGTTTCAGAAAATTGCGTGATTGCGGAAGTTGTGAGCGATTTTGACTGGCAAAATTTAGCTCTGGTTTTCGCACAACACTGGTGTTCTGATTTATGGGCATTGGCGTCCAGTTTGCACCCGTTGCATTTTGAGATGCTTCATAGTTTCGGTTTTGGCCACTTTGCTCAGCTCTTGGTCTGAAGCAATTTCTTGCTACATGGACAACCCTTCCGCAATTAAAACACGTGGGTCGGTTTTCGTTTTCGGATTGGTTAGCTGAATTGTTCCCGAAAAAATTCATTGGACGAGAAAAATTCATTGGACGCATGGCAATCTGATTCGTTGTCGTGGCATTTTGTAATGCCATTCGACGGGTCGCTTTTTGCGTCGCTTCTGCCCTCGCTGCCATTCCGACAAATTGGTCAAAAGTCATGCCGGGTACTCTGCCCATTTCTAAACTCAATGCCAACTCAGAATTGTCAAAAGTCCTAATTAAGTGTTTGATTGCGTAGTCATCCACAAGATGATCGGTCAATCCTGGATACGCACGTCTCACCAGCATTATGATCCGTTCAGCGAGCGTGTCCAAATCCTCATCCGTTTTGCGTCTGATCCCTGACATTAGTTGATCAAATGCACTCCATTCTCTTGCATCAGTTTCCTCAAGCTGCCGTAACATCTCTCTTTTAATCGACTCATAACGGTATGGCTCAGTTGAACAAGCCGACTTGAAGGCCCTTTCAGCCCGACCAAAAATTTTGGATTCCAAAGAAGTAACGCGTTTGGTATTTGACCATTCCGCAGTGTTCACATCAAATCTCTTGAAAAATTCTTTGATTTTTTCTGCCCCTTCGTTTCGTCTCAGCGGTGATATTTGGCTCATGATTAAAGCGTAGGCAACTTGGTCCATTCCCGGGCCCCGAAACTGTTCCTGTTGATTCTGTCGACCTTCAGTTCTGTATTGTTGGTTTGCATTTTGGACAACAAAATTGTCAGTTCTTTGCACGGTTTGTGGCTGTTGCAGAGGTACCGGCTGAATTACTTGTTGTTGCCACATTTGTATGCCCTGTGGTTGACCATTTCCAGCGAATGGTTGATTTCCCGTCGGTAAGTATGGTGGCGGATATTGCGGATTGTAAATCGGATAGGTTTGTGGAGGCTGTTGAGGGTTTGTATTCATATACCCAAACATCGGTTGTGGTTGATAGGAAATTGGAGGTTGGTATTGATAGTAAGGAACTTGGCCAGGAAAACCCCAAATTGGTCCCGGAAATCCCTGCTGGATTGTTGGCTGAGTTACAGCAGGTTGTGGAATTGCTTGTTGCACTATGATTGGCTGTTGAGCTGGAAGTGGCTGAGGGCGGACAAGTGAATGCATTGCTTGTTGCTGTATGGCAGCACCACCACCATTTACCCCAGTTCGCGCATTATTTTGCATGACATTTTGAGTTTTTTGGGCATTTTGCGCAGGTACATGTTGGACGAATAATTCAGGAGTGATGCGGTTTTCAATGGGGGTTGAGGTTCTTGGTACAATACGTGGTGGAAGAGTGTGAGTTATGCGATGGCCATCAAAATTTTCGTTTCTCACCAACCATTCCTCTCTACCAACGTTGAATCCCAAATTTTGAAAACGCAATCTCAAACCTCCGCGTTGTGGTTCCAAATTTTCATCGACCACTGCCTCATTCTGCCTCTGCTGCTCATTTCGTACAACCACTGGTTCCACATTCAAAAGTGCATCGCGAATTTGTTCCGAGTCCAAGTTTCGGTGTGATGCTGAAATTTCTCCCTCAATCAAAGAATTCTCAAAAACCCCATTGTTAGCGGTGTTAATCGGTCGGTTTTCAAAATTTTCTCGCTCTCCCTCGTCAATCAGCGCCTGTCATTCAATGCTTCTTGTTGCATCCGAAGTCTTTGTCTCGTCAGTGGTGGAGAATTAGGAAACATTGCAATGTTTATCAGCACGAGATAAATTCAAAATTGCCAAATTCAAAGCAGCACGAGCTTTTTTACAAAAATTCGATTTGGCGAAGCACAACACGAGGAAAGTCAAACAATTATTTCTTCTTTCACAATTAATTTTAACACAATGCGAGAAGACCAAATTGGAAAATGTCTGAGAATCGGAGAATACCTGTTTTTGAATAAACACGACAAATAAAATAATTTATGTGAACAAGAATAATGAAAAACATTTCCAAATAAAAGACAAAGCACAAACGAAAGAAAATCCAATAATTAAAATCCACAGCAAAATTAATATCCACAATTACCGAATAATCACCAGAGAGTCTGAATCATAAAATCAAAAGAATTGAGGTCATTTCAAATAAACAAAACGCCAATCAAATATAAAAATAAAAAGAAGGGTCCAAATTAATCCAATACCACAGATTTTGTAAGATGACAAAGCGAAAACTGATGCAGTTTCGAATCCGCACCACGACACCAATATTTTTATTTACTGTTATTTTGAAAATTTGTTTTGAAGGTTTTCCAATGAAATTATTCAATGTGTCGCATTTTCTTGAAATGAAAAACTTTTTCTCGGTGTCGCATTTTCCAGTGTCGTATTTATCGGTGTCGCATTTTCAGGGAGCCTTTCAAACAGTTTAGGCAAATCATGTTCTCCGGAATTTAGTTTGTGTATTCGGCCGTTTGACATTTGTGTATGTTCCGAAACTTGTGGATTGGGCATTTGGGTTTTCTTATTTACAAAGAAAAAACCGGCGAAATTAATTTCATCAAATGTATAGGGGGGGGGGGGGGGGGGTGCGGGTTTGTTAGTGCAGCGCGTGTCGTACATGCATACCGTATTTACTCGATTATAAGTCTCCCCCCCCCCCCCTCTCGATTGGAAGTCCCCTTTGGAGGGGGGTTGAACAATAGAAGCCTCGGAGCTTATAATCGAGTAAATACGGCATATTATAAAAATGTTTCCATAAAAGAGCCCCATCAGTTAAGCAATTCTCAGTGGAAAGGAAACAAAAATCAGAATGTGAGCAAATAATTGGCGCATTGGTACTTTGACGATAAGCTGACTCCAAATTATGATATTATGAAGTGTTTGAAATGAACCAAAAAATATGGATTTTTTGCTTATTGTGAGACACAGGGATTATCAATCTAATTAATAAAAAAATGGATTATTATTTCTTTGAGAATTTCCCATTTTGGGAGTGTATTTCTTAAAATTTAAGGACATTCTTCGGGTGTATAAATTGTGCATAATTTATTTGCCAAAAATTAAATTTTGTCAATAATAAGAATAAGCTAGGACTTATATGTGCTAATAATTCAAATTTTGCTAAAAAGTGCCAAAACTAGGCTAAAACTGAAATACGATGCAACAAAAAATTTTTTCCTGAGCTCCCTATGATCTGAAATGCACGAAAAACATGTTTTTTTGGGGGTTGTTAAGCTACTTTTCGAGTTATTAGCACCTATTTTTTAGGTTTTTATTTTTAGAACTTAAAAACCAAAAAAATTTTAAAAACCTATTTTAACCTATTTTGGCATTTTACCCAAAATTATTAACAAAAATGCAATAAAACGAAAAATACACCCCTAAGAATCGACCCGAAAATTTTAAAAATGCACCCCTGAGTAATGAAATTTTCTCAAAAATTCATCTCCAAAATTTATTTATTGGCAAGTTGTGATTTTAAAAATTATTTATCTCAATCTGATTTGGATTAGTTTTGTTACGTTTTTGGGTAAAATTTTACTATTTTACACCCCTAATTTTGAAACTTTTTGGCACCTATTTTCCCATTTTTAGCACCTATTTTTGGGAACCTAAAACCTAATTATTTTGGCAGTTTTTAGCACCTAAAAATATTAGCCCTACTTATAAACACACAAAAAAAGGATTTTTAATTTTTATTATTTATAAAAAAAATATTTATTTTCTTACAAATCTCTCGTAAAATGTTATCTTTATACAAAAACGTATTATCAAGCTCAACTGAGATATTTGTGGTGTATATGGTTTAGAACGTCTATGGCACTGAGTTTAAAGAAAAGCTTCAGCTCCAATTTTGAATAGCATTGCCTAAGTTCATAAATTATTTTAAATAATTAAAATAGAAAGGTCAAAATTAAAATGTAAAAAATAGCATTAAAATAAAATTGTTTTTTAATACTTTAAATTTCTTTAATTTTGCCTATGCATAAAAAAGCGTCGTCTTTAGCTGTCCAAACAAATCCTTCAAAAGTGCATAAATATGATCATGCTAAAGTGCATATTTGTGGTGCCATCAACCCGGTATAAAATGTCAATGTTCGGCATAAAAATCATTGGCATTTTAAACTTACATTTAAAAATAAACATTAAAATTTATATTTTTAAATATTTATTTTGCTAAAATGCAAGCCAATTTATCTGTTCTCCTTTTTATCTCCGTAATGGCTATGCTTATAATTGGCATTAAAATGGATGAACATAATGCGACAGGAGGCATTGCTCAACCAAACTTGGAGCCCTTGGGACTTTTGGTGAAAATTTTATAAAATTTTAATGTTTTTAAAACAATTTTAAGTTTTCAATTCCCGGCCAAAAAATGGAAGCAAATGGAAACAACGCAAAGGACGAGGAAAAACAGCCGGCGAAAGGAAATCAAAAAAGTGTCTATTATAATTAATTACCCAACCAAAATAAATCATTTAATTACCTTTTTACAGTGCATTTTAATTAAGAAATTTTTCAGAGAAGCCAAACAAGAAGCCGTTTTTGATGAAGTTGCAACGGGGAGGGCGTGGCAAAAGGGACGTTTTGGGGAATGCCGGCGGATTTGCCGGAGGATGGGACCACCCAATTGACTCGACGGCGTAAGAACTTATGGGTCGCCTGTAGGATGAAGGAATGAGTGAATGGTGATGGCAATTTTTGGGAATTTCGGGACAAACATTCTTTTCTTTTCTGTTAGCCTATTTTAGTTTATTTCCTCTTATCTCTGAAAAAAACTTGAAAAAATTTTGTTAACTCTTTGTTAAAGGTAGGGCTAAATATTGGCAAATGTCTATTTTTTTTATTCGCATTTAATTCGCCGGGATAAACAAGAAAAACGTATTTTTTTTGCCTTGGCCTCCGGCCCGAGACTGGAACAATATTAATTTAACGGTGTTTTTGGTCTTGGGGCTCACAGAAACCCGTCAGTGGAAAATCCGTCAGTGCTAGACAATCCGTTAGTGATGGACAATCCATCAGTGAACAATCCAACAGCAAATTTTATTTTTAAAACGCAAGATTTAATATAAAATAATGTGAAAAATGATAAAAAAAAACTCACTGTTTTATTTAAAAAGTAATGAATAAGCATTTTAAAAAAGTTAAAAGATAATTTGTATAACATGATAAATTAAATGGAATTATTAAAGAAATGTTGTAAAACACATCCATTTTTTAATTAAATAGAAAAATCGAATTGCAACAAAAAAGTGAATAACTATTTATCTAATAAAATAATTTCTATAGCATATCAATCAACAAATGACGACATTATCCGAATCTACGAAATTCACTTAAAAGCGCTTGTGAGATCCGCTGGTTCCAGGGTTACTAAGCACACTCTCTGGCTCAAGCACTTGCGGATGCTGTCCTAAAAAAATAATTCATTTAAAATTAATAAAAATAAAGTTTAATAAAAATTTCATTACCCTTGGGCATGTCCAAGCTGATTTGCCCAACATGAATGCCAAGCTCTGCACAGTTGGTGTCTATTGTGCCAACTTCTTCTCGGAACTCGACAGCCAAATCGGCGTTCACACCGGCATGGGAAGCAGCGGAAGCGGCAATTTCGAACATGGCACGGACGAAGCCGAGACTGCGAGCACACTCATCTAATGGAAACAAAATCAAAATGGCATAAATTTAATTTAAAATTTTTTATTTTAAAGGGAATTTAATTGATCCATTGTTACCAGATGATGATTGAGCTGCGTTGATCTCGTTGATCAGTGCTTGACCACCATTGCCAGGGCATGAAATTGTTTTCAGTTGGTTTTCCACCGATGCGGCGATTCTTTCGGCACTCAGACAAAGCGAAGACTTTGGCATCGAAGCGGAGAAAGTGCCGGTATGATTTTTCATCATCGAGACGACATGTTGGCTGCCAGGACAGCACGGATCTTTTTAAACAAAAATAAATTTTAATTAAATTTATAATTATTTAGTACGGGGTGCCGAAATGCAGCATTTGCACAGCAAACAGACAATTGCGACGATGGAAATGATTGAGGAGCAGAAAGATGAAGCCATTTCTAAGAAGATTTTGTTTGGTAGATGAATGAATGATTGCGATTTGAATGATGGGTTTTTGGCACTTTCGTCTCCGTTTAAATATGCAATGAAAGGGCAGCGAATGCCACTTTTAAGACGTGGATTTCCTCCGACAAAAAAATGATATTAAAATATTTTTTTTTATAAGGTTGGTTATTTAATTTATACACATCCGCATAAATGAGTAAGATATTTGATTTCCTTTAATGAAATAAATATTTGGTAATAAATAGGAAATTGCTGGAGTTTTTTTTATAGAAAATTCATGTGAGTAATGAAAGATCTTTTTACTATCATATGTAACAAATAGGTCTTAAAATTAAAATTAAAATATTTTATAATTTGTTGATTGATACGCTATAGCAATTATTTTATTGATAAATTAATTATGGTTCCCGGTGATTTCGTCAGTGAAAATTAATTCAGAAAAAAGCGAACAACTAGCCAAAAATTACAAAAAATTCAAAAAGCCGAAAGATGAAGCAGGCTCATAAATACCCTAGCGGGTTACGATTGTCTCAAATTGTTGTCCTGCCGAACCCATTTTTAAACGTAGCCTCCATACGTGATCGGCTGACGCAACACAATCTCCGGTTAAAGACAGAAAACTGACAAAGACTATCAACAAACTCAAAATGCTTAGTAAGAAATAGAGGTGGAACGCGGATAGAAAAACCCGCTGACACTGTTAAGAAATTTGAAAGCGAAATTTCGAGGTTAATGCAGAATGATAATGGCTGACGACCAGGGATGGAATTCCGAGGCACCAAAAATTTTCGGAAGTCGGAATTCCGACCCCAAAAATGTCAGAACTCGGAATTCCGTGCCATCCCTGCTGACGACCATCTAGAATGAACTTATAGGAGATAAAAGTAGCAAAGACGAGGCACAAATACAAATTATTTTGCTTATATGTAAGTGACCGGCCGAAAATATAGCCGCTAAGTGTTTTCTATTAGCTTGCAAAATTAAAAAATTAGCGAATTTGTAAGTTTCAAAAAGTTATGTTCAAAAAGGTTTGAAAACCTAGTCCCTTGCGTACTTACTTCTGGTCATAACTTTGTTCATGACGATTTTAACTGAAACCGAAGACAGTCTTTTTGGGCAAAAATCTAAAACCGGGGTCGAAAATAGGCCGACCCGAAAACCGGGGGGTACCGGTTTAAAACCGGTCGTGCATTAAAATAATAAATAAAATTATTGCGACATTATTAAAGTGAAATAAGCAAATTGTGGAGAAATTAAAAAGAAGTGAAAACTTTGTTGAAAATCATGATCGATCTGTTCAAGATTAAATTAAAAAAGAATGTCAATTTGACGTTCCTTTGGCCGCAAATGCACGGTTTTCAGCAGACCGCAAATGTCTTAACACGGCTTTATATCATATGAATTGTTAATTTTATTTAGACATGTATATTTGGTTATTTACCTAATTTGTAAGTTTTTTTCCGAAAATTTTACTGACCCATAACAAGGTTTTGGTTTTGTTGGGCTGGGACACGAACCGGCACATTATTGTCTCTTTGGGTAAGGATGGCAGGGGGTTGCTGTATTTGCTGAAGGATTGCTACGCCGTGTTTCGCCAAATTATATTCGGGATTCACGCCCGAATTTTAGTTAACACAATTTTTGGTTTGGTTAAAATGTTTATTTCGTTCGTAAATTTTCAAAAAAATCTGTTGTAAGGGACCTCTGCCTCTTCTCCAATGTTTTGTGTCAGGTCCCTTCGATTCATTTATAACTTGGTCTCTCTACCGTGCATTTTCGTCTGCATCCACTGGTTCATCTCGCTGAAATTTCGATGTCAAATGACGCCATTTTGGCCCAAGAGGTGCCGTCTCATCTCTGCGGACTCCATCTGTTCCGAGTAGAGTAGAGCGGGACCGGAATTTTGGGCAAAACCGGGACCGGGACTTCTCGGGTTGAAAAACCGGAACTTGCTGGCTGGGAAAACCGGGAAAAAACCGGGGCTTTTCCCGGTCCCGGTCAAAATCGGGACTTATTTGTCAGGTACTCATTTGTACGTTTTTTCAGTACCAGGTCCCGGTGCCGCTCTACTCTAGTTCCGAGTTTTCCAATATTTTCCATTTTGTTTTAGGCTCTTTGTTTAGTCATATGCCTTTGTTGGAATGATGATCCAGAAGTTTCGTATCTTGGCACTTAAACACGGCATTTGTTAGCAGGGTTTTCCAACGCGATTCGAGAATCTCATCTCGAAAATTTGTTTCTGTTTTTGAGCACAGTCTAGCTAAAGTGAAAGCGATAAATCTCTTGACAAAAATGATCGTCAATTTTTTTATATTTTTCTTAACTACTTAGAGCCCGTTTTTAAATTAAAAATATTTGATTAAAAAGCAGCTATTAATGTCATATTTAATAAAATATTTTTTTAATAAAAATTTTATAAAAATTTTATTACGTTAGATTTAAAGAGCCGTTAATTATTGACATTTTTTTTATTTATAATATTTCTTCTTTGCTTTTATCCAAGTAAATTCTAAATTTTTATGATCAATATAGTAAAAATTTACATCCAATACATAAATAACCTGCACAAAAAATCACCCACAATCCAAAAAGAATTTAGAAGGCTTATATAATGGGAATTGCTTCTATGCTTTATATCATAATATTTTTGTGTTAAACCTAAACTTAGCATTTTAAATGATGAATTAAAACCCTACAAGAAAAAAGTAATTTACAAATTATTTTTAGCATTTTTAAATATTCCGATATAATGGAGAAATTGGCTCAGCAGAATCATTGTGTAGCCGATTCAACAGCATCATCTTTGGCAAAAGCTGCACAAATGGAGTTGGAATTCATCCAGCGCGTTTTGTTGGGCCCACAGCGGGGCAATTTGACGGCAATTGAATGTTTATTTGCCCAAGATTTTCGACAAAATTCATCAATGATGCCTAATTATTGCGCGGCATGGAAAAATTCGGAAATGCCAAAATTAGAAATGGAAAAGCACACAAATAGAATTTGTGGTGTTGATGAACCCAAATCAGACAATGAAAGCGAAACGGACCGAGGTGATCAGAAGCTTAAGAGAAGAGGGGTGGGACGACCGAAAAGGAATCCGAGTGAATGCAAAGTGTGCGGGAGGAAAAGCATGTACTGTTATTACAGGATCCGATGTTGCGAAGGTGAGTGAGGAAAAACATAATTAAATATTGTAATTTATTAATTATTTTATTTCGAGTTGATCAATTATAAATACTAGATAAGCGTTTGGAATTAATCTTGGTACAAAACGGGAAAAATTGGGTTGAAGCAAATTCCGCGCTATCCCGAAAAAAGCCTTGTGATTCATCGGACCGGAACTTAGGCGGGATTCCGTTTCGGTGTCCCTCCCGGTCGTTTTTCCAAAATCTTCGGGATTGATTGGGATTGGGATTCCGACTCGGGATCCCTCCAGATCGTTTTCCCAAAATCTTCAGTATTGATTGGGATTCGACTCGCTTTTTTTCAACGGATCGGAAATGGCCACCCCTTATTTGTTAGTTTAAATGAAAAATCTTTGTTCAGCTGATTCTCTTTTAAAATTCATTAATTATTTCTAATTTTTTTTTTTTTACAAAATTTAATAAATTTTAAGGCTGCAAACAATTCTTTCGTCGTGCTGTTGCCAAGCGAACATTGTTCAACTGTTTTGGAGCGAAAAATTGTCATATTGGAAAAGGTTAAAAAATGAGAAAAAAAACTAATTAATCCAAATAATTTATTTAAAAAAAAATTAATTATATTAACTTTTTTAGATGGAATTCGATGCCGCGGCTGTCGCCTGGACAAATGCCTTTTGGTCGGCATGGACCCGACATTGATCAATGCAATGCAACAGGAAGGGAAGGCCCAATATTTGGACAGGTTGGAACTGCGAAAAAAGAGTGCATTGTTGAGAGAGAATTGCAGAGAAGAGAAGAATTTGTTGATGTGATCCGATTATGCCAACAAATTTTTATCTATATTGTTTTGAGAATTTTGAATTTGAATTTTGGGTGAAATTTTGATTTACCAACGGTGCAATCAGGCACACGCCCATGAAAAATCTGGATTTTTAAATAGAATTAATTTTTTAAGAAACTAGCCAAATTTTTAAGTCTCTCTTCCCCCCCCCCCCCCTCTTTTATGCCGTCCAGGCACAGCTGCGAGATTCGGATTCCTTTGTTTTTGTGATCCGATTACTATCAAAATTTTTATCATTATTGTTTTGAGAATTGAGAATATTTTTGTTATTTTCAAGAGAAAATTTCCTTAAAATATTATTTATATAATTTTCTATTATATGACATAAACCAAGGTTGGTTCGAATTTTTTTTTAAATGAGAACATCCTTGGTCAACTAAATTTTGCATCAAAATAAGAAAAATAAAAATAAAATATTCCAATTGCTAATTATTTCATTTTTAAATCTTTTATCAGGAGTTCACATTAATCTAATGTGACTCTTCAGTGAGCATTGGATGATGGAATCCAGATTTCCTCTAAATTTCAATTTCACCAGTATCAATAAGATTTACTTAAAACCAACGACAAAAATAACGAATTTTATGATATTCACGAAAAAATTTTCTTAAAATATTATTTTTAAATAATTTTCAATTATACAGACTTAAATCAGGGTTGGATTAGAATTTTTTTTTAAAATAAGAACAGCCTTGGTCAAATAAGATTTTGCATCAAATAAGAAAAATAAAAAATAAAAAATATATTCATTCTATGGCTAATATTTCATTTTTAAATCTTTTTTCAGCAGTTCTCATTAATCTAATTACTTTTGTGAGCAGTGGATGATTGAGTTCTAATTAGCACTAAACTGAATATTTCATGACAATATTAAAAAATTATTTAATTAATTTTTTAAAGCATGTATTTAGCGTATAAACATCAATTTAAAGCAATATTCCTTAATATAAAAAAGGTTTTCTCAGCATACAGCAATAATGCCGAAATTTATGTGCTTATGACAACTCTTTGAGTATTCTCTTTTTTGTTATTCTTTCGAATAATTCGAAATATTCCTTTTTTTCTCTGCCGATTTTTATTGTTTTGTTGTTCTTTATGCGATTTTGGGCGACATTTTGACGGCGGTTACTAACCGGTACCCCCGGTTTCGGGTCGGTTTTCGAACCTCCTGTTTTTGGTTAGAAATGAATTTTCGACTTTTGATTAGAAATCAGGTCCGAAATTTGGAATTTGTCGAAATGAATGACAGAATGGGTTTTGACGATCCTTAAACATCTAAAAAGTGCTTTTGTGCAATAAACGTGGTTTGGTTCAAAACATTTTTGACTTTTTGTTCGAGTCCGGGTTCGGGGTTCTAAATATGCCAAAATTTATGATCAGCGACAGCAAAAACATTATTTTAATATTTTTGATAGTCAAATGAGCAAATTTTAAAATGATGCTTTTGGAAAAATATAAATGAGGCGAAATATACATTTATTGTTGAAAAGCCCAAAATATGTATAACATTTGGACAATTAAAAAGCTCTATCAGAAGGTGGCATAAAAAAGACTGTCGATAACCATCTCAATTGTTTCGGCATCGTATTTCAATTGGCGATCAGTTTCAAACAATTCGGAACATTCGCGGGAATTCCTTTAAATAAAATTTTTGATTTTGATTTTTTAAAATTAATTCTGTGGAACATGAAAGTATCAATTAGTGCTTTGTGGCTGAAAAATCAAGAGAAAATTGAACAAATTTGTTGCACGGGAGAGAAAGAGAATTAATTATCACATTGTCTAAATGCGTTATATCCCCGGGTTATGCATTTGATCAAATAAACTCATCCCGGATCATTGGGTGCATTTATTCCCCCCCCCCCCCCCGAATTTTTTTCAAACATAGAAATTTTTCAAAAAAAAAATTTCTTAAAGAATTTTCTTAAAATAAAATTACAAAAAGGAAATAATTTTTTGAAAAATTTTTATTATGCCTTATCAAATTTTATCACGAATTAACTTTTCCAAAAAAATTTTCTAAAAATCGTAGAAAAATTTTTTCAAAATTATTTTTTTAATTTTCATAAAAAAATTCTGATTTTTGTTTTGAATAATTTCAAAGTTTGAAATCTGTTTTTTATTTTAATTTTCGGGGAGGAAACGACATGCTCCGCCCGGCCGGCATGTGCCCGCTAGACATCCAACAGACAGACAGACCGTGTGCTGAATTCGATGAAAGGACGAAGAACAATTTTCTTGATGCGTCCCCGCACGTCGTCGGCCGCCGTTTTGTCCGCCAAACAGAAATGCTTTTGTGACTCAATGATTGCATCAAAGTCGCGGTTGAAAGCCTTTTAAGGTATTGTTTTGTTGTATTTATTGTTTTTGTTGGATTTAAAAAAATGAAAATTTAAAAAAAAAAAGATTTTTGGTATGAATTTATGAACTCATTTTTGGGCGGATTTTACCCGATGATCAACAAAAAAACAAGAGTCCCAAAAAATGGACACAAAAAAAAGAAGGAAAATTTGACACAGAAATTTTGGCACTAAGATAAAAAAGATTTTTTGAAAATAAAAGAGATTAAAAAAAGAAATAATAAAATTGAATAAAAATTTTTGGACATAAAACGGAAAAATATTTGCATGTTAATAAAACCCATCTATAAAGCTCATAAGTATGCATTGTCACTTCAAAATTACCAATTGATTTAAATTTGGCTTTGCTCAAAATAATTTTAAATAAAAATAATAATAATTTTAAATAAAAATAATAATAATTTTAAATAAAAATAATAATAATTTCTAATATTGTTCATTGGGGAGCAAAAAAAAAAACTGTTTACTTCTCTGATTATTCATCATTATACCGTAATATTAGGGTATTATTTATGCATGAACAAATTGAATGATGCTTCTTATTACATTAATAGAGTTGGAAAGTTCGTGAAAAACGCAACAAAAAATGCCCTAACATTACGGTACTTTTTTGCATGTTTTTTTTTGTCTGCGCTACCGTAACTTTTGCTCCCCACTGTAAATTCAATAGCCCTTCAACTCCATTCCATTTCCTACCGTAAACACTGCTTTGACAGCCTTGCGCTGCTGCTCCCCGCTTGTCTCCCATCCGTCGGAATTGCCCGGCGGGGCAAAAAGTGCGCCAATCTTTCCCCAACTCTCCAAATACTGTTGCAGAAACTTCTCCGCCTCGGCCTCACATGTGCTGAGCAATTTGGGCTAAGAAAATGTTTTGTGCATTTTCACTCGATTTTTGAACAGAATTTCACCAAAAAATGGGTACTTTTTGTGGATATTCAAAAATTTCGCAAATTTTCTGGCAGATTTTGTTGGGGTAGACCTTGGAGGGGGTACGAAGAAGGAAAACCGAAATTTCGCAAAAATACTAATTTTCCATAAAATTTCGGACGTAGAGGGGTCTTGTATGTGCGTGGGGGGGGGGGAGAGTATGTACCCCTGCGTTTTTGGTAAGAAATTTTTCAAAAATGCCGAAATAGGGGCGAAATGCCCAGCAGCAGGGGCCAAACTTATTTTAGGGACGAAAATTCAAGAAAAGGGATTTTTGTAATGTATTTTGTGTTGAACTACTGTAGTAAGTTAGGATGCTTTTTTGTATATTGTTTTGGAATACGGTAGCTCGTTTGATGCCCACCTGATGCTGTTGAAGGATCGCATACAGTTGCTTGTCCTTGGTGCAGCACTGTACAATATAGCCAAGATTGTTGAACATAAAAAGACCAGCTAAAGAGAAAACTTTTTTTCCTTACTAAAAAAGCAATGAATTCGCAATGGAAAGATTTCAAAGATTTATTTTAATAAGCCTCCGAAAAAAAAGTGTGAGAAAGCAAAATTGCGTCGCCAAAAAGCTCAGAAATGTGGAATTTTTAAATAAAATTGTTGACGATTCCGCTGGGAAATTTTTATGGAAATTCCTTATTTTGTCGGAATTTCCATCAAAATTTTCCTGGTAAAATATGTACGGTTTTGAATTATTAATTAAATAATTAGTAAAATCATTGAGTTTGATTTTACCAAGGTAAGCATCAGAATAGGCGCCATATTTTTGCTGCAAATTTTTCTGTAGACCCATCAGAATTTGGATGAACAATTTTGAGGCCGACGATGCCATCGTTGGTGTTGTTACCGTTGTTGTGGCATTTGTTTGATCATTTTGATGGCCACCAACCAACAATTGTTGTTGCATTTGTTCATCAGCAATTGCCCGCTGGAAAATTTGGACCAACAATTTTTGATGCTGCACCAACAGCTTGAGAAAGTTGACGGTTCCACTGCTCACCGGATGGACCTGTAATTGATTAAAATCTTTTTGAAAATTTAGATTTTCCCATCGGAACACCGGAATTTGTGGGTCCATATATTTGCTTGCGTACGAAGCCAAAAAAGACATTCACGGCCCGCCCGACTTTTGGAGCCTAAATTTTTGCCGCCAATTTGTTAAAGAATTTGATTGGAAAAATTTGATGGGTCTAATAGTTGGGCAACAAAAGCACGAGCCACAAGTGTCCGATTTTAGCTTATTGTTGGCCACAAAATTTCACATAGTCTTGGGCCCCAAATGTCCAAAACGGTAAGTAAGAAATCGGCCGCATGTTCTCACCGAATAGGACCTATAATTTGCTTAATATTCTCAAAATTATCCCTTATAACTAGAGTTGAGCGGGACCGGGACCGGGCCGGGAATTCCCGGTCATCCGAGGTCCCGGTCCCGGATTTTGAAAAGCTCAGGTCCCGGTCCCGGTAGGGCAACCGGGAAAAACACGCACTGGTAAGAATGGGGGTCTGAGTGGAAAATTAGTGATGAAAATTGGAGTCAAAGGAAAAAATATTAAAAAAATGATTAAAAATAATCTTTAAGAGTGTCGCAACCAATTGTGCAAATGGCCTAGTGGCTAGTCCCCTTGACTTTTGTCTTCTTCTTTCCCCTGGTTCAATCCCTCTACGGAAATTAAAATATTTTGAATTTTCTTTTTGTATACTCATGGTTTTCCTTTCGACAAAATATGATTTCTCATAGTTTTTTTTTATTTATACATATTTTGTTATATTTTGAATGAAAATACGTACAAATTGAGCCTAATAAATCCAAAAAACCTGCCTTTTTGTTGATAATCTGTTAACAAATTGCACTCAAATTTTCAAAATTTTCCCCGGCGGCGCCTATCGGCACCGCCGGTCTCCCCTTCTCCACAAAAGTTTTTTGCAAAAAGTGCGCCGAAAAAAATGATCAGAAAAGTAATATAAATTTCTAATAATATTCGATCATTTAGTCCAAAAATGATTATTTTTAAAAATAATTTAAATAAATTTAGTTTGAAAATTTTCATTAATTTAATTATGCTTTAACTTTTGGATTTTATTAAATAAAAAACAAAATAAAAATTTAATTTTGTATTATTTTCAATTGACATAAATTAATATTTGAATTTTTTAAAAATTTTTTGAATTTTTTTGAATTTTTAAAAAGTCCCGGTTCCCGGTCCCGGTCCCGAAAAAAAATCGAGGTCCCGGTCCCGGCTTCTCAGATCCCGGCAAGTCCCGGTCCCGGTTTTGCCCAAAATTCCCGGTCCCGCTCAACTCTACTTATAACTTTCAAATAAACAATCAGTTTGCAAAAATAAGAATCCCGAGAGATTTAAAAATCCATCAAAAGCGCAGCCAGAAAATTTTTAGGGCGCTCCGAATTTTCAAGTGCATTTTCCATTTTAATAAATTTATTTTATATAATTTGAAAAAGCGTTTTAATGAAGTAAAAAATAAAGGCAATTAAAATATTAAAAAATAATTTGAACTGGATTTTTGTCAAATAAATAAGTCGGCAGTTTTTAAAAATTTTAAATAATTTCTTTAAACAATTAAAAATATTTAAAATTATTTTGTTGTTGCACCCACAAAAAAAGAATTTAGGTAAATTTTTCTAAAAAAATAAAATAAAATAAAACAATTTTGGTCTAGCGAATAATGGATGTTTAATTAGTCGCTTTTCTGGAAATTAATCCTAATTAATCCCAGACTCTTTAATATGAACTGGAGAATGATCATTAATGGAGTAAACCATTTTTGTCAATTTAATGAATTTATTTGGTAAATTTACACACATTGCCATCCTCGGGCACAAATCGGCCACCAATTTGACCACTTGACAAGCGATCAATGTGCAGTCTGATCAGTTGAACGCATTTGCTGAAGAGGCTGGACTGCAGCGAATTGTAAAGGCCGCGTTGGCCAACATTCTGACAAAAATTGACGACGATTAAAACCAGGGCTCGCAGATGAAAATTTTCAAAAGCCTCATTTGGCAAGCAAAAAAGCCTCATTTTGGGCCAAAAAGCCTCATTTTCACAAAATTTATTCAAAACACGCTTAAGATATTCAAATGTTATATTTTTGATTGTCCACGACCAATTTGAGCAATTTTTTGTTAGAACCGATAGGCGCCGCCGAGGGAAAAATTAAGAATCTTCACTACATTTTTAGCTGATTCTCATTAAAAAAATTCTTAATTTGGTGGATTTTCGGAAAAGAATTGGTTATTTTCTTGTTTTTATGAAAAATTTAACAAATTTTTTTGGAAAATTTGGGTGGGATTTTCGTTTTGACGCTTTTTAAAAACCCAAATTATTAAATGATAGTCAAACATTATGTCAATTTATCAAAATTAATCATAAAATTTAACAGATTCTGACGATTTTCCCCAAAAGCCTCAAAAATTCTCAAAAAACCTCAAAGCCTCATTTTGAAAATTTAGCCTCATTGACCTATCAAAAAACCACAAAATGAGGCTACAGCCTCAGACCTGCGAGCCCTGATTAAAACGATGCTTTTTCGTCTTTTCATAAAAAAAATGTTCGAAAAAGGAATTTGGCTGGCAGTTACGGATTAAATTAAAATAAATTTTCAATGGGTTTTTCGACCTCTGACAGAGCAGCAAATTGATTGGCATGACGGACCAGGAATTTGATGAGCGGAAGCAAAGCAGCGAAATTGCCTTCATATGCATCAACAACTTTCTGAGTGAATTTTGGGGAAAATAATGTTAATGTTATTAAGAGTTTTTTAGAGAGCAGAGCGTTTTCGCCTCCCCCTGCACGGGGCGAAATTTTTTTTTTTAATTTTTCTAACTTTGTAATTTTTTAAATTTTGATTTATAAGAAAATTTCAAGAAAAAAATGATTTTTTCAGCGATTTTTCAAAACTTTAGATGAATTACTAAATTTTTTCAAAAAAATCATTGAAAAAATTACAAATTTTTTTTTAATTCTTAACAATAAATTTTTTTTAATTAAAAATTTTTTTTAAGGGATGGGGAAAGGTGGGGGGGGGGTCTTAGTGCACCCGCTTTTATATTATTAATTTGTCTTTTTTTATTGTCCACCTGCGTTTGGGCAAGCACTCGTCCAATTGGGTCGAACACAATTTGACGCAGCACTTCAACTTCAATTTTGACATTTTGGAACATGGTGGAGCACAAATTGGTTTCTACCTAATTAAATTATAAAAATTAAAATTTATTAAAAAACAAAATTATTTTTTCGAATTTAATTATTTTTGTTCACTTGAACTAAGACGAGAATGGTCGAACACATGAACAACACCACAACAATTGCGTTGTCTCTGTGCGCTTGGTCAGCTGTGTCCGCAATGCGTGACGCCACTTTTTTGAGCGCACTTTAAAAAAACAAAATAAATATTCAAATTTATTTTAAATATTTTTCCCATTTTGAATACAGTTTTTAGTGCATAAAATAGCCGAAAGGATATTTTGCGACATACCTGCATATTATAAGCCCAACTATTTATTTGTCATTAGGTTTCCTTTTTTCCGGAATTCCGGCCAAAAAAAGCTCAAGAATCAAAATCCTAATTAGGCTTCATTAAAATTCAAAAAGCGCTGAAAAACATTTTTTGCTTAGCTATTTTTTCATACATAATAATTAGGGATGGGAATTTAAGTCACGAAAAATCTAAAAAAAGTCGACTTAAAAAGTCATGAAAAATCGCCAAAAAGTCACGAAAAAGTCATAAAAAACGCCAAAAAGTCACAAAAAATGCAAAAAAGTCATGAAAAAATAACCAAAAAGTCATATAAAAATACCAAAAAAGCACTAAAAAATCCAAAAAAGTCCTGAAAAATTAGTCAAATGTAATTATATCCAAAATCCGTTTTTAAACATTCTTCGAAGAAAGTAATTTAAAAACGCGACTAGTTTTAACAGAAAAAAATATTCAAAAGTGTTACACCGCCAGATTTTATTTTATTTTTTATTTCCAGTCGCGTCATTTGAGTCCTAATGATATAAGAATTTCAGTTCCGTCTCGAAGATTGGCTTATTTTTCGGAATTTTCATCACAAAAAAGTCAAATTTTGACTTAAAAAATGTAAAAAGTCATGAAAAAAGTCGCAAAAACTCAAAAAAGTCATAAAAATCCCAAAAAGTGCAAAAAAGTCAAAAAAAGTCACCAAAAAATGTATGTTAGAGGCTTCAAACAAAGTGTAGAACACTTTTGAAGTCATTTTAAGGTCATTTAGAGTCAGCAAAAAAAAAGTCATTTGACTTAAATTCCCATCCCTAATAATAATGGAGTGCAGGCGGAAATTTTTTTATGAATTTTGGTGTAATATTGAGATTTTTCGAAAAAAAAACAGAATTGCTGCCTCAAAAAGAGGTTAATGTAATAAAGTCAGCATTAAACTCATTAAAAAATTATTTTTTTTAATCTATTTATTTTTTTAATACCGTAAACTTTACAATATCCGGAATACTGTGGTAGCAAATTGGTCCTTCTTCAACGCTTCGCCCTTTTCACTATCATTTTTCTCTTTTCCTTCAACTATTTCGTCACCCGGCTGTTTTTGTCTGCTATCTTTTCCCTTCTCTCCTTTTCGCATTGTCTCTCTTTTATCTGGCTGATCACTTTTCTGATCACCGTCATCATTTGTTTCTTCATCCACTTTTTCAACAATGTTGCCCAAATTTTTGCCCCTCCATCGCATTTTCACCGCCGCTCGCTGTTGGACCGTATTTATTGGACGGGCGCCATACCGTAATGCATTTGACAATTTGTTGCCACCATTTAATGAGCCATTATTTGGACCAATTTGATCGGGCTTTTCTCTTCTTTTAAGCAATTTGATAAAGAAACTTTTACTGTATCGACAAGTGAAAGAAACGGTTATCGATCGCAAAAAAAAATTGATCAAAAATATTTTGATCAGTCAAACTAATTTTCCCGGTTTACGGACCGGGCCGAGGCTGCTTGTTCTTTTTCTTTTTCATTATTTAAAGTATTAAAATTAATATTATAAAAATCCCAGTCCAATTTTACGCTTTTATGAAGGTTGCTTTTGGAGAGCGATTGTTTGCACCGATTTGATCAGCGATTGTCCTCAGGGGCTTCTGAATTTTGAAAAATTATATTATCTAATTAAGTAACATTTCCCCTTGCCCTCCGCCCGACCATCATATTTTCGGCACGATATTGCGCATAGAAATGGAGAAAATTGGTGCAAACGGCGTCATCATCGTTGTCCAACAACCAGGAAGCCATCTTCAAAAAAGAAATTGTGCCTAATTTAAGGGCAAACGATAATTTATTACCTTGTGAATTCGTTGAGTTTCTCTCAATGTGACGAAGGAGGACAAGCGGAAGGAGGGCATTTCTTGGAAATTTTTAAAATTTGGATTGTATAAATTCTTTTAAAGTAAAAATTGATTTATTTAAAACTTTTGAAATTTAATTACTCAGAAAAAAACATTCAAAAAACATTCTTTTTTTTGAAAAAACGAAAAATGTTTCAACAGCCCCGTTCATATTACCGTAATCATCGTCCAAATACTCGAACACTTTGGTCGGGTCGACCGGCACGCAACTTGTCCGGACTAAATTGCCGAACTCCGACTCAATGTTGGCACAACCAATTTCGTAAATTTGTTTCTAAAATGCAAGCCCATCAGCTCCCGAGAGAAAGTCCTAGCAATAAAGCGAAAAATGTGTTCAAAAACAATAAAATTCCCATAAATTATATTTTCGAACACTGATTTTATAAGAAATATTCTATCGTATTTTCTACCGTACAATGTGCTCATGGTTTCTGTAGACGGGATGGGTGGCAAAAAAGGCGATTGCCTCCTTCAGGTTGCGCATCTTTTCCAAGTAGTCATCAATGTTCAACAGCACATTGCCCCCGTCCCGAATGGTGTTCTCCAGCACCGTTGTTTTCCCGTGGAATTGAATGGTCGCGTCAACGGTGGACAACAGTTTTCGAATGTCTTTGAAATTTTGAAAAAAGCACAATAAAGGGCCAAATAAGCGCCAATTAAAAATATATATGGCCAAGGAAAGCATTATTAAGCTTTGTTCAACGTTTAGACCTAATGAATTTTTTGAAATACACTTAAGGCTATCGAATAAAACATCATTAATTATAGTACTAATTAGTTTAATTTATGTGTTAATTGCCAACACTCACTCTGTTGTTCCTTTTGAATGACACTTGATTTGGCCACCAACGTCTGCACATTTGTGGACAATGAATCAATTCTTTCCTGCGAAAGGTCCGAATTTCTGTTTTTTAGTCAAGTTTTAAAAGAAAATGAAAATATTTACACTTTTTTTTAAAAAAATTTATAGAATATTAGAGCCAAGCGTGAGAACTTTCGAATGCCCAAATTTTGCTTATTTTTAATACTTCTGAGGAGAGTTATGAGACTAAAGCTTGGTATTTGGAAAAAGCCTGGACCTAGATTTTCTGGACAAAACCCAGTAAAATCCATGTCCAGGAAAAACCCATTGTCGTAAAATGGCCTGGATCTGGGATCCATGAAAAACATAGGCCTGAGTCCAAGTCCAGGTCGAGCTCTAGTTATGACGATTTTTAACTTAAAAAAATCTATAAAAATGGCTAATTAAAAAACAATGCCTTTGCAGCGGTTTTTTATAAAAGGTCACAATCGCTTAAAAAATGAGATTGGCATGGCATTGGACCCATATGCAAAGAGTCCAAGTTTCATTTTGTCCCGATTAAGTGCCATTTTGTTTGCCTGAAAATTGTCCATCAGTGAGCAAACTGAGCCGGTCAATGTGGCACTTTTTTCCAAAATGCCCTGGAAACTGGAAAGCCATTCTTCGTCCTGAACATATTTATTCATTTATTTTTTTAATTTCTGCATTTTCTTCACTTTGCTTAACAGTTGATTCAACTCTTCAACAGATGCACCACCACCACCAATTTTTGAAGCTGATGACGTCATTCCCTTAAATTTTTAAAAAACAATTTCGTAATTTTTGTTCGAGTCCAAGCCGAATCGGATCGAATTTTGAGGATTTTTAAATATTTTGTGATAACTAATATGTTTCCAAAAATACTTTTTATTGTTTTCAAAAGCCCTTAAAAATTAATGGGAAATTAATTTTCGGTAATCTTAAAATTTCAAATAAGCCCCCAAGCCAAACACTCGAAAATCTAAGCATTTTTTATGTGTTACTCAAATTGAGAATTAATATTTAAAATAAGTGTAATAATATTTTAAATTCCATTATTATTCCCACCACTTTTTGTTGGGTCGTCGATCGATGTTTGTGTGTGCTTATTGCTTTTTGTATATGCACTTTAAAATGGATTTTATTCAATAAAGGTGAGTGGCAAAAATAAAAAATATTTTTATTGGCCATTTAAACAATTTCAAATTGAAAATGTACATTTTATAAATCAATATTTATTTATATTTGACAGCATTAGACAAATAGAATTAAAATTTGATACTAGAATTTCTTTAAATTTTAATTTTTTGAAAATTTGTTGTTATTCCAATCGAAGCACAAATGTTTGCCCTTGGCTGTTGGCCGCTAACACAATCTTAATTTATTGGAAACAATAAAAAACAATTTGTAAAATTATATTTCTTTTAAAATTAAAGGAATTTATGAATATTTTATATTTTTACGTTTGAATTTCGCTTCCAGCAGACCTGAAAACTTACATTTTTAGTGTAATAGGCAAAATTAGAGATGTAATTTGAAAATCCTAATTTTCTGGCAAGGGATTGGTGTCGACAAAAAATTGACTTTTCTGTTTCGGGATTATACAGCAAAATTTAAAAAAAACGCGAGTTCTTTTGGTGCGAGGACTGCAAAAGACGCAAATGCGGACCCAATTGAGGAGATTTTGATTCAGATTATGGCATTGTGTCCCCCAAATCGCGGGCGCCCGCTAAGAATTTTTTGTTTGGGTAAATAAAAATCGAACGATATTTTCGTCTGTCTTAATCGGAACAGGGGAGAACCCGAACTAATTATAAGAAATAAAGATGCCGGTTGACTAGCAGTTCGGCACATTTCGTAAAATAATCCTGCTGGCAAATATAAGTCATATCTCCAAGTGCAAATAATAGTCACCCTTTATGGTTTTTCAATGGGCCCACTCAAGTAAAAAAGTGCCAAATCTAAAAAGTTTGATTGATTTAAAAACTTTCAAGCAATATCACTTTTCGGCAATTGGAACCCGTTCAAAATGGGTGCACTTCATTTTCACCCCATCGTTTCTCCCTCCCCCGCCCCGCCGAAAAATAAACTTAGAAATTTAGAAAAAAAATTTAGGATTTTTTTTAGTAGAAAAGCAGGGAGGAAACAAACTGCTCCGCTAGTTGAAGCGACTAAAAAGTTCTGTTTAAGTCCATTAGAACCTATAAAGATTTTTTGGGTGGTTTTGTATCTGAGAGATATAATGACCTATATTTGCCATAATCCCCAATTGTCCGCCTGGTGCAGCAATATTTAAATAATGCCAGGATTGAGATTAGGTAATTATGGCTTTAGAAAACTAGCTAAAAACGCACTGCCGACACAAAATCGCCACTCCCAGCAGTGGGTTGCTGCTGCAGGGCCGTACTGCTCGAATTTGTGCCAGTGACAGTGCCCGCCACAGTGTTGTGCAGTTCAACAGACGGTGAAGGGGTGTGCCATGGCGATGGTCCACCAGTGCCAAAAATGGTGTTTCCATGGCCCGCTGTAAAACAAATTGTTCAGACAGATTCACCGCTTCGGCGGTACTTTTTAACATTCTGTTAACTAAGTAAAAATAAAAAATAAATTTTCTGCTAATTAGAATCAATCGGTTTATTTGTTTCTGGGACCGTTAGAATACCCTTAAATGGTTCGGTTAGTCGTTTAGTTTTTTGCCAGTTTTTCAAATAAAACTTGAAGAATTCAGCAGACAATCAATTAGAGAATACTTAGTTAGAGGAAACCCCAATAAAAAACGGTCAGAATAATATTTTGGGAAAAGTATAAAAAGAAATGAAGAAATTATACTCGGTTAATTCTTTTTTAAGAGTTTTCCCAAAACTTTTTATTAAATAAAAATTAAATAATTTTATATTTTTATTTATTTATAAACTCTACTAAATGAAAAATCGGCCGTTGTGCTGGCAGCCAAAAAATCGGTGGTGGGATTTGAGGAGGATGAAAATGCCGAGTGATGCGGCGCCGCTGGTGGCACCACCGGCGGCGACGGATAAGACACACAACGCTTGCCAAAATCGAAGCTCAGCAACGGTTCGCCGATCGCCTTGTAGTACATGTACAACTGATTGTTTTCACTGCCTTAAACCATAGGTAAATAATAATAATTTTTTTTAAATTCAAAAATGAATGGCGCGATTTCTCACCGCGTTTTACTAAGAATTTGTCACAAATTTTGTGGGACTTGGAGGCTAAATAATCCTTGTTTTTTGGGTAATAAAGTTAAACCTATAACCAGGGCCTGGATTTGTATGTTTGTTAAAAAATGCCAAATATGCCTTAAAAAACTGCCAGAAAAAAGCAATAAATAATATTTTAAACAATCGCAAATTTTCTGCAGAGATCGTTTCTCATGTTGGTTGAAAAATGCAAAATTTAAATTTACGAATCTGTCAGAAAAAGCAAAATTATTGAAATTATCTTGGTTTTTTCAATAAAAAATTAATGAAAAATAATTTTTATTCTTTTTAAAAAAATCTGCTTTTAGTTTCGCTTTTTTTACCGCCCTTTGTTAAGCCACTCAAAAACAAAGAGAAACTCGAACCCCAAATCCGATAAATGTAATTAAAGAAAATGCTATCTTACCACAAATCACATGTGTCCCGTCTGTGGCAAGACCTAACAAAAAATAAAAAATTAAATTTTTACAAATTTTTTTTTGTTTTTGTATACGAACCAACAAAATTTTTCTCATTTTGATGCCCTCGCATTGTCTGCAGGCATTTGCCAGTGCTCACATCCCACAGCCTCAGATTACTGTCCGTCGATCTGACAGCAAACAAAAATTTTTAAATGAAAAAAATAATTAATTGATAGTAAAAAAAAATTAATAATAATTAATTAATTTAAAAGAAGCACGGCCTGAAAGGTGCCCAAGTTCCTTTTCGTTAAATTCATTTTTATTTGAATGGATTTTCACAAAAATTATTTTAAAAGAATTTCATGCAATTTTGAAAATGTCGAACCAATCGTGCAGAAAGATTTTTGAACTGTCCGAACACAAAGCGGATGCACTACGTTCCCCCATCCCCGTCCCTACGAAATTTTTTTTAAATTTTTTCAAACGCAGAAAATTTTTTTTACTGTATAAGAAAATTTCAAGAAAATTTTTTTAATGATTAGCGTTTTTTTCATAATTTTCATTGAAATTTTTTTTATTTTCATAGTTTTTTTTTTTTACTATTTTTTGAAAAAAATTCTAAGTTTGTAATTTTTTTTTAATTTCAGGGGAGGGAAAAACGAATTGGTCCGCACAAACCTACCAGGAGGAAATCGCATAAGGAAATTATATAATTTTATAAAATTTAATAATTATTTTAAAGAAAAAAGAACGAGTGACTGACGCCGAAACGACTTCATTTTCGTTGGCATATTTCACATAAGAAACGGCCTTGCGATGGCCTCGAAAAATGTTCAGCGGCTTCGACATTTGACGTAAATCATAAAGATGGACGCAATGGTCTTCAAAAATGTATTAAAATTATTTAAAAAAATGTATTTTTCTCATCGATTAGAGACACCTGAAGCGCCAAACACCAATTGGTCACGCGATTTTGGCGAAAAATAAACGCAACACACATTCACTTTTGCGTCAATGGCACACAATGATTGAGGACACTTAACCATAATTTAAATTAAATTAATTTTTAAAAACTAATCTGGGCATTCAATCGAAGATATTTTAATACAGGTTGCGATTTTGCATGGAAAATTTCGAATTTTCCGGACTTTTTTGGAAGGGCCCGTGCCATTTGCAGGAGCCGGGTTTTTGAAAAATTAATTAAGAAGTGAGAAACAATTAAGGCACAAAAAAGTTGACTTACCATCACGGACCATAGTTTGACCTGAAAGAACGAGAAAATACAGTACCACGCTAAAATTGTGCAGCACAGTATTTATAGAGACCGGACGGGTCCGGGCGCCCGCCGAGACTTTTGCTGGACCGCCCGGACCCGGTAAATTATCAAAAAATAGCGGGCCCATGCAGCCTATTTAAACGGCCTTTTTCTACCGAGTCGCCCGGGCCTGGTCAATTGTCTAAATGTAAGCCCGGTCCCGGGCCCGTTACTTTCAAAATTCGGATCTACAGTATTTATTCACTTTTCCGTCATCGCTGCCGCTGGCCATCAGATGCGGGTCGATGCTGTTGAATTGGACTGTCCAGCAGCGTTTTTCATGCTCACCAAATGTCCGTGTACATTTTGCGGCTAAAAAGCCCCCCAAAAATGAGTTAGAAGGAAGCTAATAAATTTCCAATAATTCTCCTCCCCCCCCCCTTCCGTGAAATCCCTCTGAAATGGATAATTTTAATTTTAGTCATGTTCATGAAATGAAATTTAAATTAAATTAAATTTTTACCAGCAGTGTCCCACAGCTGCACTGTGCCGTCTGAATTTTGTATTTTAATTAATATTCGTGATTTTTAGGAAAATAAAAAACAGTAAAAGAATACATATTACCGTAATCACTGCTTGCCAACATGTGCTGAACAACAAATTATTAAGGCATTTTTGTGACAATTAATTTTTTTAATCAGATTCTTACTTTATTGTATGGGTTCCATGAAACATTGCTAAAAAGTGTAACGAAATCAGTTTTTGAAATGAGGGGGGGGGGGGGGGGGGGAGAAGGTGTGCCGTGCCTAATTTTGGAGTTGCACCGAAGCTGAACCATCGGCTGATGTACAAATGCCGGCGTCGTAATGCCGTCGTCGTTGCCCGCTGTCGTTGGCGGGTGATCAGTGCCTCCGCAATGGTCCATCAGTGCGTTGAAGTCGTACAGTTTGATCATTTTGGTGACACCGGCGATCACAAAAAAGTCACCGTCCTTGTCAAATTCAATGCTGCAATACAACGGGCGATGAAAGAGATTTTTTTTTATTATTTGGTTAAAAAATTATTAAAGTGAATTTTTAAATTAACTTGTAGAATAAAGAATACACACTCATTTAGTTTTTCTTGAAATTCTTTTAAGAAAAAAATTTTCTGATTTTTTTGAAAATCTCTAAGTTTGAATTTAAAAAAAAATATTTTCAGTTCCTGACAAAGTCGCCCTAACAAATAAGCGATGGGACCTCAACAATTTCAAAAAAAAAATTATCGGTCGAGAAAAATTGAATGAGTTTTTTCGGGTATTCATATATTTAAATAAAATTGCCATTGGAATTCAGAACCCCCTGCTGAAGAAATTTAATTTAATTTTTATTTTTAATTCTTAAAATTCATTTTTTGTGCCTCGAAACAATTGAGGGCAGATTGTACGCGTCGATGTTGTAGTTGAGTGTTGTCAACACCTTCACTTCCCCGTAGCGGTACATGTTCTTCACCAACAGTGAGAACTCGTCCAAACTGTCCGCCGTCGTCGTTGTTGTTGTTGATGGGGCGGCAATTGTTGCTGATGCCGTGGTGCCAACCACCGCCGCCGCCGGTGTTTCCGCCGTTTCTTAAATGGCAAATGCAATTTTGTTGTTTTTTACGGAAAAATCTAATGACTAAAAACAATAAATTTTAATTTTTTTTCAAATATGTAAAAAATTAAAAATATTTTTTCATTTTGCGGCGATGGCAATTATTAAGATAGTGATAGCATTTTAATTAATGCTGCTGCATTCACAAAAAAAAAAATTCGTTTAATTTGAAGTTTGAATTTTTTTGTTTGTCAATTTTTTACCTACTTTCATTGGATTTTATTTTGGGGACTTAAGTTTCGTCTTCATCAAATTTTGACAGCAATTCACCATGCAAACGGCCGAGAATTCACTCTCGAGTTTTTTTGATAGGTCTTGTTGATCAACAGCACCTTTTTGCACCGGTGCCACCCGTAGGGACAAATACGCGGTCTCCAGACTTGGCACATGGCGTAGCATTCTGTGCCGAAGTTGGACCACCCGCTCGGGCATGGCGATGTGTGCGAGTTGTGTGCCGATGCCAGTGCTGGCTGAGGAGGATGCCAATGATGGCATTGCCAATTTTGTAATGCTGTGCTCCTCTCCACCAATAATGTGATGCTGCTTAAGTTTGATGCCTTGGTGCGGTTGGCAGTGGGCACCTGGAAAAATAAATAAAACAAATTTACTACCCATATTATATAATGCGCTCATTAGTGCCGCTCGAGGCAGAAATTTAGGAGAG
Source organism: Heterodera schachtii (assembly GCA_023374025.1). Taxonomy (NCBI): domain Eukaryota; kingdom Metazoa; phylum Nematoda; class Chromadorea; order Rhabditida; family Heteroderidae; genus Heterodera; species Heterodera schachtii. The sequence continues at coordinate 43,367 of SIJG01000045.1, forward strand.
TTTTTCAAATTTTTTTTTTTAAATACAAAAAACAAAAAAATTACAAAATTAATGAAATCAATTTAAATAAATTCAGTTTCTTACAAATTTTTCAACTTTTTGAGGTTTGGGTAATGGCACCCCTGTTTATTTTCCTTTATAAAAAAATTTTTAAGATTTTTTGAAAAATTATCTGAAAACTTAAAAAAATTTTCGGGGGGGGGGGGGTAGAGAAGATCCGACGGAGCTGCTCCTCTATAAGCACCACCTGCAGCAGCAGCAGCAACCGGAGTTGAAGCCGATGGGTGTTTAGCAGCAGAATCAGCAGCAGCGACGGCAATATTTGCGGACAAATCGGGCACCAACTGCTGCAAGGACGGAGCACTACTGATCAGCTGCTGCTGTTGGTCGTCGTCACTGATCAGCGAGGCGAACACGCGCTGTCTGTCCTGCTTCAGAAGCTCAAGCTCAGCTAAAAAAAATTGGCAAAATGCAATCAATTCATCCTTACGATTGCTGCAATTATGTAAAAATTTTGCCAAATTTTTAAAATATCGCGGAAAAAAAGTGAAAATAGAAAAAGAGAGAAAAAAAGCGCTGCCCCGCCCTCCCCTTTTTGCCAGCCAAATGAGGCATTTGAAAAATTTTGGTAACAGACCGTAGCCAGAAAAAAAATGTCGGTGGATGGAACCCTTTTCTTGCTCTTCGGGCTAAAATTTCAATAAAAATCCGGCGGTCCCCAATAGACGCCGTCGGTAAAATTTTTTATTTTTTTAAATTTAATGTTTGTTAAGATTTTTTTTTAAATTTTCATTTCGCTAGGGTGCGGGCTGCGGATCCCCACCTGCTGGCTACGGGCCTGGTTGCTAACCATGAATATCCCCCCCCCCCTAAAATTGGTAGGCATTTGTCCATTTTGGTTTGCTTAGACGCATTGCCTTGCACTTGTCTGAGCGTTTGATCACGCTTCTCGATCATCAACTCCAAAAAGTTGTGCAACAGCAGTGCGCTCATCCGCGTGTCGTTCAGCTCCATTTCGGCACGCTTTTGTCGCAGCTTTTCCTCAATGCGCCGCAGCGAATCCAACGGCAATTGTCTGTCTGGAAAGCGGCGGCGAGGGACAATTAAAAAGCGGAAATTGGCAATTTTTTTATTGTGCCATTGAGCAGGGCCTTTTTTCCAAGGACCTCAATTGAAAAAGAACGTGGAAATGTTGGACTCGATTTGTGCAGCATTAGAAATAATTCCTGCCCCCATCGCCTCTGGCGTTTTGTCCAAGCATTGTACCCTCTCTGCCTCTTTGATGTGCCGAAATACTTTTAAAATTTTCCTTTTTGTCTTTGTCTCCGCCCTCTTTAAACCCTTACAGACATTTGCGGACCGAAATTTGTGGATAATTAGGTTTAAAATAATATTTTTCAAGAAAAATGAATCTTTTTTTGTAAAATTATTTTTATTATTTCCCGAAATTGTCCACAAATGTCCGTCCCACTGGCTTTAAACCAGCAGTCTCTATCCGCTCTACAACTTAAACTAAAAATCATTTTCACAATCGACCTGGAAGAGACCAATTTTCCCCCCATAGGGACAACTTGAGCCCTACGAAAACAGGGAGCATAAACTCCCATAAAGCCGGCCAAAAAATCCGGCACGGGTCCCAAACCCCGGCAAGCCCATCGGGTTACAAAATGACACCCCGAACATAAGGCAGCACCGGAAAGTATCATGTTGATGATGGACCGTTCGGTTTGCGCAGTGTCGGCCATGAATTCATACGATTGTGCCGCCGTTTGAGCGCCAAACGAAGTCTGAAAACCTTTTCATCAGAACCAAAAATGTACAGAAATTGAGGAATTTGGGGTTGGCCAAGAAAATCAAAGATCCTTTTTTTTGGTTTATATGATACATTTTGTACAGGCTAATTGTAAGCCGGGAGAAAGCCAGAGAAACTTTCGAAAAATAAGGTGAAGTTAGTCAAAAAGAGTAAAATAACAATTTTTATAAAACAGGTTGGGATTAAGGTTAAATTTCAATTTATGAGACAAATGGCATTTTTGAGTTCAGTGGCATTTTATGAGTCCAATCAAATATCAACCCCGGCATCGGGATCGGGGGCTGGCCAAATCGGTCGTGAAAAAAGGTTTAATTTTTTTTTTTTTGCCTTCAGCACTTCAGCTGTTTTTTGCTGGTGTTCAAACAGTTCAGCAACTGTGTAGTTTGGACACAGCACAACATTGTTGTTCACAATCAGTGCCGTGTTGCTATTGCTGTTGTTGGCACTACCATTGCCATTATTGTTGTTGCTATTATTATTTGGGTGTGCCGTCGCCGAATTTGGTGCCGGCGTGCCACAAATTCGTGCCCTTTTCGCGTCCAGCCCACTGTCACAAACTGGGCATTGGCTGCTGAACTGCAGACTCTTCACAATGCAGGCGCGGCTGTGTTTATATGGAGAAATTGGAATTTGCAAAAATTTTTGAGACATTATAATTTGAAATCTTCTATTCCATATTTTCCTAAGAGCAACAAATATTCTCAGCCAAGAAAATTTAAAAAATTTTTTTTAATTTTTAAAGGGTTATGGTCAGAAAAAAAAAGTTTTTTCGAACATTTTTGGTCATAACTTTGTGGAAAGTTAACGAAATTTTTTGAAAAAACTTTGGGCAGGTAACAGAGAACATTTTAGGGCTATCGAATGATATCAAGAATTAAAATACATATGTCGGATTCAAACTTAAGTTTAACAATATTATGTTATTTGAAAGATTTATTATTTTTTGAAAAGTTTACTAGCTCAAATTATCATTGCACAATCATTTTCTATCACTTATAAATGTTGTTTAGACTATTAGGGCTTGAAAAACTTAAGTTTGAGCTCGATTAAAAAAAATTTTCAATGAAAAGTTGAATTATATGCTTTTCAGGGTCGAAGAATCAGTTTCTGACTCTCATTTTCTATTGCTTCCTTTTTAGGCAAATAAAATTCACGAAGCTTGAAAATGCTGATTTCCTATTCAATTCGTAGTTGGCAGAAGGACTTGAAATTTTGCTGCGAAATACCTTAGTAATAATTTTTCGTTCACGTATATATTTTTAAAAATCCGGATTTTTCAAGAATTTATGAAATTTTGCAGACAGTAAGCCCTTATATTAAGGCATTTTTCTGCAAAATTTCAAGTTATTCTGCCACTATGAAATGAACAGTAGAATCAGCATTTTCAAACTTCGTGAATTTTATTTGCCTAAAAATGAAAGCCCTATTCATTTCGACCCAATTCGGCGCCTGAAATGGGACTCGAACAAAGTCCCATTACGGTGCAGTATTGGTATGCTACTCATAAATCAGAAATTTTTTCATATTTTCACGCCTTGTTTAGCCGAAAATTTGAAAATCGAAAAATCCGATTTTCCGGCTAATGTTCGAGTCTGATTTCAGACAGAGATCGAAATGGATGTCAGAAACTAATTTTCCGAGCTGAATACCCCCCTAAAACAATTTTACATGTAAAAAAACTTTGATTTTTAGAGGCCACTATTTTTTTTTGACTAAAATTTACGATTCTCAAACATTTAGCTTTTTTTTTTCAAAACCCAATTTTCACACCAACCAAAAGGTGTGGCCGCAAACAGTGGTGTAAGGCTCGGTGAAACGCTGTAGGCAAATTTTGCTGCAAATACAAACATATATTTTTTTAATATTTGCAATTAATTTTAGGAATTTTCACAAATTTTCAAGCTAAAAATTTAGAAAAATATTAAAGAGCAAAAAAAGACGGCCCAAAAATAAACAAAAATATTCAAACTTAAATGACTAAAAGTTTCACAATCCGAATATTTAGTTAAGAAAAACCAAATTTTAGTGGATGATTTTTGAGAAAAACCAACTAGTTTTAGGGGGGGGGGTATTTTTATTGCATTTTGGTCAATAAATTTCTAAAACCCAAAAAGGGCCTGAAAATCCCAAAAGGCAGCAAAAGGGCACGAAAACTATGCCATAGAAATTCAAACCAAATTAATGAAAAATGTGTCGTTCCGACTCAGCAAAAAAGGGTATGTATTTGCCCCAAAATCCGAATCCTATTCATAATTTTTAGCCTAAATAAAATTAGTGGGGAGCAATTAGTGCCAAACTTTGATTTCCTCTCTTAGTTATACCAATTTAATGGATGATAATTTGTGTCCATTTTTTGGCGGAACGATGGCGGAATGAACAGCTTTTGTGGTCGCTGCTGCGTTTTCACATTTGCTTCGGTCGCTATGTTCGGAGAGGCGGCGGCTAATGGCGACGACGAGGACGGCACCAATTCGCCGGCATTGTCAATGGCATTTTGTGAATTTTTTGTCGGGGAACAACAACCTTTTTGCTGCTGCTGCTGGTTGAAACTTGTCCGCCCATTCATTTTACATTTTCTTTAAATCTTTTTCAAATCAACGAAATTATGTTTAGTTTAATGGACGATTTTGATCAAATAATTTTTTTTTTATATTATTCGAAAGCCCAAAACGGCTTTAAATAATAGCCTATAAAAGAGCTAAAAAAACTTTAAAAAAAAGAGCCACAAGCTTTCGAACTTGGTTGATTGCGAAAAAAGTTATAGCGCCAAAAAATTTTTGTTTGGGTTGCTAAAACAAAATGCCATTCCATAAAATTTAAACTAATTTGTAAGGAAGAAGGCTTCCCGTCAATTTCCCCTGCTTTCAATGAAAGAAAGAAAACAAATTGGAAAATTCACCTTAATAAAAATTTTGGTGTGCTCGGATTTTCAGCGTGACAATATAAAATTTAAAAAATAATTTTTAGGCATGTAAACGGACTATTTCCAAAAAATAAATATTCGAGTCAAAACATTAAACTCAAACTTGTTAATAAATTTGAAAAATACAAATAGAATTTGAGAAACTAAAAATCAAGAGCTTATAAATAGCAAAATTTAATGAGGCCACAAATGTATTAAAGGCCGGCATCGATCATTTAATAGCCAATTTCCCCAAGGGCGTAGGCAGGGGGGGGGGGCTGAGGGAGCTAAAGCCCCCCCACCGAAACCCAAAAAAGTAATTTCAGTAAATTTTTTGAAATTTCAAGTAATTTTGTTAACAAAAGTGCATTAAAATACTCAAAATTTCCCCGGCGGCGCCTATCGGCACCGCCGGACCCCCATTTTACCATATTTTTGAAAAATGGAGACCAAAATGACAAAGTAAAATGAAAAATTGATTCCAGGTCAGAAACTCAAAAAAAAGTTCTTCCCTTTCTCCGAATTACCCATTTAAAATTGGGGGAGCAGCAATTCAGATGATTTTTGAGCACCTTCTGATCATTTTACTAGAATTAAGGTGTGATCAAATTTTTCCAAAAAAGCTAAAAAATAATTGATAAATGGGAATGAAAAATTATAGTAAAACTTTTCGGTGCTTTAATTGCGAAAAACTGGCCTAGCCAATCAAAAATGTTTCTTATTTTCAAAATGTGTCCTGATTTTTCACGTTTATCCTGGTATTGATTTCAATTTCATTTAATTAATGAAAAATTTTCTGCCTGTCCTGTTTTTTTATATTTGTACAGATATTTGCAATCGATCCGAAGGCAATAAATTCTCAATTTCTTCATTTTATACAACTAAAAATTTGTTCTGTAATAAAATTGTATAAATTAAAAGAATTTTTATTGTTAAATTGAAAATGAAATTATGTCTTTTATTATTTTTTATTATTTTAATTGCCGAAAAAATCGGAACAGAAAAGAAAAAAATGCAACAAAAGTCATTTGACGAAATATTTGGAGAGAAATGGGAAGAAAAAGAGATGGAAAATCATCAAAAGAAAAGTGAAATCATTCAAAAATATTACAAAATTAAAGAAAAAATCAAGCAAAAAGGTAGAAAATATCCAAAAAAAGAATGGAATAAAATTGAAAGAAAAATCGGAAGAAAATTGGGCACAAATCGTAACAAAATTTATGAATGGATTAAAGAATTAGGGCTTAATCAAAAGCCAAATAAATGTTATAAATTAAAGACTGATGAAGAAAAATTAGAAATTGTACAAAAAATTATTGCAATGAAAAACGAATTAAAGCAAAAAGTAAAATATTCAAAAAAAGAAAAGCGACAAAATTATGCGAAAATTTATAAGAAAATTGGAGTTAGCCGTTCAGTAATTGAGAATTGGAAGAAACAATTTGCCATTAGCCGTAAAATAACGGAGAAAGAAAAATTGGAAAAAAATGAAAATTTACATGAAAATCAAAAGAGAAACACCGAAAATGAGTGACAAAGAAATTGCCAAAATTATTAGACAACGCCATTAAATTAAATATTTACAAATGGAAAGCCAAATTTGGAGAAGAAACTTGTGAATAGAAGGCGTTCAACACAAAAACGATCAAATTTTTGAGGAAAATATTGAATTTATTTGCTTTTGTTGGTAATTTAAATTCGAATTTTATTACTTTTAAAATGGCATAAATCTGAAAATTCTAAAATTTATTAAATTAGATTTAAAAAATTAAAATTAAAAACCAAATTCTACCTTTTGCTAAGTTAATAAATCTAATCTATTATACATTTAGAATTGAACATTTTTTGTCAAAATCTGTGAAAATTTTCATCGCTTTTTTGGAGCCATTCTTTTGTTGAATCTTTTCTTTTTGTTTATATTCGTAATTTTGACTAAAGTTCTTAAAAACAAGCTTTTTCACAAGGGCGTCTGGCGATAGGGAATCAGAGTGTTTCGGCGCCAAACAAATTTATAACATTGTAACCGTTTTTTAGTATACAAAAACCCATAAATTCATTACATTCAAAAGATTTTGTAACCGTTTTTTAGTATACAAAAACCCATAAATTCATTACATTCAAAAGATTTTGTAACCGTTTTTTAGTATACAAAAACCCATAAATTCATTACATACAAAAGATTTCCAAAAAACCACCAAAAAAAGATTAAGGAATACTTTTTTGAATTTATTGAATTTTTTAGGCTTACAGAGAACACTTAGGGGCTAAGCTATGATATCAAGAATTAAATTTGCTATTTTATAGCAAAATTATGAAATAATTTTTATAGAAAATTTTTCTTTTGGTCGCATTTTTGAGTAACGAGGAGGATAAGATGAATAAAAATATCCTTTAACTCTTTTCGTCTGAATTTTTTAAAGTTAAAAAATTATTTTGTTTGGCACGGCACTTCGATTTAAACGTTGTTTGTCCTACTAATGTTTTATGCGCACATGCCTAATTTGGTCATTTGTGAAGAGTACAAATTGGTTAATCGAGTTTAAAAAATGACTTTTATTAATTCAACTCGCCATCAAACAAAACCAGCCTTGGTTTTACAGCAAATTTTTTCCGTAAAAACTTTTGGGCTGCATTGGATGTGCCTGAAAATCAGCATCGGTTGATCCGACCCCCAGCAAAAATCAGGGATATTATTGATACGCCCTTTATTATTGTCGAATATTTTATTTTCCACAAAAAGCCTTTTTCAATTTCACAACACCAAATTTATTGGACAAATAAAATCAAAATATATACATTTTAGTCCAATTTTCATATTTTCATCACCATCACACAAATGCTGCCCAATCGAAGCCCCAGCGGTGCGCGCAGACAGCGCGACGGGCGGTTTAATTTTCGCTTTCTCGCACCGACGGGAGAAAATTGATCACACACCACCAACACACTTAGTAATGTAATGATTTATGATGAACAAAAGAACAACATTCTGATCAACACACACCACAAAATTTACTCGGGCCGTCCGCCCTAATTAGGGCCAGCAGCACAATTAAAGAATGGGAAGAAATTGCTATGAATTTGCCAAATTTGCAAATTTGGCATCCTTTGAATGCTTGTTATTCGCTGACTTTAATGCCGTAAATTAAAAATTCATTATAAAAACAAATAAAAATATTTTCAAAAACATTTATTCATTGTTCCCAATTTAATCGCTTACCGGTAGCTTATTTAGCTTAATGAAGTGGGGTAATTTTTTTGATCCTTTAAATGGTGCCAAATGTGTTTGAATTGTTCTTGTCTTCCCATGCCACATTCCCCCCCCCCCCCTTTGGAATTGATCGATCAGTGAGTGATCGGTCAGGTCCCGAAAATGTCAAGGCCACTCACCACCTTCACCAGCTTCTCGCGAGCGTTTTCGTCAGCTGCTGGACCTCCTCCCACATATTAATAATTACACATTATCATCTCTCCAATCTCTATTAAATAATGTAAAAAATGTATATATGGAAATGGAAAGTTATTATCATATTATTTGTTTTAAGGAATAAATTAATTTTGAAAAATAAAATTAATGATTAAAAAAAGGAAAATTTTTGAAATTTGTTGTCAGTGGTGTATTTTTGGCTAATGATTTGAAAGAGACCATTTTTAATTTTAAAATTAATTCATTTTTTACATATGAATTGTGAAAATTACAAAAAAAAAAAAAAATTAAATACCTATTAGTCCTGAAGTAAAAATTATCATCTGCCTTATTTTACAAATTACCCTTTTTGATTGTGTCGAATTTTACCAAAGCATCGGGGAAAATACATTAATGCATTCTTTTTAGGGAGCTTTTAATCAAAAATTCTTCATCATGCTCTACAGCCATCTGCACATATTTTTTGCATTGATTCTGCTTCATTATTATTATTTTTCCGGCAATTTTGCCCATTTGCTCGCGGTACCAAAATGCCCAGACAAATGCCAATGTTCAATTGGGGACGGCAAAAGCGGCACGGGACGGTTCCGCGTGGACTGCCGGGGCTTGTCACCGTCCGATGTGCCGTCAGTACTCCGCGAAATGGACCCATCCGTGGAGCATTTGGACATGCGAAATTGCGGATTGGCATGCATTGATGTGGCCGGGCTGATCAGGCTGGGAAAACTGCGCACACTAATGCTTGGCCATAATCGGATTCGGCATTTGGAGGAGGTGACAATTGGAAAATTATAGTTTATATTTAAAATAAAAATTTAAAATGTTTTTGATGACTGCCGACCTCTCTTCAACCCTCTGACCCATTCGAAAAATCTTGATCGAGTCACTTCGAAATTTAAAAAATTCCGCAATCCCGCGCGTGATCTCGCAAATTTTAAATGCGGGATTAATCCCGTGGTAATTCCGTCCCACAAAATTTTTGAGTTCCAATTCCGTAGAGTGCTCTGCAAATTAAAAGTTTCCGGGCTCTATATGTACTTTTATTGAAGGATATAATCTAATAATGACAATTTTAGTCATTATTTGAATGGGAAAATTATTTTTTGTTTTAAAATAATACTTTAATAAAAAAGTGGGTTCTAGGATTTTTCATTAACTTAAAAAGAGGGTATTAAAATAATTAAAAGTTAAATGAATAAATTCATTATTTATTTTATTTTAATTCTTTTTCTAATTATTTCTTCAAAATTAAAAAAGAATAATTTTAATTGGAATTATTTGTTTTACTTTAATCTCTTTTTTATGATTTAATCAAAATTATACATAATCCTTTTTTCTTTTATTTTACATAATTATTAAATTCTAATTATTTTTCGCTTTTCCACTCAGAATTTGCTTGATCGGTTGCCCAACCTGCTCCATCTTCACCTTGGCCATAACCAAATTCGTTCTGTTCCCCCGCTGGCTTCATCAACAGCATCAGTCCGTCTCCAACTGCTCGACCTCCGTGCCAACAAAATTCGCCACATTTCGCCGATGGCACTCCAAAATTTGCCGCATCTTCACTCACTCAATTTGGAAGCCAATTTTCTGCAAAGTTTGCCCGAGGCATTGTTTCACGACGGCACACATCGTCTCCGGCAATTGCACTTGGCCAGCAACTCGTGGAACTGCGATTGCCGGTGTGGCCCAATTATTTTTTGTCGTTTTTTCCTGATCTTGTACATCCCCGAATCATGGAGAGTGGGGATTTTAGATTTGCCTAACTTTCTTACAAATTTGACCCTAAATTTTTCCTTGCAGTGCCTGACGGTCACTTCGAGATTCCAATTTCCTTATGTTTTTGCCAAAATTTGGCGAAAATGGCTAAAATTTGCCTTTTTTTCACAAGGAGCCAAAAATTTAGGAAAATTACACTTGACAAAATTTTTGGCCCGGAAGAGCAAAAAAAAAAAAAAAAAAATTCTCGGGTGGCCCTCCCGAAATTATTTTCTGGTTACAGGCCTGGGATAATTCAAAACTTTCGCTCAAAATTTTGAGCTGTTTTTTTAGAAATTTTGCAACCTATTTGATAAAACTAAGATTATTTGTTCGCATAACTTATTGTAATGAGAGAAATATTTAATAATTGCAATAATTTATTAATTTGAATGCCTAAAAATGTTTAAATTGTCCAGAATTGGACATTTAATCGAACAAATCACCGAGAAAACGGCCACCAAAAATCATTTTGGTCATCACCATCATCAACACCATCATCATCATCATCCAAAATGTTTCTTTCCCGTCCATCTACGAGGGAAAGCATTGAATTCGCTGGAGACCGATGCATTAAAATGCTTCCAAGCCGAAGTTGCACAAATTGACAAAAATGGAGCAGAAATTTTGTTGAAATGCGACATTGGCACATTAGACATTCACCAAAATGCCAACACCGTTCAATGGCTTTATGGGTAAAACAGAAAATCAAGGAATTTAAAAATTTATAAATTTAAGAAACACTCTTTTGGAGGACATTTCAATGAAATTTGGTGGCTTCGAACTGCTGAGCAACGGCATGCTCCGCTTGTTAGATGATGGCAGTGACCACGGCGAAATTGGCAATTACCAATGCGCTTTGAACCATCTGTTGAGTCCGACCAGGTCGAATAAATTAGTCATTAAAAAACAGAGAATAATAGTCTGTCTAAGGATTAACCAAGGATTTGGCAGTAATTAGTCCAGCTGAATGATTCGGTAATAATCTGAGCGGCATTTATAAACACCTGCAAAAACCAAAAAAAAAAAAGCAGCAGCTCGTCCCCCCCCCCCCCCCCCCTAAAATTAAATGTTTTTTTTTCTAACAGAAATTCTTCAAAAAAATCTTAGAGAATTTTTATAAGAAAAGTATAGAAAAAAATAAAAAATTTTCAGCGATTTTTGAAAAATTTTTTTTCAAAAAACTTAGTAATTCATTGAACTTCAGTGCACCAAAAAAGTGATAACAAACAATTTTTAAGAAAAAAGAACGCTTTTCAAAGATTGAATTTTACTGCAAAAATATAAATTTAAAGACTGTATGTCGTGAATTAAAAATTAAAAAAAAACTTGCGATCTCTGCTTAAAAAAGCGCAACAACTTTCTTTTTTAGGCATTCTCGGCACATTGAACAACAACGGCACAACCAAGCGATCAAAGCAATTTTTTCACCACCAACCATTGCCGATCAACAACAGCTCACTGCCGCCCATTCAAGCTTATCGCGACGCCAAAATGCCGTGGCTTCACCTGATCGCCATCACGATCATTTCCATCGCCAGCACCGCCTCCACCACAATCAGCAGCAGCGGCATCATTCTCGGCACCAAGCGCCAAGCAATTTGTACACAGCGAGCGGCGGTGCGTTGGCCGGGGGCGGTGGCAGCGTGCCACAATTCACATACGCGCCAAGGGACCGACGCTTTCGCGAGGGGTCCGCTGTACAGGCAAGAGCAGCGCCTGCGGATTTGTGGCCATAGGGGGGGGGGGGGACAGTGATGCCAATAAGAGCCCCCAGGGAATTTTTTTTAGAATTTATCAAAAAATAAAAAATTCGAATCAATAACCCGGTTCAAAATGATCCATTTGGCGAGATTTTGCCAAAATTTTTGCATTTGTGTTCCCCAAAATATTGCTGTGTAGGCATTTTGTTGAATTTTCACTCGCATTTTTGTTAATTTCTTTTTTAAATTTTTGAGATGCGACCTCAAAATAGGAAAAAGTACCTTAATGCTGTTAAAAACATAGCTTAACAAAATAATTATTTTTTCTTAAAATTACTTTAATAAATTTTTTCATCTAAAATCGGAAAATAAAAATTCACATTTCTTTACTTACGAAAATTCGGTATTTTGAACAAAAAATGCCATACATACTTTCTGCCAAATTTTGAATGTGATTTAAAATAAGTGCGCTATTCAACCAAAATTATTTGCAGCTTAATTGTGAAGCGATTGGGCAGCCAAAGCCGAGCATTTCCTGGTAAAATAAAAACAAATAAATTACATTTATTATTTTTATTTTTAAATTTTTTCAGGTTTTTCAATGGCCGTCCCATTGAGCCGTCGCGGAAATTCGAATTCAAAAAAGAGCACACGGAGTTGGTGATTTATCCATTTTTGGAGCACGATGTGGGCAGCTATGCGTGCGAAGCCACAAATTTGAACGGTCGAGTGAAAAGTGAAGCGGCACAAATTGGATTGGTTGGTAATTACTATAACTAATTAGTTGTAATGTAAATTTTAATAATTATTAATAATAATTAACTTTTTTTCTTTTTTTTTATTGTAATAATAATAATATGCTTAATATTGGTACTGTAATTAAAGTAATTTATGATGATTCTACTTTATTTAAAATTTTAAACCAAATTGCTGATTTTGTAAATTTTTGCCCTATTGACCCATTTTTCTTTTTTGGAATTGTGCAAAGCCTCAATGTCGGGGTAACCCTTTATAATTTAGTTTAATCGGCGGATTATTGGATGCTTTATCATATTTTTTAAATTTTTTTTATTGTTTTCAATAAAATTTAATTAATCTTATTTATTTAACAACTTTTGAATATTTTTGATCCAAAGTGTGCCGCCGACAATAATTGAAGGGCCCCGAAGGCAAACCGCTCGTCCGGGCCAGCGCCTAACCCTAAGGTATTCGAATTTATAAAGTCTATCACGGCATACAGTACCCGGAGAGTTTGCTCAAAATCCGGTACCGTATCCGACAATAAAATTTATAATTGAAACTAAAAAAAATCGTTGAAATTTAAAGAAATTTAGTTGTAAAGCACGCGGTGAACCGAAGCCCACCATCACTTGGTTCTTTAACGGTGTCGAAATTGCCGATTTGAAAGGGCATTTTCAAGTTTATACATACAAAAAAAACTAAATTAATTTTTTGGCATTATTTAGGTAAGTGCGGACGGTACTGAACTGACCATCAATGGAGTGACTCGGCACGACACAGGTAAAAAGGAAGAACCAAATATGGCAGCGCAGCAAACCCCGAAAATAATGCCAAAAAATTAATTGTGCCATTTTAGGTACGTCCTTGGAAAAGTAATTGAATTTCTTACATATTTCGACAATAAAAATTTTATATATAAAATTTATGTCCTTTAAAAAAATCTAGGACTTGAATCATGTGATAACGAAATTAAATAGAAACAAGAACAAAAACGATCGAGACACAAAAGCCAATGTTTTGGCACGGCACAAATTCTCGAGCAGCATGAAACCTGGGCCAAATCGAATCAAAATCTTGTTTGAATAATTTTAGACTTGATATGGAATATAAAATTTTTAAAATTATTAAAGTTTATTGCCGAAATCTAACAGAATCAAATGGCCCCAAGGAAATATTTGATTTTTTTTGAACAATTTTAAATTTCTCAAAGGCACTTTTGCTTGCATGGCCGGCAATGTGGTCGGGTCACAGACAGCCGACGCCCAATTGGACGTACAATCGGCACAAATTGATCAGCTGGACACCACTCTGAATGACCAAACATTGCGCAGCATTGTTGATGAAGCATCGCAAAACATAGACAGGTAATAAATCAATTTTAAAAATAATTATTCACTTTAAGGGGTAAAATAATTGTTAATTTAAGCGATTTTTTTTTTGCTTAAATAAGTAATCACATTTTTAAAATTAAATTAGCTAATTACAATCGTAATCGTTAGTGTTTTTCTATTTTGTCTCACGTCAGCTTGGGATCGCGAAAAATCATTGTTTGAATTAGCTAAGATTATTCCAACATATTAAGATAATTTTTTTTTTATAAATTTGTGCCAATTTCTTAAAGAATTTAATTCAAATTTGGTTTTTTTTTAAAGTTGTCAATTTCTTACATTTCAAATGAAAATGTTTTTTTAATTTGTGCTAATTTCTTAAACAAATTATAAAATTAGAATTTTTTGTTGTTGCAAATTTGTGCCAATTTCTTAAAGAATTTCATAATTTGATTTACCGGTTTCAAATTCCATTGCTTAATTTTCATCATTATCTCAGGGCAATTTCGAAGACAAATGAAGAGCTGAAAATAAGCAATCCGCAAGACTTGCTGAAACATTTTAAATTTGTTGGCAAACGGCCGACCAGCCAACTGAGCCGAGCACGTGAAATTTATGAGGAGAGTTTGCGCTTAATTGAGAAGCATGTCGAACTCGGTGAGTCACCGCCCTCCCTTTAAATGCTTTACCGAAATATTTTTGAAAAAAGATATTTTATATTCTTAAATGCTTGTTAACGGTTTAATTAGTCCATTCAATTCACATTGAATTGCATGTAATAACACACAGTAGCATATTTTAAAGAATACGGTATCAGTGGATTTCTAATTTTTTCGAATCACTTACAGTAGTACATTTAAAAAAATACGGTACCACTTGAAATTTTGGTTTTTTTTTCCCTCAAAATCGGAATGTTTTTAGGACCAATCCGATGAGTTCAAAATTTCTCAATGGACCCTTTCGTTTTTTTATCTTTGCATAATAAATTTTTAGGTATTAACCTACGCCCATTGGACATGCCAAACGAGCATATTTCATTTGAGTCGGTTCTCAGCGTAACACACATTCAAACGCTGATGGAGCTGTCCGGATGCATGGCGGGACAGGTAAGACTATCTAAATTTGTTTTGTACATACCAGGGTTGCCGCCCGAATCCCGGAACCCGACATTTTTCCCGTCCCGATGATTTTGGGTCGGGGGTCTGGTTGAAAATTAGGAAGATAAGGAAATTGGTGGAGAAGAAGAAATTTTTCAATTCCCCACCGGGAGATAGAATATTTTTATATTTTCTTTACATTTAACAAATCTCACTCAAAATTTCTAATTTTTTCCGGCGGCGCCTATCGGCACCGCCGCCCCCCCCCCCCAAATGTTCCCAGAAAGTTTTTTGGAAAAACCGCGCCTTTTTTGTAAAAGCGTGCGCAAAAAAAAACATTTTTTTTAAAGCAAAACAATTCGTAATTCGTCGCTTGCCTTAAAATCGCAAAAATTTGGCAATTTTTGGTGAAACTCTGTTAACAAAGTGCACTCAAATTTCAAAATTTTCTCCGGCGGTGCCGATAGGCACCGCCAGACCCCCTAATCCCCAAATATTTTTTTAGGAAAAAACGCGCCGCGGAAAATTTTTATTGGGTTTTCATTTGAATAAAAAAATTTTCTTATTGATTTTTGAACATATATTAAAATTTTTTAATTGACCCGAAACCGACATTTTCTCGTCCCGAAACCCGAATCCCGACCCGATATTTTATTGGACCCGCGGCAACCCTGATACATATGAAGCAAAATTTTTACCAGACTCTAAACTTTGAATGAATTATGAATTATTAAAAAAAAATTTAAGCCTTAAAGATTTTTTCTTGAATTGCATGCTAAATTCTCCTTTTACCAAAAATGTAATTTTAAACTAACGATGTTTTTGTTTTTGAAATTTTAGGTCCAAAATTGCAAAAATTGACATTTTTTGGCGTAAAATTGCTACAAATTCCTGTTTTTTTTTTTTTGCTCTCCGGCGCTGAAATTTTTAAAATAATACTGGGAGAAAAAAAATTTTGACCGAAGAGCAAAAAAAAAGGTCTTCGGATTCTCTCCTCCGAACTTTTTTTCTGGTCGCATCAACTCCTTAAGCGGCACCAAAAATTTATTTTTTGCTTAATTTCATGACATTCAATTCCTTTTGTTCGTTTGTTATTACAAATTGCAGTTCAAAGATGCTTGCCAAGACATGTGCTTCCACTCTAAATACCGGTAAAATTTTAAATAAAATAAATTACCGTAACGCCAGCATCACTCATCATTGATTATTACTGTACTCATTCAGTTCGTACACCGGTCAGTGCAACAATTTTGAGCATCCAACATGGGGTGTCAGCCAAATGCCATTCCTTCGGCTGCTGCCACCCATTTACGAGAACGGCTTCAACACACCCGTCGGCTGGGACACGAACAAACGCTATTTTGGGTACGGAATCGGGGGAGGCGGCAGGGGAATAACCGTAATATTTTTCGACCAAATACAGTATCTACGAATTCGGTGCCGAAGACCAATAAAAGGCAATTTTTTTTAGCTCTTTTGCCATAATTTTTTTCTTTTTGAGATTTTATAAGCTAATAGGGCTTATCAATTTCTTTCCATTGATACCAATTTTATAAAATTTGGTTGACAAATTAAAAAGCTATACTCTTGGCGTCAAAAAGCCCCTGTCCGACAACCACTTTCCCATTAATAGTTTAATTAGAAGTTGTTCATCCTAATTATCATTAGGGATCCAATTATAGGTCATCAATTTTGTAAAATGTGAACGTCCTTTTTCGGCATTATGCCCTCTTCTAATAACATTTATTAACAAAAATAAAAACATAATTGATAAATGAAATTCTTTTACTATGATTAAAATATAAGTCCATTCATAGCTTGGCAATTATTACATTTGAAAATTTGATAAAATAATTAATTTTTAATTTTGAGAGTTCTGAAAAATTTCTCCCTATTATTAATCAAAATTTTTAAATTCTCATGTTTTTTGAAAGTTTTCCCAAGCCCAACCCGCGCACAATTTCCTTCGAATTGGTCAGCACTGAGCAAGTGACAGCCCATTCAATGTTCTCGGCCATGCTGATGCAGTGGGGCCAATTCGTGGACCACGACTTGGACTTCATCGCCACCGCATTGAGCAGACAAACGTACACGGGTGGGGCACGGTGAGTGTTTTTGACACGGTAATTGGATCAATATTTTCTACAGTATAGCATAATGCATATGTAAACAAAAATGTATATGCCCTTTAATGATATCCTGTAATGGATAATAACCAATTTAAACCAAAAAAAAATCGGTAATATACAATAATGGATACTATAATAGTATACTTTAATTGACCCATTGTAAATTAGTTTATACAAATATCCAGGCAATGGCGGTGCCGAAGATTAAAATATAATAAAATTAACCATTCAAATAAAACATTTTTGCAATGGTCTCATACATATTAAAGAATTTTTTCCCTTGCTCGCTGAAGTTGTAATCGGACTTGTGAAAATGTTGACCCGTGCTTCAACATACAGCTGCCCCCCAATGATCCACGACTGCGCACCATGGGCCACAACCGATTGCCATGCATTGAAGTAACATTGGGTGCCCCAACAGGATTTAGCCTCATTTTGGTTTTTTTGAGAGGCAAATTTTCATAAAAAAATAGTTTTTTTTTCTACAAAAATCCCCAAAAATTGTATTTTTAAATCCAAGTTTGTTGCGTTAAAAATTTAAAATCCCCCCCCCCCCCCCCCCGGTGCTTTTCGGCGCCGCCGACCTTTAATTTTGTTCAATTTTGGAAATTTATACATAAATTAAAAAAATATATATTGAAATAGTTAAAAATTGCAGTAAACAACTATTTTTTTTATTCGGGATTGCTTTTTGGACAGTCAAATGAAGCTTTTGGAAAATTCCCGTAGGAACTATTAATAAAATAAACAATAACTCAAAATTTTAATTAAAAATAAATTTAGTTTGAGCGATCGGCTGCAATTTGTGGCTCTGGCGAAACGTCGCCAATCTTTAAGTGATTCTTTTTTCCATATTAAAGATGAAAATTTCCATATTTCAGGCAAGTGACTTTCCGTGAGCAGGTAAAACTGCTGACCCAGACTGATCGAAGTCATTTTGAATTCAATTAAAAAGTTAAACTGATCACATTAAAATTCAAAATTTTAGTATGAAAATCAATGTGTGCACAAAATTAAAATAAATAAAATATATTTAATAGCACCTTAAAATAACATTTAAAAAAAATACTTTTCAAATATTTGATTTATTTGTCTCCAATGATCGGCTTATTTGTTAAGGCAAACATCATCACAAGTTATTTGGATGGTTCACAAATTTATGGAAGCACTGAAGTGGACGCTTTGGACTTGCGAGACTTATTTAGGTCGTAAATTTATAGTTTTTCAATTAAAAATGATTTTTAATTTTAATTTAATGTATTATTGTTAGTGATCATGGCTTACTCCGCTTTGACATTGTCAGCAGTGCGCAGAAGCCCTATTTGCCATTTGAAAGGGTATAATTCTTCCGGCAAAATTTCTCCGAAAATTTTGTAATTTTTTTGCAGGACTCAGCAATGGATTGTCGCCGAAATTTCTCCGTTGAAAACCCAATACGGTGCTTTTTGTCGGGTGATTTTCGTGCCAATGAACAGGCGAGAAAAAACATTAATAATTTAATAAAACGAAATTTTTTTGGCATCTTTTTTTGGATTCTTTGCTTTATAATGTTCATTAGAATCCGGAAATTTCACATTTGAGGATGAAAAACTCTTAAAAAAACTAAATATCAATTTTGCCTATTGTAGTTATTTTTGCCAGAATGAGTATTGAAATCTAAAACGTTTCAAAGCGGATCCCATGGGATCCTGCACAAAAACCCAAAACTCATATCCCGGTGATGGATTATCCAAAATTTTTTGCCGGGCGTTCCCGCGGGATTAATCCCAAATCCAACAGCCAAAATGCGGGATTGCGGATTCTTTCCCACAAATCCCGCGCCGTTCTATTAAAATCTCATATAATTAATTCTCATACGCACATTCTTCGATTTTTAAAATTTTCACAATTTATTCATAAATTTTGTTAGCTCGGTCTGACCGCAATGCATACGATTTGGTTGCGTGAACACAATCGAATTGCGACAAAATTATTGGAGCTTAATCCGGACTGGGATGGAGAACGGATTTATCAGGAAGTAAGTAAAATAATTTAAAAAAAAACAAATTAAGAATTTTTAAATTTTATTTATTAAAGGCTCGCAAAATTGTGGGCGCAATGTTACAGGTGAAAGTGACAATAAAATGATTTTATTATTAATTGTGCAATTTTAAACAATTTAGCACATCACATATACTGAATGGCTTCCATTGGTATTAGGAAAGGTAATTAATTTATTGAAGAAAAAGCAATTAAAATAATTCGAAAAAACTATCAAATTTGGATACCGGATTCGTGAAAAAGGACCACGAAAATTCAAGGAGCATCTTTTAATGACATTAAAATTTCCACTGACACATTTCTACTAAACGCATTTTCCGGGAGCCGTTTCAATTGCCATAACTTTTATCTTTATTCGTCAAATTAAACAAAATTGGTAGCATTCGAAAGCTCTATAGGTATGTTTCAGCGATAAATAGAAAAATTAAATCTTCTTAAAGTTATCTCATAGGCAGTTGGCCCGCTTTGTCCTCAATTAACAACCAAATAATTTATAAATTATATGGATTAACATATTTTTTCTGCGCATATGCAATGAAGAAAGGGGCTCAAAAATAGCATTTCTACGTTAAAATTTTTAGATTTGGTGAAAGTTTTTAGTCCATATAAATCCATATTTTGGGGATTTTCGTGAATAAATCCATATTTCTACCTTTTTGCATTTTTAGTCCATATTTTGGCCATTTTGGCAAATTTTCACAAGAAAAATGCAAAAAAAAGCGAAAAACACACCCCTAAAGATCGACTTTTTGGAAATTTTTTTAAAATACACCCCCTAAAAAGAGAGTTTTTCGAAATTTCGGAAATTTTTTTTAGGTGTTTTTGTCCACTTGCGAAAATTTTCGTTGAAAACAGAATGAGATTATTACAAAAATTTTGGGTTGTATTTTATTTGCAATTGTGAAGCTAGAATGGAATAAATTGGCATTTTTAAATGTTAAATCAATTTTTTGGCAGTTTTAGCGTATTTTTAGGGCTGGGAATTTAAGTCACAAAAAACCTTGAAAAAGTCGACTAAAAAAGTCATAAAAAATCGCCAAAAAGTCATAAAAAAAAGGCAAAAAAAGTTACGAAAAATTGAAAAAAGTCCTGAAAATATAGTGTATTTTTCGGCTTTTTCTTCGCTATAATTCAAATTTTGCCTCCAAAAAGTCAAAAAAATCACGAAAAAGTCGCAAAAACTCAAAAAAGTCATAAAAATCCCAAAAAGTGTAAAAAAAAAAGTAAAAAAAAGTCACAAAAAATGCATGTTAGAAGCTACAAACAAAGTTTAGAACAATTTTTAAGTCATTTTAATGCCATTTAGAGTCAGCAAAAAAAAAGTCATATGACTTAAATTACCAGCCCTACTAATTAGGCAAATAAATTCTTTTTGTGGTTTTCCTAGGACGGCTACAACTTTTTGATTGGCACCTACACCGGCTACCGTCCTGACATCAATCCGTCCGTGTCCAACGCGTTCGCCACCGCCGCGTTCCGCTTTGGGCATACGCTGATCAGCCCACAGCTGGAGCGACTGGACAAGGCACTCCGGCCAACGCCCGAGGGGCCCCTCCCATTGCACGAGGCGTTCTTTGCCCCCGAGCGTCTGCTTGCCGAAGGCGGCGTTGACCCGTTGCTCCGGGGCCTGTTCGGCACACCGCTGAAGATGCCAATGAGTGATCAGGTGATTGACCACAGACCACATGAGCAATGCGTTCGCACCATTGATATATTCGAAGCCCAAAAACCATGAAATTTCCAAAAAGAACCAATTTTAGAATGTGAGATGGTTCCCCCTGATAGTATACAAAGGCTTTTCAGAGGTGCTGGTGATGAAAATATCTAGGAATGTTTTTGTTGAATAAATGTAATTTTAGGCTTTTGAATCGCGTTTTTTAGTTATTCTTATTTTAAAGTCCAAATTCGTGTTTATGGCAGTGATTTGCTTTTTCAGTGGAGGTTCTTGGATAGTACCACTTTTTTAAGAGAAATGAAATAAATAATGTAAATTTTATTTCAAAAAATGTTTTTTAAACATTTATTTTTATTGTATTTTTAGTAAATATTTTAAATTTTTATCTTTAAACTTGTATTTAGCGAATGCATATTAATTTTCAGCTGTTGAACAAAGAACTGACTGAGAAGCTGTTCCACCGTGCCCACAATGTGTCCCTGGACTTGGCTGCCCTGAACATCCAACGGGGCCGTGACCACGGCATTCCAGGGTAATTCTTGGCAAATAAAACGGCAATTAATTGGGTGCTTGCCAAGTTATCTTGAATATCGTCGCTTCTGCAATTTGACTGTGCCATCCGACTGGGACCAGTTGGCTGTTGATGTGCCAAATTCCAAAGTTTTTCCGCAATTTTCAATATGTTCTACCGCCCCACCTCATTCCCAAAGGTCCTGGCTCATCTCCGAAAATTGTATGGCCATCCGGGCAATATTGACCTTTGGTTGGGCGGCATTGTGGAGAAGCGGCTCCCGGATGCACTAATCGGCCCCACTTTTTCATGCATTATCGGCGATCAGTTCAGGCGCCTCAGAGATGGTGATCGCTTTTGGTAAATCATTGTTCATTCCTCTTCTGCTAGTCATTCCGGTGCTTAAATAAGCTTCAGCTCACTGTCTATTATTTAATTTTTTAATCAAAACTTTGGTTCCGGATTAAATAATTGAACACACTACTAGCTTGACCACCAAATAGCTTCAATACCGTATACCCTCCCAATACCATACAGGTACGAAAATGATGGTGTGTTCACACAGCTTCAGCTAGCCCAAATTCGGAAAACCTCGCTGGCCAAAGTTCTTTGTACGAACGGCGACGACATTGACCGTATTCAGGTAGTACAAAAAGTTGATACTACCGTATCTTTCACTGACTTGGCGACAATAAGTAGGCTCAACCCGAACAGGTGAATACCATATCGAGATTTTATTTACACCGATGAATCAAGCACTTCATCATAAAAAAAATTCTGAGCCCAGGGAATGCGAACTTATCGGACCAAAATTTCTTTGCGTTATAGCACTGGGCGAAAATATACCATTAGGATTTTGCATAAAATTGATAGGATTTTGCGTTTTTTGGCTCTAAAAGAATTTAAGTAAATTAAATAATCAATCCTCCGGCAGCGGGAAAAATGTAATGGAAAATTCCTTGAATTTTGAAAATCGTACCCTAGAAATCTGCATTTTTTTGCTTAGTGCGGTTCTCAAAAGCTATAAATTTTTTTGGACTCAAAGAGAAACAAAGGGTCTTCGGTTGGCCCCTTCCGAAATTCGTGTTTTCTGGTTATGCTTTTGTCTCCGACAAATTTATTATTTTTCTCAATTCTTAGCCAAATGTGTTCCGTTATATGGGCAACAACATGTTGGCCTATCGGTCATGTGACTGAATTGGCGGAGCTTAACTTGCGCATGTGGATGTCCTGTTGTGATGAAACTTGCTCAGCACGTGCGTCGACTGGCATTGACAGTGCCAATGGTGGGAACGAGCAAAGCAGAAGGTGGAATAATAAAAAAAATTGAAAAATTGCCATAGAAAATATATAATTAAAGCAGTGGTATTTTTTAACAAATATGCATATTCAAATGCATGAAATTTGAATAGCTTTCTATTAATGAACTTTTTTTTTTGCACAGTATTATTAATTAATAATTATTAGTGTAATTTTTTAAAGCCCAAAAAACTATTTAGGAAGTTTTTGATTATTTAAAATATTTAAATCGAAAAATTAATTAAACAAATTTTCACTTTTTAGGCGTAAGCGCGCGGTTCATCTATATGCAAATGGGAATAATTAATTGGAAAATATGCACAACTAAAAAGACCAATTCTACCATAAATTGTTGCTTTAAATGATGTTTGATTTACATTTACAAAAAGCACAAAGGTTTCATATTAATTTTATATTTTTTCTTATTCCTGTTGGCTTTGTTGTGTCCGCAAAGGAACAACAGAAAAATAATTTATTGTTAGAAGACAAATGAAACAAATAAAATAAATAACAAATAAATAAAAGATGATGACGGAGTCAGAGGAAGACGAAAATGGAAAAAATTTAGAACCGAAAATAAGAATATTCAAGACTTTTGTTGGGGCGCTTGACAAATACTGATAAAACTAGAGCTGGGATTTGTATATTTTTACATAATTTTTCTGCGGCTTAATTATGGTGAAAGAAGCCTAAAATAGCATTTCTCAGAACATTTCTCGATTTAGAGCGATTTTATTTTGTAATTCTCCCGTACCGTTTTCAGTTCTCACTAAGATGTCAGTTTTCGAGAATTCAGAAATTCCAGCACTACATGCCGAAAATATTGCTGAAATTGACATTTCTCGGCCTTTTACGCCTAAATGGGGACTTATTTTGTAATTCTCCAGTACCGTTTTCTGTTCTCACTAAGATGTCAGTTTTCGAGAATTCAGAAATTCCAGCACTACATGCCGAAAATATTGCTCCAATTGACATTTCTCGCCCTTTTAAGCCTAAATGGGGACTTATTTTGTAATTCTCCCGTACCGTTTTCAGTTCTCACTAAGATGTCAGTTTTCGAGAATTCAGAAATTCCAGCACTACATGCCGAAAATATTGCTCCAATTGACATTTCTCGCCCTTTTAAGCCTAAATGGGGACTTATTTTGTAATTCTCCCGTACCGTTTTCAGTTCTCACTAAGATGTCAGTTTTCGAGAATTCAGAAATTCCAGCACTACATGCCGAAAATATTGCTCCAATTGACATTTCTCGCCCTTTTAAGCCTAAATGGGGACTTATTTTGTAATTCTCCCGTACCGTTTTCAGTTCTCACTAAGATGTCAGTTTTCGAGAATTCAGAAATTCCAGCACTACATGCCGAAAATATTGCTCCAATTGACATTTCTCGGCCTTTTAAGCCTAAATGGGGACTTATTTTGTAATTCTCCCGTACCGTTTTCAGTTCTCACTAAGATGTCAGTTTTCGAGAATTCAGAAATTCCAGCACTACATGCCGAAAATATTGCTCCAATTGACATTTCTCGCCCTTTTAAGCCTAAATGGGGACTTATTTTGTAATTCTCCCGTACCGTTTTCAGTTCTCACTAAGATGTCAGTTTTCGAGAATTCAGAAATTCCAGCACTACATGCCGAAAATATTGCTCCAATTGACATTTCTCGGCCTTTCAAGCCTAAATGGGGACTTATTTTGTAATTCTCCCGTACCGTTTTCAGTTCTCACTAAGATGTCAGTTTTCGAGAATTCAGAAATTCCAGCACTACATGCCGAAAATATTGCTCCAATTGACATTTCTCGCCCTTTTAAGCCTAAATGGGGACTTATTTTGTAATTCTCCCGTACCGTTTTCAGTTCTCACTAAGATGTCAGTTTTCGAGAATTCAGAAATTCCAGCACTACATGCCTAAAATATTGCTCCAATTGACATTTCTCGCCCTTTTAAGCCTAAATGGGGACTTATTTTGTAATTCTCCCGTACCGTTTTCAGTTCTCACTAAGATGCCAGTTTTCGAGAATTCAGAAATTCCAGCACTACATGCCTAAAATATTGCTCCAATTGACATTTCTCGGCCTTTCAAGCCTAAATGGGGACTTATTTTGTAATTCTCCCGTACCGTTTTCAGTTCTCACTAAGATGTCAGTTTTCGAGAATTCAGAAATTCCAGCACTACATGCCTAAAATATTGCTCCAATTGACATTTCTCGCCCTTTTAAGCCTAAATGGGGACTTATTTTGTAATTCTCCCGTACCGTTTTCAGTTCTCACTAAGATGCCAGTTTTCGAGAATTCAGAAATTCCAGCACTACATGCCTAAAATATTGCTCCAATTGACATTTCTCGCCCTTTCAAGCCTAAATGGGGACTTATTTTGTAATTCTCCCGTACCGTTTTCAGTTCTCACTAAGATGTCAGTTTTCGAGAATTCAGAAATTCCAGCACTACATGCCGAAAATATTGCTCCAATTGACATTTCTCGCCCTTTCAAGCCTAAATGGGGACTTATTTTGTAATTCTCCCGTACCGTTTTCAGTTCTCACTAAGATGTCAGTTTTCGAGAATTCAGAAATTCCAGCACTACATGCCGAAAATATTGCTCCAATTGACATTTCTCGGCCCTTTTAAGCCTAAATGGGGACTTATTTTGTAATTCTCCCGTACCGTTTTCAGTTCTCACTAAGATGTCAGTTTTCGAGAATTCAGAAATTCCAGCACTACATGCCTAAAATATTGCTCCAATTGACATTTCTCGCCCTTTTAAGCCTAAATGGGGACTTATTTTGTAATTCTCCCGTACCGTTTTCAGTTCTCACTAAGATGTCAGTTTTCGAGAATTCAGAAATTCCAGCACTACATGCCTAAAATATTGCTCCAATTGACATTTCTCGCCCTTTTAAGCCTAAATGGGGACTTATTTTGTAATTCTCCCGTACCGTTTTCAGTTCTCACTAAGATGTCAGTTTTCGAGAATTCAGAAATTCCAGCACTACATGCCGAAAATATTGCTCCAATTGACATTTCTCGCCCTTTTAAGCCTAAATGGGGACTTATTTTGTAATTCTCCCGTACCGTTTTCAGTTCTCACTAAGATGTCAGTTTTCGAGAATTCAGAAATTCCAGCACTACATGCCTAAAATATTGCTCCAATTGACATTTCTCGCCCTTTTAAGCCTAAATAGGGACTTTTTGTAATTCTCCCGTACCGTTTTCTGTTCTCACTAAGATGTCAGTTTTCGAGAATTCAGAAATTCCAGCACTACATGCCGAAAATATTGCTCCAATTGACATTTCTCGCCCTTTTAAGCCTAAATGGGGACTTATTTTGTAATTCTCCCGTACGTTTTCAGTTCTCACTAAGATGTCAGTTTTCGAGAATTCAGAAATTCCAGCACTACATGCCGAAAATTCCAAATTTTTCACAAACAAACACGCAGAGAAAAAAATTCCAGAACAATTAGTATCGGCGTGATTATTCTGAGAATGCGGTTGGAATTCCTATTACTGTTGAGCAGAAAAAGAGATAGCCATTTTTCCAAATTTTTCTCAAACAAACACGCCGAGAAAAAAATTCCAGAACAATTAGTATAGACGTTATTATTCAGAAAATGCGGTTGGAATTCCTATTACTGTTGAGCAGAAAAAGAGATAGCCATTTTTCCAAATTTTTCTCAAACAAACACGCCGAGAAAAAAATTCCAGAACAATTAGTATCGACGTTATTATTCAGAAAATGCGGTTGGAATTCCTATT
Source organism: Heterodera schachtii (assembly GCA_023374025.1). Taxonomy (NCBI): domain Eukaryota; kingdom Metazoa; phylum Nematoda; class Chromadorea; order Rhabditida; family Heteroderidae; genus Heterodera; species Heterodera schachtii. The sequence continues at coordinate 69,535 of SIJG01000045.1, forward strand.
ACTGTTGAGCAGAAAAAGAGATAGCCATTTTTCCAAATTTTTCTCAAACAAACACGCCGAGAAAAAAATTCCAGAACAATTAGTATCGACGTTATTATTCAGAAAATGCGGTTGGAATTCCTATTACTGTTGAGCAGAAAAAGAGATAGCCATTTTTCCAAATTTTTCTCAAACAAACACGCCGAGAAAAAAATTCCAGAACAATTAGTATCGACGTTATTATTCAGAAAATGCGGTTGGAATTCCTATTACTGTTGAGCAGAAAAAGAGATAGCCATTTTTCCAAATTTTTCTCAAACAAACACGCCGAGAAAAAAATTCCAGAACAATTAGTATCGACGTTATTATTCAGAAAATGCGGTTGGAATTCCTATTACTGTTGAGCAGAAAAAGAGATAGCCATTTTTCCAAATTTTTCTCAAACAAACACGCCGAGAAAAAAATTCCAGAACAATTAGTATCGACGTTATTATTCAGAAAATGCGGTTGGAATTCCTATTACTGTTGAGCAGAAAAAGAGATAGCCATTTTTCCAAATTTTTCTCAAACAAACACGCCGAGAAAAAAATTCCAGAACAATTAGTATCGACGTTATTATTCAGAAAATGCGGTTGGAATTCCTATTACTGTTGAGCAGAAAAAGAGATAGCCATTTTTCCAAATTTTTCTCAAACAAACACGCCGAGAAAAAAATTCCAGAACAATTAGTATCGACGTTATTATTCAGAAAATGCGGTTGGAATTCCTATTACTGTTGAGCAGAAAAAGAGATAGCCATTTTTCCAAATTTTTCTCAAACAAACACGCCGAGAAAAAAATTCCAGAACAATTAGTATCGACGTTATTATTCTGAAAATGCGGTTGGAATTCCTATTACTGTTGAGCAGAAAAAGAGATAGCCATTTTTCCAAATTTTTCTCAAACAAACACGCCGAGAAAAAAATTCCAGAACAATTAGTATCGACGTTATTATTCAGAAAATGCGGTTGGAATTCCTATTACTGTTGAGCAGAAAAAGAGATAGCCATTTTTCCAAATTTTTCTCAAACAAACACGCCGAGAAAAAAATTCCAGAACAATTAGTATCGACGTTATTATTCAGAAAATGCGGTTGGAATTCCTATTACTGTTGAGCAGAAAAAGAGATAGCCATTTTTCCAAATTTTTCTCAAACAAACACGCCGAGAAAAAAATTCCAGAACAATTAGTATCGACGTTATTATTCAGAAAATGCGGTTGGAATTCCTATTACTGTTGAGCAGAAAAAGAGATAGCCATTTTTCCAAATTTTTCTCAAACAAACACGCCGAGAAAAAAATTCCAGAACAATTAGTATCGACGTTATTATTCAGAAAATGCGGTTGGAATTCCTATTACTGTTGAGCAGAAAAAGAGATAGCCATTTTTCCAAATTTTTCTCAAACAAACACGCCGAGAAAAAAATTCCAGAACAATTAGTATCGACGTTATTATTCAGAAAATGCGGTTGGAATTCCTATTACTGTTGAGCAGAAAAAGAGATAGCCATTTTTCCAAATTTTTCTCAAACAAACACGCCGAGAAAAAAATTCCAGAACAATTAGTATCGACGTTATTATTCAGAAAATGCGGTTGGAATTCCTATTACTGTTGAGCAGAAAAAGAGATAGCCATTTTTCCAAATTTTTCTCAAACAAACACGCCGAGAAAAAAATTCCAGAACAATTAGTATCGACGTTATTATTCAGAAAATGCGGTTGGAATTCCTATTACTGTTGAGCAGAAAAAGAGATAGCCATTTTTCCAAATTTTTCTCAAACAAACACGCCGAGAAAAAAATTCCAGAACAATTAGTATCGACGTTATTATTCAGAAAATGCGGTTGGAATTCCTATTACTGTTGAGCAGAAAAAGAGATAGCCATTTTTCCAAATTTTTCTCAAACAAACACGCCGAGAAAAAAATTCCAGAACAATTAGTATCGACGTTATTATTCAGAAAATGCGGTTGGAATTCCTATTACTGTTGAGCAGAAAAAGAGATAGCCATTTTTCCAAATTTTTCTCAAACAAACACGCCGAGAAAAAAATTCCAGAACAATTAGTATCGGACGTTATTATTCAGAAAATGCGGTTGGAATTCCTATTACTGTTGAGCAGAAAAAGAGATAGCCATTTTTCCAAATTTTTCTCAAACAAACACGCCGAGAAAAAAATTCCAGAACAATTAGTATCGACGTTATTATTCAGAAAATGCGGTTGGAATTCCTATTACTGTTGAGCAGAAAAAGAGATAGCCATTTTTCCAAATTTTTCTCAAACAAACACGCAGAGAAAAAAATTCCAGAACAATTAGTATCGACGTTATTATTCTGAAAATGCGGTTGGAATTCCTATTACTGTTGAGCAGAAAAAGAGATAGCCATTTTTCCAAATTTTTCTCAAACAAACACGCCGAGAAAAAAATTCCAGAACAATTAGTATCGACGTTATTATTCAGAAAATGCGGTTGGAATTCCTATTACTGTTGAGCAGAAAAAGAGATAGCCATTTTTCCAAATTTTTCTCAAACAAACACGCCGAGAAAAAAATTCCAGAACAATTAGTATCGACGTTATTATTCAGAAAATGCGGTTGGAATTCCTATTACTGTTGAGCAGAAAAAGAGATAGCCATTTTTCCAAATTTTTCACAAACAAACACGCAGAGAAAAAAATTCCAGAACAATTAGTATCGGCGTGATTATTCTGAGAATGCGGTTGGAATTCCTATTACTGTTGAGCAGAAAAAGAGATAGCCATTTTTCCAAATTTTTCACAAACAAACACGCAGAGAAAAAAATTCCAGAACAATTAGTATCGGCGTGATTATTCTGAGAATGCGGTTGGAATTCCTATTACTGTTGAGCAGAAAAAGAGATAGCCATTTTTCCAAATTTTTCTCAAACAAACACGCCGAGAAAAAAATTCCAGAACAATTAGTATCGACGTTATTATTCAGAAAATGCGGTTGGAATTCCTATTACTGTTGAGCAGAAAAAGAGATAGCCATTTTTCCAAATTTTTCACAAACAAACACGCCGAGAAAAAAATTCCAGAACAATTAGTATCGACGTTATTATTCAGAAAATGCGGTTGGAATTCCTATTACTGTTGAGCAGAAAAAGAGATAGCCATTTTTCCAAATTTTTCTCAAACAAACACGCCGAGAAAAAAATTCCAGAACAATTAGTATCGACGTTATTATTCAGAAAATGCGGTTGGAATTCCTATTACTGTTGAGCAGAAAAAGAGATAGCCATTTTTCCAAATTTTTCTCAAACAAACACGCCGAGAAAAAAATTCCAGAACAATTAGTATCGACGTTATTATTCTGAAAATGCGGTTGGAATTCCTATTACTGTTGAGCAGAAAAAGAGATAGCCATTTTTCCAAATTTTTCACAAACAAACACGCAGAGAAAAAAATTCCAGAACAATTAGTATCGACGTTATTATTCAGAAAATGCGGTTGGAATTCCTATTACTGTTGAGCAGAAAAAGAGATAGCCATTTTTCCAAATTTTTCTCAAACAAACACGCCGAGAAAAAAATTCCAGAACAATTAGTATCGACGTTATTATTCAGAAAATGCGGTTGGAATTCCTATTACTGTTGAGCAGAAAAAGAGATAGCCATTTTTCCAAATTTTTCACAAACAAACACGCAGAGAAAAAAATTCCAGAACAATTAGTATCGGCGTGATTATTCAGAAAATGCGGTTGGAATTCCTATTACTGTTGAGCAGAAAAAGAGATAGCCATTTTTCCAAATTTTTCTCAAACAAACACGCCGAGAAAAAAATTCCAGAACAATTAGTATCGACGTTATTATTCTGAAAATGCGGTTGGAATTCCTATTACTGTTGAGCAGAAAAAGAGATAGCCATTTTTCCAAATTTTTCTCAAACAAACACGCCGAGAAAAAAATTCCAGAACAATTAGTATCGACGTTATTATTCAGAAAATGCGGTTGGAATTCCTATTACTGTTGAGCAGAAAAAGAGATAGCCATTTTTCCAAATTTTTCTACAAACAAACACGCAGAGAAAAAAATTCCAGAACAATTAGTATCGACGTTATTATTCAGAAAATGCGGTTGGAATTCCTATTACTGTTGAGCAGAAAAAGAGATAGCCATTTTTCCAAATTTTTCTCAAACAAACACGCCGAGAAAAAAATTCCAGAACAATTAGTATCGACGTTATTATTCAGAAAATGCGGTTGGAATTCCTATTACTGTTGAGCAGAAAAAGAGATAGCCATTTTTCCAAATTTTTCACAAACAAACACGCAGAGAAAAAAATTCCAGAACAATTAGTATCGGCGTGATTATTCTGAGAATGCGGTTGGAATTCCTATTACTGTTGAGCAGAAAAAGAGATAGCCATTTTTCCAAATTTTTCTCAAACAAACACGCAGAGAAAAAAATTCCAGAACAATTAGTATCGACGTTATTATTCAGAAAATGCGGTTGGAATTCCTATTACTGTTGAGCAGAAAAAGAGATAGCCATTTTTCCAAATTTTTCTCAAACAAACACGCCGAGAAAAAAATTCCAGAACAATTAGTATCGACGTTATTATTCAGAAAATGCGGTTGGAATTCCTATTACTGTTGAGCAGAAAAAGAGATAGCCATTTTTCCAAATTTTTCACAAACAAACACGCCGAGAAAAAAATTCCAGAACAATTAGTATCGACGTGATTATTCTGAGAATGCGGTTGGAATTCCTATTACTGTTGAGCAGAAAAAGAGATAGCCATTTTTCCAAATTTTTCTCAAACAAACACGCCGAGAAAAAAATTCCAGAACAATTAGTATCGGCGTTATTATTCAGAAAATGCGGTTGGAATTCCTATTACTGTTGAGCAGAAAAAGAGATAGCCATTTTTCCAAATTTTTCTCAAACAAACACGCCGAGAAAAAAATTCCAGAACAATTAGTATCGACGTTATTATTCAGAAAATGCGGTTGGAATTCCTATTACTGTTGAGCAGAAAAAGAGATAGCCATTTTTCCAAATTTTTCTCAAACAAACACGCCGAGAAAAAAATTCCAGAACAATTAGTATCGACGTTATTATTCAGAAAATGCGGTTGGAATTCCTATTACTGTTGAGCAGAAAAAGAGATAGCCATTTTTCCAAATTTTTCTCAAACAAACACGCCGAGAAAAAAATTCCAGAACAATTAGTATCGACGTTATTATTCAGAAAATGCGGTTGGAATTCCTATTACTGTTGAGCAGAAAAAGAGATAGCCATTTTTCCAAATTTTTCACATACAAACGCGCCGAGAAAAAAATTCCAGTACAATTAGTATCGGCGTTATTAATCTGAGAATGCGGTTGGAATTCCTTGCACTGTTGAGCAGAAAAAGAGATAGCCATTTTTCCAATCTTTTCACACACAAACACGCCGAGAAAAAAATTCCAGTACAATTAGTATCGGCGTTATTAATCTGAGAATGCGGGTGGAATTCCTTGCACTGTTGAGCAGAAAAAGAGATAGCCATTTTTCCAATCTTTTCACACACAAACACGCCGAGAAAAAAATTCCAGTACAATTAGTATCGGCGTTATTAATCTGAGAATGCGGGTGGAATTCCTTGCACTGTTGAGCAGAAAAAGAGATAGCCATTTTTCCAATCTTTTCACACACAAACACGCCGAGAAAAAAATTCCAGTACAATTAGTATCGGCGTTATTAATCTGAGAATGCGGGTGGAATTCCTTGCACTGTTGAGCAGAAAAAGAGATAGCCATTTTTCCAATCTTTTCACACACAAACACGCCGAGAAAAAAATTCCAGTACAATTAGTATCGGCGTTATTAATCTGAGAATGCGGGTGGAATTCCTTGCACTGTTGAGCAGAAAAAGAGATAGCCATTTTTCCAATCTTTTCACACACAAACACGCCGAGAAAAAAATTCCAGTACAATTAGTATCGGCGTTATTAATCTGAGAATGCGGGTGGAATTCCTTGCACTGTTGAGCAGAAAAAGAGATAGCCATTTTTCCAATCTTTTCACACACAAACACGCCGAGAAAAAAATTCCAGTACAATTAGTATCGGCGTTATTAATCTGAGAATGCGGTTGGAATTCCTTGCACTGTTGAGCAGAAAAAGAGATAGCCATTTTTCCAATCTTTTCACACACAAACACGCCGAGAAAAAAATTCCAGTACAATTAGTATCGGCGTTATTAATCTGAGAATGCGGGTGGAATTCCTTGCACTGTTGAGCAGAAAAAGAGATAGCCATTTTTCCAATCTTTTCACACACAAACACGCCGAGAAAAAAATTCCAGTACAATTAGTATCGGCGTTATTAATCTGAGAATGCGGGTGGAATTCCTTGCACTGTTGAGCAGAAAAAGAGATAGCCATTTTTCCAATCTTTTCACACACAAACACGCCGAGAAAAAAATTCCAGTACAATTAGTATCGGCGTTATTAATCTGAGAATGCGGTTGGAATTCCTTGCACTGTTGAGCAGAAAAAGAGATAGCCATTTTTCCAATCTTTTCACATACAAACGCGCCGAGAAAAAAATTCCAGAACAATTCGTATCGGCGTTATTGTTCTGAGAATGCGGTTGGAATTCCTTGCACTGTTGAGCAGAAAAAGAGATAGCCATTTTTCCAAATTTTTCACAAACAAACACGCAGAGAAAAAAATTCCAGAACAATTAGTATCGGCGTTATTATTCTGAGAATGCGGTTGGAATTCCTTGCACTGTTGAGCAGAAAAAGAGATAGCCATTTTTCCAATCTTTTCACACACAAACACGCCGAGAAAAAAATTCCAGTAAAATTAGTATCGGCGTTATTAATCTGAGAATGCGGTTGGAATTCCTTGCACTGTTGAGCAGAAAAAGAGATAGCCATTTTTCCAATCTTTTCACACACAAACGCGCCGAGAAAAAAATTCCAGTACAATTAGTATCGGCGTTATTAATCTGAGAATGCGGGTGGAATTCCTTGCACTGTTGAGCAGGAAAAGAGATAGCCATTTTTCCAATCTTTTCACAAACAAACACGCCGAGAAAAAAATTCCAGTACAATTAGTATCGGCGTTATTGTTCTGAGAATGCGGTTGGAATTCCTATTACTGTTGAGCAGAAAAAGAGATAGCCATTTTTCCAATCTTTTCACACACAAACGTGCCGAGAAAAAAATTCCAGAACAATTAGTATCGGCGTTATTATTCTGAGAATGCGGTCGGAATTCCTATTACTGTTGAGCAGAAAAAGAGATAGCCATTTTTCCAAATTTTTCCCAAACAAACGCGCCGAGAAAAAAATTCCAGAACAATTAGTATCGGCGTTATTATTCTGAGAATGCGGTCGGAATTCCTATTACTGTTGAGCAGAAAAAGAGATAGCCATTTTTCCAAATTTTTCACAAACAAACGCGCCGAGAAAAAAATTCCAGTACAATTAGTATCGGTGTTATTAATCTAGAGAATGCGGTTGGAATTCCTTGCACTGTTGAGCAGGAAAAGAGATAGCCATTTTTCCAATCTTTTCACACACAAACGCGCCGAGAAAAAAATTCCAGTACAATTAGTATCGGCGTTATTAATCTGAGAATGCGGTTGGAATTCCTTGCACTGTTGAGCAGAAAAAGAGATAGCCATTTTTCCAATCTTTTCACACACAAACGCGCCGAGAAAAAAATTCCAGTACAATTAGTATCGGCGTTATTAATCTGAGAATGCGGTTGGAATTCCTATTACTGTTGAGCAGAAAAAGAGATAGCCATTTTTCCAAATTTTTCTCAAACAAACACGCCGAGAAAAAAATTCCAGAACAATTAGTATCGACGTTATTATTCTGAAAATGCGGTTGGAATTCCTATTACTGTTGAGCAGAAAAAGAGATAGCCATTTTTCCAAATTTTTCACAAACAAACACGCCGAGAAAAAAATTCCAGAACAATTAGTATCGGCGTTATTAATCTGAGAATGCGGTTGGAATTCCTTGCACTGTTGAGCAGAAAAAGAGATAGCCATTTTTCCAATCTTTTCACACACAAACACGCCGAGAAAAAAATTCCAGTACAATTAGTATCGGCGTTATTAATCTGAGAATGCGGGTGGAATTCCTTGCACTGTTGAGCAGAAAAAGAGATAGCCATTTTTCCAATCTTTTCACACACAAACACGCCGAGAAAAAAATTCCAGTACAATTAGTATCGGCGTTATTAATCTGAGAATGCGGGTGGAATTCCTTGCACTGTTGAGCAGAAAAAGAGATAGCCATTTTTCCAATCTTTTCACACACAAACACGCCGAGAAAAAAATTCCAGTACAATTAGTATCGGCGTTATTAATCTGAGAATGCGGGTGGAATTCCTTGCACTGTTGAGCAGAAAAAGAGATAGCCATTTTTCCAATCTTTTCACACACAAACACGCCGAGAAAAAAATTCCAGTACAATTAGTATCGGCGTTATTAATCTGAGAATGCGGGTGGAATTCCTTGCACTGTTGAGCAGAAAAAGAGATAGCCATTTTTCCAATCTTTTCACACACAAACACGCCGAGAAAAAAATTCCAGTACAATTAGTATCGGCGTTATTAATCTGAGAATGCGGGTGGAATTCCTTGCACTGTTGAGCAGAAAAAGAGATAGCCATTTTTCCAATCTTTTCACACACAAACACGCCGAGAAAAAAATTCCAGAACAATTAGTATCGGCGTTATTATTCTGAAAATGCGGTTGGAATTCCTATTACTGTTGAGCAGAAAAAGAGATAGCCATTTTTCCAAATTTTTCACAAACAAACACGCAGAGAAAAAAATTCCAGAACAATTAGTATCGGCGTGATTATTCTGAGAATGCGGTTGGAATTCCTATTACTGTTGAGCAGAAAAAGAGATAGCCATTTTTCCAAATTTTTCACAAACAAACACGCCGAGAAAAAAATTCCAGAACAATTAGTATCGACGTTATTATTCAGAAAATGCGGGTGGAATTCCTTGCACTGTTGAGCAGAAAAAGAGATAGCCATTTTTCCAATCTTTTCACACACAAACACGCCGAGAAAAAATTCCAGAACAATTAGTATCGACGTTATTATTCAGAAAATGCGGTTGGAATTCCTATTACTGTTGAGCAGAAAAAGAGATAGCCATTTTTCCAAATTTTTCACAAACAAACACGCCGAGAAAAAAATTCCAGAACAATTAGTATCGACGTTATTATTCTGAAAATGCGGTTGGAATTCCTATTACTGTTGAGCAGAAAAAGAGATAGCCATTTTTCCAAATTTTTCTCAAACAAACACGCCGAGAAAAAAATTCCAGAACAATTAGTATCGACGTTATTATTCAGAAAATGCGGTTGGAATTCCTATTACTGTTGAGCAGAAAAAGAGATAGCCATTTTTCCAAATTTTTCTCAAACAAACACGCCGAGAAAAAAATTCCAGAACAATTAGTATCGACGTTATTATTCGAGAAATGCGGTTGGAATCCTATTACTGTTGAGCAGAAAAAGAGATAGCCATTTTTTCCAAATTTTTCACACACAAACACGCCGAGAAAAAATTTCCAGTACAATTAGTATCGACGTTATTATTCAGAAATGCGGTTGGAATTCCTATTACTGTTGAGCAGAAAAAGAGATAGCCATTTTTCCAAATTTTTCTCAAACAAACACGCAGAGAAAAAAATTCCAGAACAATTAGTATCGGCGTGATTATTCTGAGAAATGCGGTTGGAATTCCATTTTCTATACGCGTGAGGAACAGAACTTATTAGGTTATTATTTAGTGTCATTCTTTTATTGGAAGATCTCTTCCGAAAGTTAAAAATTTGAAATGTGACCGGAAATGCCAAAAATTTCAATCTTTTTAATATTAAAGAAAAAAATTCATTAAAATGTTTTTTTATTTTTCCCATGATAGTCTGCTAATATGAAGACTGATTTACATAAATGTGATTTATCGGCACAAAGTATAAATTAATTAGGAGAAAAAACTGTTCGCGAAGGAAATCTAAACCCAAATTACATTCTGTTGTCCCAATTGTTCACTGTGACAAAAAGGTGGGAGATTAATGAAAATTGCATATGTGTACAAACGCACAAATAAATGGTGCACATGTCTTTTATTTCTATGCTTGTTTAGGAACAGAAACTTTTAATTGTTTTATTTAGTGTCTGTATTTTATTGGAATGTCTCTTCCAGAAAGTTAAAAAATTTGAAATGTGACCGGAAATGCCAAAAATTTCAATCTTTTTAATAATTAAGAGAAAAAAATTTTCATTTAAATGATTTTTTTATTTTTCCCATGATAGTCTGCTAATATGAAGACTGATTTACATAAATGTGATTTATCGGCACAAAGTATAAATTAATTAGGAGAAAAAACTGTTCGCGAAGGAAATCTAAACCCAAATTACATTCTGTTGTCCCAATTGTTCACTGTGACAAAAAGGTGGGAGATTAATGAAAATTGCATATGTGTACAAACGCACAAATAAATGGTGCACATGTCTTTTATTTCTATGCTTGTTTAGGAACAGAAACATTTAATTGTTTTATTTAGTGTCTGTATTTTATTGGAATATCTCTTCCAGAAAGTTAAAAAATTTGAAATGTGACCGGAAATGCCAAAAATTTCAATCTTTTTAATAATTAAGAGAAAAAAATTTTCATTTAAATGATTTTTTTATTTTTCCCATGATAGTCTGCTAATATGAAGACTGATTTACATAAATGTGATTTATCGGCACAAAGTATAAATTAATTAGGAGAAAAAACTGTTCGCGAAGGAAATCTAAACCCAAATTACATTCTGTTGTCCCAATTGTTCACTGTGACAAAAAGGTGGGAGATTAATGAAAATTGCATATGTGTACAAACGCACAAATAAATGGTGCACATGTCTTTTATTTCTATGCTTGTTTAGGAACAGAAACTTTTAATTGTTTTATTTAGTGTCTGTATTTTATTGGAATGTCTCTTCCAGAAAGTTAAAAAATTTGAAATGTGACCGGAAATGCCAAAAATTTCAATCTTTTTAATAATTAAGAGAAAAAAATTTTCATTTAAATGATTTTTTTATTTTTCCCATGATAGTCTGCTAATATGAAGACTGATTTACATAAATGTGATTTATCGGCACAAAGTATAAATTAATTAGGAGAAAAAACTGTTTGCGAAAGAAATCTAAACCCAAATTACATTCTGTTGTCCCAATTGTTCACTGTGACAAAAAGGTGGGAGATTAATGAAAATTGCATATGTGTACAAACGCACAAATAAATGGTGCACATGTCTTTTATTTCTATGCTTGTTTAGGAACAGAAACTTTTAATTGTTTTATTTAGTGTCTTTATTTTATTGGAATATCTCTTCCAGAAAGTTAAAAAATTTGAAATGTGACCGGAAATGCCAAAAATTTCAATCTTTTTAATAATTAAGAGAAAAGAATTTTCATTTAAATGATTTTTTTATTTTTCCCATGATAGTCTGCTAATATGAAGACTGATTTACATAAATGTGATTTATCGGCACAAAGTATAAATTAATTAGGAGAATAAACTGTTTGCGAAAAGAAATCTAAACCAAAATTACATTCTGTTGTCCCAATTGTTCACTGTGACAAAAAGGTGGGAGATTAATGAAAATTGCATATGTGTCCGAGAAGCACAAATAAATGGTGAACATGTCTTTTATTTCTATGCTTGTTTAGGAACAGAAACATTTAATTGTTTTATTTAGTGTCTGTATTTTATTGGAATATCTCTTCCAGAAAGTTAAAAAATTTGAAATGTGACCGGAAATGCCAAAAATTTCAATCTTTTTAATAATTAAGAGAAAAAAATTTTCATTTAAATGATTTTTTTATTTTTCCCATGATAGTCTGCTAATATGAAGACTGATTTACATAAATGTGATTTATCGGCACAAAGTATAAATTAATTAGGAGAAAAAACTGTTTGCGAAAAGAAATCTAAACCCAAATTACATTCTGTTGTCCCAATTGTTCACTGTGACAAAAAGGTGGGAGATTAATGAAAATTGCATATGTGTACAAACGCACAAATAAATGGTGCACATGTCTTTTATTTCTATGCTTGTTTAGGAACAGAAACATTTAATTGTTTTATTTAGTGTCTGTATTTTATTGGAATATCTCTTCCAGAAAGTTAAAAAATTTGAAATGTGACCGGAAATGCCAAAAATTTCAATCTTTTTAATAATTAAGAGAAAAAAATTTTCATTTAAATGATTTTTTTATTTTTCCCATGATAGTCTGCTAATATGAAGACTGATTTACATAAATGTGATTTATCGGCACAAAGTATAAATTAATTAGGAGAAAAAACTGTTTGCGAAAAGAAATCTAAACCCAAATTACATTCTGTTGTCCCAATTGTTCACTGTGACAAAAAGGTGGGAGATTAATGAAAATTGCATATGTTTCGAGAAGCACAAATAAATGGTGAACATGTCTTTTGTTTCTATGCTTGTTTAGGAACAGAAACATTTAATTGTTTTATTTAGTGTCTTTATTTTATTGGAATATCTCTTCCAGAAAGTTAAAAAATTTGAAATGTGACCGGAAATGCCAAAAATTTCAATCTTTTTAATAATTAAGAGAAAAAATTTTTCATTTAAATGATTTTTTTATTTTTCCCATGATAGTCTGCTAATATGAAGACTGATTTACATAAATGTGATTTATCGGCACAAAGTATAAATTAATTAGGAGAATAAACTGTTTGCGAAAAGAAATCTAAACCAAAATTACATTCTGTTGTCCCAATTGTTCACTGTGACAAAAAGGTGGGAGATTAATGAAAATTGCATATGTTCCGAGAAGCACAAATAAATGGTGAACATGTCTTTTGTTTCTATGCTTGTTTAGGAACAGAAACATTTAATTTTTTTATTTATGACGCGTGAGGAAATGACCAAAGCAACTTTTGCTCGGACCCCTGCGGAGGCGGGCCTACAACCCGGAAGTGAAACGAAGCAAGTTTTTTGTTGGGGCCTTCCGGATGAGGATGCTCAATTTCCGGCTCAGCTTTTTTATTGATTTGAAAAATGCCCTAAACCATTCACCATTTTCGTCTCAGTTTGGTCCTGTTGCACAACAACGTCGTTCGGTGCCGCCGTCGCTTCAAGTGTCAAATTTTCTAAAATTAAAATTTCATTCGTGTGCACCCCTCTGATCAAAAAACCAGTAGTTAGTAATTGTTGTTACTGTTTCTGAGGTGCTGTCTTCTTTCTTTTATTCACCGGCGCGCGTTGCTGTGAATTTGGTGGTTGCTGCTCATTTCCCGGTGTGCCTGGATTTTTTTGAATTTTCAAAAATTAATATCATTCAAAAACCCTTCCCATCCCATGGTTCAAACCATTGGGTTCCGCTGATCCTTGCGGCGCCGTTCTCTGCAACTCTTCTGTTGGACATGCGCGGGAAGAAACGTCCATTTTTTCAACTCGGACAACAACTTCATCCTAAAAAATTTAAGAAATGTGAAAGAAAACGAAAATTCACTTTACATCCCATCCCCAACCTGGTGTTGTTCCACTGTTTTCAACCCTTTGTCGATGCGTTCTGGAATGGCCGAGGTCCTTTTGACGGGTCGTGAAGACGACACTGACCACTGCTGTAAAGTTAATTTATGTTATTTGAAAACAAAAAGAAAAATACATTAATTTTTAAGACGGCAAACTGAAATGCAGTTCGCTTCCCTCTAGCGTACACATAATTTACCCGACTCATTCCTACAAGAAATAAGAAAGAATAAATATTATGCTCAAACATTGGCAATCAATTTTCCATTCGTAGAGTTTGGTTATCCCTTCCCCCTCAATAAATGGTGCCATCGTTGACCTATCCCCCCCCCCTGCCTTCGCTTCGCCATTGTTGTTCTTTCTCTCTCTTGCCTTCACGCGCTCTCAATCTCCCCTTCACTCTCTCCTTCTTCGCCTTCCTCGTGCTTTACTCTCTCTTTCTATTTCTCTCCTTCTTCGTTCTTTACTCTCTCTCTCTCTCTTTCTCTTCGTGCTGCCCCCCTCACACATTCTCTTATCGCTGCTGCCATCTGCAAACGCTGACCCTGCCGCCCGCCTGCCGCGCCGAGCGGCGCGGCAAAACACAAAAGCGCAACCCCCCCCCCCCTTTTTTTCGTAAAATTTGTCAAACTTTTATTTTTAAATTGCGGTAAAAAAAAAGTTTTACCCCCCCCCCTTATTTTGTAAAATTTATTAAACTTTTTTTTGCGCTAAAAAAGTTAAATGCGGTAAAAATCAAAGAAGCCGCCGCTGCCCTCCCCTCACTCTCGCGCTCCCCCCACCCCTCCCCTCACTCTCGCGCACCCCACCCGTGCCACAGGCACGGGTTCGCGCGGTAAAAATTGACATCAAAGGCGCCGACCTGTCAATCATTTTCACACCCCGCTACGCATGTTGTAAGCTAACTACTTATAACTCCCATGTATAATATTAAAAACAATAATATAAAGGATGAAAAGTAAATGTTAATGTACAGAAATAGTTAATTTAAATGTGCATATTTAAATTAACTTATTTTTTCAACTTAATTTCAACGTATAATTTAATTAATAAACATTCAAAATAACATTGTAAATAAAATAGTTATAAAAATTTAACGGAACTATTATTAATAGGGTTTGTAATTATATGGAAATCCATATTTTCATATTTTTCCATATTTCGCGATTTATGTCCATATTTCCATACTTCTCCATATTTTGGCATTATTTCCATATTTATACCCATATTTTGCAATTTTCCAAAAAGCCTCTATTAGAACGGCCCCTAGCAGCTAAATTGACCTTTTGGACACCAAAAACCGGAAAATTTTTCAAAGAATCATTTTTTAGCAAAATTTTCACGAAAATATTGATGAAATATAAATTTTCTTAAAAAAAGGTTAATTTATGTCAAAAATTAAACAAAAAGCGAAAATTTCGCTTTTCAGGTTGATTTTTCGCTAAAATGAGTAAATTTTAAGGTGTATCGTGTTTTTGCTAAAATGATTTTTAATATAGTATTTAGCCATTTTTTAGGGGTTTACCTTACATTGAGCGAATTTGAAGGAATTTTGAAAATTTACACCTCAATTTGGAAAAATTTATGTCGAAATTTTTGCCTTTTTATGTCCATATTTCACGATTTGTTGTCCATATTTTATGGCCATATTTCGCGTTTTTATTTCCATATAATTACAAACCCTAATTATTAATTAGGATATATTTGAAAAAAAGTTTGATTCATAAAAAACTTTTTCTGAGTGTTTAATTTAATAATTAGCAATACAGCACATCTGCTCCAATTACGTTCCATTCTAAATTATTAGAGACTAAAAGCTAACAATGTAATATTTATTCAAAGTAATTCTCTATTAATGTTCGTAAATTAAAATAATTAATTAATTGCAAAATTATAAGCCAAAACATGCTTCCAGGGCTTTCCAGGGTCGCTGATCACGAATCCGGCATCCATTTCGACCTTTTTCGAACCCCAAACCAGAATTAGAACAAAAAGTCGAAAATTCAGAAAATTTCAAAATTCACTTTGTTTCTAAAATAGATTAAAACAATCAAAATTAACTAGAAATCATTGAAAACACCAGAAAATAATCTTTCTGCACAAATTGTAACCAAAAAGTAAATTTTGAAATTTTTTGAATTTTCGACTTTTTGTTCGAAATCGAGTCCGGGGTTCAAAATAGGTCGAAATGGATGCCGGATTCTTGATCAGCGACCCTGGTTGGGGCACCATCTATACCCTTTATTGTTGTCATGTTCACCGGGGATGGAATTCTGACGCCCAAAAGAAAACAAAGAGGAAAAAGGGAGAGAAAAAAGAAAAAGAGGAAGGAAAAAGGAAAAAACAAGAAAATGGATCGTAGAAATCAAGGAAAATTCCGTTAATTACGTTCGACTAACCCTGAGGAGTGGGATTTGTCAAACGTAAAAAAATGGAGACTTGAAAATTAACTAATTTCCATTAAGAAATTTCGCTAAAATTTTCCAATTCAGCTACGTTCGACACTCTTTCCTTACGTTCGACGAATTCTGCTGAAGAAGATTCGTCGAACGTAAGAGGAGAGGCTGAAAAATTCCTAAAATATTGCCTGTTTTTTTAATAATTATAAATTTTGAACTTTCTTAAAAATAGACAAAAATGAGCAAAAAATCGGTCCTTTTTGACAAAGTTTATTAACGAATTACACTCAAATTGTCAAAAAATTTCCCGGCGGCGCCTATCGGCACCGCCGCCCCCCCCCCCCTGTTCCCGAAAATTTTTAGGAAAAACCGCGCCGAAAAAAGAGGTACGAAAAATAAAAAAAGGTCGCCAAAAAGTGGCAAACGGTTTAGCAAAAAAAAAAAGGTCTTCACTGGGTAAAATAAGCAAAAAATGGTCGAACGTAGGAAAATGGGGCTCTGACCCCCCCCATGGGTAGGTCAAAGTCGAACGTAGGACCCGTTCACTGACCACCCCCTTGCACAGGTATGTTCTACTCTCATGTCAGTGTTTTTTGCTAAAGTAAAAGGGTGGCGTGTTGTGGTTTTTTTGACGATAAAATGTCGCGCGTGTGTATTCACAATGTCAAGACAATTAATTAAAACAAAATAAAATAAATAAATAAAAAACCAATGGTTGGAAATGGACATAGAAATGGAGAGAGAGGATAGATGATGATTAATTATAGTAATTAATTGCTTTTTGCATCATCGGCTTTTCCTCTTTCTCCTTCAGCAGGCAGCGGCAGCGGGCGGTTGCGGCGTTTTGAGGGTGGTAGTGGCACTGTTATTGTTGTTGCTGCTGTTCCTGGTCAACAATGCCCAGTGCAAACTGTACACAACCAGCTCATATGTGCCGATGGTGAACGCCGTGTTGGGCACCGAACGGACCAACTTTTACGGGAGGAAAGGGGGGGGGGGGTGAATAAATTGTTGAATAAAATTTTTTAAAAATTGCACTCCAAAAGTAAATTAAATTAAATTGATTTGCTATTTAAGTGGGATTTAGCAATACGAGTGCATTTGGTTTATTTTCTATTTTTGCTTTCGTGCACTGAAATTTTTTGTGATTTTTTCAAAAATGAAAAACGTTATGAAACCCAAAAAAAATTTTTTTGAAAGAAACAATGCTTCAAATAATGCCACCCCAAGCCCCGAAAAACATAAATCCCTGTGGCCGCTGAAAATTCCTGTTTTTTTTTTTGCTCCAGCACTAAAAATTTTGAAAAAATAACACCAGAGAAAATTTTTTTCATGGTACAAGAGCAAAAAACCCGATTTCTGCCCTACGAAACCTTTATTTCAAGTCTCATCATACTAGGGGCTTACAAGAGAAGGGCGTGAACTATAAAGTCGGAAAATGCATATGTTTTATATACCATTGGTATAGAGAATGGTTGACTATTATTGCGGGTTTTTAATAATAAAAAAAAGTTACGGGGCCCCAAAAAAACCAATTTAGACCTAAAGGCCCATTTCTAGCTTTATTAACTTTCTTTAATTCCCATTCCCAACCAACCTTTACACTTAATTCTTTTTTGCTTTTTTTTTACTTAAGAAAAACTATCATATTATTTTTTTCACTCTAAAAAATGTTTTTTAAATTATTTAGTGTATGATGGAGTTGAACCCAAGCTCCAAAAATGCGAATTTAACCAACTGAGCCATCAATTTTAAGTGAAAAAATACCGCCAAAATTTCGGTTTTTGAGGCTCAGTAACTTATTTTATTTCTTCCTATGGGGGCGTAATATTAAAAATACGCAATAGAACTCGACCCTGCACTATACAATGGAATATAAAATATATGCATTTTCCGACTTCAGTTCATGCCCTTCCCAGGGACGGTCCCAGGATTTTGCCTTGGAGGGGGGGGGGGGGGTACTTCCCCCCAGGCTATGACCTTTTTTTTTTTGCTTTGCACACCCGTTTTTTTGTGGCGCGGTTTTTGCGGTTTTAAATGCGGTTGTTAACCGATTTGGTCCAAAAAATGACCATATTTGGTGATTTTGAGCTATTTTTAGCAGATTTTCATCAAAATGTCTTCCTTTTGTGTTGTACCTGCAAAAGAACGCCATGCCAAAGTGTCTGCCATCCCTCGTGGCGCAAAATGTGCCGCAGAATGCCACGCAACCGATTTGTTGAGCCTTCTTCACGTAATCGTGTCCGAATCACCTCTAAAAAAGGCAAAAAAAAAGTCTAAAAATTTTAAAATGGAAAAATAAATTGGGGAAGGAGGTCAATTCAGGGGTTACTCAAGATCTTTAAAAAAAATTTTGACAATAGATTTTTTCTTGAAGAATTTCAATGTTTGAAAATTTAAAAAAATTCGGCGTCGAAATTTTGTCCCGTTCCGTGAAGCCCAGTGCTCCACTTCAGTCCGGACTAATCGTGGCCAATTAAAAAGAAATGAAAAATTCCCATGCCCTCCCCCCCCCTCCCCTCCAATTTTCGGGTGCACCCCAAAAATCGCCGCCGGAATATCGCCGAGATAAAATATGGCCACAGAAATTTAAAAAGAAAATTTCCCGAAAAAATTATTAAAATTTTTTTTTTTGAAAAATTTTTCTAAAACGACAATTTTCATACAATTTCGAAAAAATCGCTGAAAAGTTTTTCAAAATTTTTTTTTATTAAAATTTTCTAACTAAGAATTTCCTATGAATTTTTTTATGAAAAATTTCTAGGTTTGAAAAAAAATTTGTTTTTTAATTCCGGCGGCGACATTTTGTCCCCCCCCCCCAATTTTCCCCTACCATGTGGGTAGCACGTGAAGCCGGCCACCAGCTTGGCGGTCCCGCCGGCCACCATGAATTGCCAAATGTTCTGCCCGTCCTGTTTGCCGATGAATTTCACAGAGGGGTCTTGGATTTTGCTGGAAAAATAGGGGGAAATTTAATAAGTTTTGTAATGGAGAAATTTTTTGCAATTTAATAATAAATTTAAAACAATTTTTTTCTGTAATTTCCAAAAGTTTAAACGGGACGAGACAAAATCTCGCCGCTGAAATTAAAAAATTTTCAGAAAAGAATAGAAATTTGTTTTGTAAAAGATTCCTTTCAAATTTTTTGTTCTTTCTTGGAATTTTCCTATAAAAACTTTCAGATTTTTCTTAAATTGTGAAATTTTTCTTTATAAAAAAAATTTCGGCGGTGAAATTTTGTGGCGCACACTTTTAAAATGAGAAAACTTTCGGAATTCTTTATAATTTCAATGCTTGGTGTAGAAAAAAAAAAATCAAAAATTCATTTTTTGGTTTTCTATTTTAAATTATTCGTATATAAAAATGAACACAACTCACTCTCGAAGGGATTCATAAATCATGAACTGAAGCATTGTCTCGGTGATACCAATGTACGAGCCGGTCACACCCTCAAAAAAAAAACGCTAAAATTTTTTAAAGAAATTGTTGTTTTGAAGCTTGGATGGGGCGGAGCAGGACAAACTCCGCCGCCAAAACTCCGCGAAGAAAAAAAAACTTAAAAAATTTCTAAAAATTTTCCAGTGATTTTTTAAAAAAAATAGAATTTTCTTAAAACAAATTTTTTTTTTAGATTTTTTTTTTGGAAATTTACTAATTGCCTCACGAAATTTTGGGGTGCACCGCTCTGATGGGGACATAAACAAGCCCAATTTTCTGAAGACGAATTATTAGATTAAATAAAATTCGGCGACAAATTTGCAGAGAAAACAAAAAAGGATTTTCAATAAATGGTCTATTTACTTATTGTTAGCCTCATCCAAATTTTTCAAAAAAATCCACAATTCTTTGATGAAAATCTGCTAAAAATGGCTCAAAAGCGCAAAATTTGTCGTTTTTTGGACAAGATTCGTGAACAAATCCTATTAGAAAATGCAAAAATTTTCCCGGCGGCGCCTATCGGCACCGCCGGACTGAAGCCCTTTTTTTGGAAAACTGCCGCAAAAAAAAAGTGGTGCGAACGTCGCCCGAGGGGAGGTACCCCCCTCCCAAGCCAAAATCTTGGGACCGTTCCTGGTCTCGAACACGAAAAAGAAGTTGGCACAAAATATCCCTTTTTTCGCCCCCATACCCTCCAAAAGCTGAGAATGCCCTCCTCGCGACGGATGCGACGCGCACACTCAAAGGCACGCACGTGCGCCGGGCTCAGCTGCAGCCGCGTCTTCACCAGCCAAATTGGGTTGATTGCGGTGGCGGTGACCAACGCTAAACAAAAACACAGCAAATTTAGGGGTTTAAACGGCGCCCAGAAAATGGCAGTCAAATTACCCAGGAAACCCCAATAATAAACATCTTTTCACGACTTTTTAAAACAAAAATTTTTCTTCCAAAAAAGGGGTCCACCACCATCTACATATAGTATTAACCTTTTTTAGTTGTCAAAAAATGAAGTATTCTTAGTAAAACACAGTTTGTTGAAGAAATTTGCATTGATTTTTTTTTGTTCGAGTTCGGGTCTGGGATTCGAAAGTGGTGTTGGATTCGGGTTCTCCAACCCAGAAACCCCGGGAGCAGGTCGTTCCCACCCCCCCCCCCCCCTCGTCGTTACCCCCGAAATTTTTTTTAAATTTTCAAACCTAGAAATTTCATTAAAAAAATTCTTAGGAAATTTGCTACAGTAAGAAAATTTCAGAAAAAAAAATTTTGAAAATTTTTTACGCGATTTTTTCGAAATTTAATGATGAACTACTAAGTTTTTTCAAAAATTTTCGAAAAATCGCTTAAAAAAATTTTTTTTTCTTGATTTTTCGGGGGGAAACGACCGGGGGGGGGGGAATGAAGTGCACCCGAAAACCCCAATATGAGTGGTTTCCGGAGGGAGTCGAAAAAGTACTCCCATCCCACGCCTTGGAATCTCCACAAATTTGGGGGGTGGGGAGAGGGTCTGAAAAATTTCTGTTTTTTTTGTGGTTATAAATTTTGGACGAGAAATACACACATGAGGAGCGTGGCAAAACAACAACAGCACACCTGCACTGCCGGCGGACAACATGTGCACGGAGTGGGAGTTGGACTGAATCCATTCGGGGTGGTCGTTCAGGAAACGCTTCATGCACGAGTAGCAGCCAAAATAGACAGCCCTGGAGGAGGACAGACATTTTTTATAAAATTTCAAGAAAACATTTAAAAATTAGTCAACGATTTTTTTTTGTTGTTGTAATTTTATGATGAAATAGTTTCAAAAAATCGCTAAAAAAATTTTCGTTGGAATTTTCATAAAAAATTTTTAATTTTTCTTGGAAATTTCTAATTTAAAACTTTCAAAAAAAAAATTCGTCGGCGAAATTTTGGGGTGCACCCTTGGAAATATGGTCAAAATGTAAGCACCCAAAACTCCCAGCTTTTTTTGGCTCACTTTGACGGCGCCACACCGACCAAATTTGGGCCAAGGCCTTTGTACAGCGCGCGAAAGCGTCCCTCGCGCCACACGGAGTGAAAGGAGCGGAAAATGACCGATTGGTGGAGCAGACGACGACACAGCGCAAAACGGTGGGCTGTAAAAAGTGGACATTTTGTTGGAAATTGGGTAAATTTTGAAAAAAAACACAAATGCAAGCCTTCCTCTGCCGATTTAAAAAAAAAATTTTTGAAAAAGTTAGCGATAATATGCGACAATTGGGCATATATGGCATAGAGTATATCACTCTATCCACAAAAATTTTAGGAAAATGGAAAAGAAAAAAAAATGGAAGAAGAAATTGCTAAACAAAACAAAAAAAATTACATAAAAACATTTTTTTTGGGTTTTATTCTGCGTACAATTACTAGTAGTAGTTAGAAGATATCAAAAAAAATTTTAAATTTTTTGTCCGAGTTCAAAATCAATGATTTTTGTACAAAACTGCTTAAAAAATCTGGAGAAAATTGCCATTAAACCCTTAGCAAAGCAAAAATTTAAAAAATAATCCCAAAAACCTGTTGCTGTGCTGCTCGACGCTGCCGTTGTTGCTGAGCTGGTCGAACTTGTGGACGATGATGTCCACCGCTGCAGTCGTTCCAGCTGCACTTTACGTCGCATTTCGTGCCCATGCGAACTCTGCAGCCGCGTCTTGACAACCTTCAAAAAAAAACATGGCAAAATTTTGGAAAAAATGCGTCAAGAAGCATTTCGATCTCAATTTTTCGGCTATGTCCCCCCAAAAAACGGTATAAATTTTTGTCAATCATCAGATATATTTAAATCACAGAAACGAACTAAAAGTTTAAATAGCGTTCAAATAAAATCATTTTTAGACTAAAAACGGAAAAATTGAATCTCGAATTTTTGTTAGAATTTGGGTCCGTGGTTCGGAATTGGCCCAAATGGATGCCGGATCCGTGATCAACTACCTCAAGCGGGCAAGTGATGGCAGTGCCAGCAGTGCCTCCGAGCGCGCCGCCGGTGAAGTGTATGAAAAACTGAAATTTTTTAAATAAAAAAATGGAAAAATTTCTTAGTGGGGAATATCACTTAATTTTTAGGCGCGTAATTAAACATTTTTCCATTCCTTCTAAATTAAAATTTATCTTATTGCTACACAGCTAAAAAAAAATTTTTTTTTTTGCCATTGGAATCGAAATTTTTAACCCATGGCAAAAAATGTTTCATTTCCACACCTCGGTCCAGCCACTTTCGGACATCAAATCGGCACTTTGTTGTCGATTCATTCTTTGGGATTGATTGATGTTATTGAAATTATATGTCAAATAAAATATAAAAATAAAATAAAATTGTAAAGGTCTAAAACACTTGTACCAAACCAAATCTCACAATTTAAAATTTTATCGAATTTATTCACTACTGCTAAAGGTAGAGAAAAACCAAGGATGGAATAATGGAATTTCGACATTTTTTTGTGGGGAATGGCTCAGAATTCTGACATTTTTGATGCGTCAAATTCGGGTACACCCCAAAATCTCGCCACAGAAATTTCAAAAAATTTTTCAAACAGAAATTTATCAAGGAAAAAATTCTTAGAAAATTTTTAGCGAGGAAAAATTTCAAAAAAAATTATTTGTTAAGTTTTTTTGGGAAATTTTTTCGAAAAAACAGTAATTTATCATAAAATTTCAAAAAATTGCTTAACTTTCAAAAAAAAATTTTCTTTAATTTTTTCCTTGAATAATTTTTGTTTGAAAAAAAATTTTTGAAATTTCTGCGGCTAGGTTTTGTCCCGTCCCCTCAAATTCCATCCTTGTTAAACATGACAACAATAAAGATTAAAATGTACGAGAAAAAGCCAATTAGCACCGGCACCACCCCGGCACTTGCGCATGCATGCCAACGCGTCCTCCTTGCAGTCGTGGCCGGACTCGACTCTTTCGTTAACAGCAAAAAAGAGATAAATAAATAAAAGTGTCTTAAAATGTTTACAATTAAAATTTAAAAAAAACAATTTAGAACTCCATTTTCTTTGCTGATTACCGTACTTCTTCGATTATAGCCCCCGGGGGCTCTATTGTTCAACCCCCCTCAAAAGGGGGGCAATGTTCGAGGGGGGGGATCTAATCGAGGGGGGGGGGGCTTTATAGTTCAACCCCCCTCAAAAGGGGGGCTTTATTCGAGGGGGGGGGGGATCTAATCGAGGGGGGGGATATAATCGAAGAAATACGGTAATTGGGTTGTGAGTTGTTTTTAATCAAAAAAAAATGCCTCAAATCGGTAGGATGATTTGGACTATAAAAAAGCTAAAATATGATCAAAAAATGGGGAAATAATACCTAAAACATTCTCGGGTGAAATTGATCTGGATATATATGAATGAATTAAAAAAAAGTAACTTTTAAATAATTTTTCGAACGATTTTTTATCGTTTTTATTGCATTTCTGTCAGGTAAGCCAAAACAGTGCTTTTCCGTTGTTTGAAACCAAGGGAATTAACGAAAAAAATGTGACTGGTCCTTGGAGCCCAGATGGCGGGGCCCAGTCGACCCCCACCGGTAAATATCGCTGACCCACAAATTGTCCAAGCCGTCGTATTCGTATTCAGCGACCCCGAAAACCCTAAAATAGACCCGTTTTCCGGCTTTTTATGAGCTTTTTAGACTTTTGGACAATTCGTGGGTTTTTACTCTTTTGGACAATTCGTGGCTTGGACACTTTGTGGGGGCGCCATAAATATATACCTATGAAATTTTTGTTGTTCGAAGAATATTTATTATAAATATCATAAAAAAAGAATATTTAATTATTGTTTATTATTGTTATCTTTTAATATATGCATATGAGATTTTAATTTTTATTACGCCTTTTATTTTTTACTCGTGCTCTCCAATTTTTTTCGAGTAGTTAAGAATTCATTCTTATAATATTAGCTGCAAAAAATTCATTTTATAATTATAATATTTTTTATTTTTTTAATTCTTCTAAATCTCTACATTTACAATTTCTATTTATAATTTCTTTTAAATTTGGTATCTTTTTAAATTATTAATATTTTTTTAATGTAAATTTTGTAATTATATTTGATGACTAATAATAATTTTTTTAATTTAAACAATTATTTCGTTTTTTTATTTTAATATGATTCTATACAAAGTACACTTTTTTCATTTATAATTATCTGAAATAAAATATTATTGAAAGACATCTAATTTATTTGGAAAAATGATTCAGAAACTACAGTCTTGAAATTAATGTCTCAAGTTTTTTTCTTAAACAAAAACATGCGTTTTTCATAAAAATGTATCAAGCATTGATAAACCCATGAAGTAGAAATAAATTTTTTCATAAAATGGTCCCTACTGAACAAATAAATGCTGATTGGGGTGAAAGGAACTTTGAAAATCTTTTTTAAAGAACCATTTTTAGTTCAACGAAATTAGATAATTTCACGAGAGTTCCATTTAAGAAGGGATCTGTTTAGTAACATAATTTCAAATTTAGGAGGAATCATTTAATTTATTATAAAATTTAAATATAGGCCTGCGAACTTTTATTTTTAAAATGATTTGATTAGAAAATTGTTTATCAAGTTTACATTTATTATTGTTTTTTAAATTTGTAAAGCTTCATTTTTATCCTTTCGATTTTGGATTTTCTTAATCTTTTAATTGAATATTGGCACAAAATCATTAATTTTTTTTAATATATAAAAAAGTATAAATTAAATATTGTCTTTAGATTTGTTTATTGTTGTCTTTGTGTATAATTAATTAACAAATTAAAATTTTTATCCCATTAAAGGAAATATCTTAATAAACTTTTTTATTTTTATATCTTTGATATATTTTAAATATTATATGTCAATTAGATTTGTATTAAATTATTTTAATGAATTTTTCTTGTTTATTATATTTTAGACTCCTATTATTTAATATCCTGATTTATTCTTATTCATTTTTAATGGGTTTTGAATATTTATTACTAATTATAGAAGGATATTGTCGATAAGTTGAATGTTCTGAGAGTGTTATTTTTATTATTATAGACCCTAAATAAGTCATTTACTTATGAATATAATAATTATTTTTTATTCGCGTCAATGACGGTTGAGATGTGTTGAGGAATTCAGAATACTTTCTTTTTTTAATGTGTATCAGTCGAAAGTAATTTTAATCAAATTAAATTTTTTTATGGGTAATTAATTTCTCCGATATTTTAATTAATAATTTTTAATAATTATTTGAAAATATAAACCCCCTCCTTCGTTCCAGACATTGTATTTTACCGACATTGAATTTATATTATTTTAAAATATTTTTATCATGCAATTATTTAATTATTTGTTAAATGTTTGTCGTTAAAGATATTTTTCTGTTATTGAATCATCGGTAATTTTAATATTTATTATTAAGTTGATCCTTTGTCTTCATTCTTTTTGCTAACAATTATATATAATTAATATTTAATTATAAAAGTATTTCACATTTATTTGGAATTAAAAAAAAATGAAGACTTAATTTAATTAAAATTTAATTTAAAATTTTTTTTTCTCTCTTTTGTTTATTTATTTTTTGTTTTATAATTATTATTTATTGTTCTTGAATCACTCGTATGATTTTTTTATTCAGGGATAATTATTAATTTAGTTAAATGGTAAATGAATTTATTTTATTTCTTATAATATAATTTCGTTAGAAAATTAATTTAAACGATGAATGAATTTTTTAAAATTTCAGTTAAAAGATTCTCAAATTTTTGGATAAGCTTGGTTTTAATATTTTTGCTTTGTACTCATGCTGTAATGCTGGTTAAAGCTACCATTCTAAAGGGTAATCAAAAAATATATTTTAGATTTACTTTTTCTAGTCCGTGAAATGAAGAAGTTTAGGATGAGTTGCAGAACGTAGACTTGTCTTTACCTCTCGATAATTTAATTAAGATTTGTTACTAATATTTTATTTAAATTTTTTAAAAATTTGATTGTTTGAATAAAATATATTTTTTATAATTTGAAACTTTTTATAATTTCAAAAAAAGCTCCCTTTTTGACATTTAGGTTCTAAATGAAATTAAATTTTCACATAAATGGTCATTATTTAATTAATTTTCAGCAAAGCAAACTTTATACATAAATATTTTAATTAGTTTGAGTGAAGATTTATATTAATGAAATTGAAAAATTCAGAAATATTTAAAAATTAAAAACTCTAACACGTTTACGAAAATATCGAAAAAGTAAATAATGAAAATTTGAATAAAATGAAAATTTACTGCAAAAAAATATCCATATAGTCATGCTTAAATTCATTACCTTTTCAGGGTGTTCGAAAACAACTCCTTTTTTAGCCCGTATTGAATTTAATTTAATTTGTTCTTGTTTTATTTTTACCTAATTGAATTAAAACAAAATTTTTTTATCAAGTAATTGGCGAGCGACTCTTCTTGTATCGTCCCCGTTTGGGTCATAAAAATTTTTTTTAATGATTATTCAGACATTTTATTCTCAATTTGGTCTTACGATATTGAGTCTTTATTCCTTTTAATCTGGCAAAAGGCTTTCTCCAAGGCTAAATAATTCATTCACTTAATGGATTATATAATAATATTTGTTTTCAAAGTGAGTATAAATTTTTACATATAAAAAATGGATTTTCAATGAAATTATTCTATTTCCATATAATATAATTTAATGGGAAATTTAATTTAAATTATCGTTATAAATATTTTTAATTTTTTAGTATAAAAATTTTATATTTCATTTTTTTAAATTTTCAAATGCATTAGATTTTATATGTCCTCTTTTTTGATATAAAGGAAATTTAATTAATATATATAATTTAATATTAATATTTCATTTGATTTTTTTCGACACCAGGGCGGGCTAAACGATGAATGAATTTTCTAAATTTCAGTTGAAAGATTCTCAAATCTTCGGAAGTTTGGATTTAAATTTTTGTTTTGTTTTTTTCAATTTTAATATGCAAAGATGATTTTTAAGATTTTTTGTTTCACGCATTTTTTTGTTGTTGCTTGTTTCTAACTAGAGCTGAGCGGGACCGGGATTTTTGACAAAAACCGGGACCGGGATTTGCCGGGACCAGAAAAGTCGGGACCGGGACCGGGACCAAGTTTTTCGACCGGGACCGGGACCGGGACCGCGAAAAAACCCGGGACCGGGACCAACCGGGACTTTTTCCAAGAGAAAATTTTTTTTGAAAAATTTTAAAAATTTTTGGTGAATTTTGTTACAAAAATTTCCTAAATTCAAATAGGTACCCATAAAATTTTTTAATTTCGAAGAATTTTTCCATTATTCATTGGAAAATTTTTAAAATTTTCATTTTAGGGGGCGGGGGGGAATTTTTGGAATTTTCTGAGTCCCAAAATTCTGGATTTTTCTAACAAATTAACAATCTCTTAAAATTTTTAAGTCGCTGTTTTTGTGGCAATGTTATTTCGAAAAACTTTTGGAACATTGGGAGGGTCGGGGTCCGTCGGTGCCGATAGGCGCCGCCGGAAAAAATTTGAAATTTAGAGTGCGATTTGTTAACAGAATTTGTCAAAAAATGACCAAATATTAGGTTAATTTGTGGTTTTAGGCTGTTTAAAAAAGGCAAAAATATAATTTTTATGTAGAAATATTTTTTATTAATTAAATTTCAATTGATATTGGTAAAGAAAAAAGAAAAAATTATCTGTTCCATCGGGGAATTGAACCCAATGGACAAATAATGAAAGTCAAAAGGTTTAGCCACTTATCCACTTATGCATATGAAAATGGTGATGCGACATTTGCGGCGCTGACATTTGCGGCGCTGACACTTGCGGCGCAGACATTTGCGGCGCCCAGCCAAAGCGACACTTGCGGCGCTGACATTTGCGGCGTGACACTTGCGGCGCCGACACTTGCGGCGACGACACTTGCGGCGCCGACAGATGCGGCGTCCAGTCAAAGCGACATATGCGGCGCAGACACTTGCGGCGCCCAGTCAAAATGACATTTGCGGCGCAGAATTAAATGACCCCAAAAATTATTTAAAAAATTTTTGGTTAAAAAATATTTGTTTAACCACTCTTTCAGTCCCTTTCTTCAAAGCCTTTCATCCTTAGGCGATATTGCAATGTATGAATGTGATTAATTATATCATCATCATTTTTGTTTTCCTTATTGTCAAAATCGATGACTAATTGACGGATCGCTTCATCATTTTGCAGATATTTTTTAAGCGAGGCCTTTCAACAATTCGATCAAAAGTGTTTTAAAATATTATATTTTACGTCTCTCATTATCGATTTTAACAATTTTGGGTAGGAAATAAGCAAATCGTAAATTTTAGTG
The DNA here is from genome assembly GCA_023374025.1 of Heterodera schachtii. NCBI lineage: Eukaryota > Metazoa > Nematoda > Chromadorea > Rhabditida > Heteroderidae > Heterodera > Heterodera schachtii. The sequence goes on from SIJG01000045.1 coordinate 98,247, forward strand.
CATTCGGGATCAAAAACCAGATTTTTAACATTTTTTGAGGCACTCAATAAACTTTTGGGAACTGGGCGGGGGGAGAAGGTCCGGCGGTTCCGACAGGCGCCGCCGGTGGAAAATCTTAAGAATTTCTAATGAATTTTGTTAGGAATTAACCAAATTTTTCAGAAATTTTCCTCTTTTAGATGAAAATAAGGCACTACCCCCAAATCAGAACATTTCTTAATAAGGACATATAGAAACCTTGGATTAGGTTGAAGAATTCTTGTTAATGTGTCATTGTTAAATATTAAACTATTAAAATAACAAACTGTTAACTTAAATAAATTGTTCAAATTTTTGGGATCATTTAATTCTGCGCCGCAAATGTCATTTTGACTGGGCGCCGCAAGTGTCTGCGCCGCAAGTGTCGCTTTGACTGGGCGCCGCATCTGTCGGCGCCGCAAGTGTCGCGCCGCAAATGTCGGCGCCGCAAATGTCCTCGCCGCAAGTGTCTGCGCCGCAAGTGTCGCTTTGACTGGGCGCCGCAAATGTCTGCGCCGCAAGTGTCAGCGCCGCAAATGTCAGCGCCGCAAATGTCGGCCAATCATGAAAATATGCTTTAAAAGGAAATAAATAATTTATTTTTTTTCTCAAAAATTTTTTCTTCTCCACCAATTTTCTTCTCTTTTCTCACCCAGACCCCATTCTTACCAGTGCTTATTTAGTCCCGCCGGGACCGGGACTGGCAAAACCGGGACCGGGATTTCTTTTTTTTCAAAAACCGGGACCGGGACCGGGACCGGGACCTGAAAAAACCGGGATTTCCCGCCCCGGTCCCGGTCCCGGTCCCGCTCAGCTCTATTTCTAACGAATAAATTAGTTTATTTTTAAGTCTAATAAAGAAATAGTATAATTGAATTAAAGAAAAGTTTTATTAATAGATAAATTTTGATTTATGTAATTTTTTATATAAGGTTATATAATTTAATATTAATTTACTTGCTTATATTTTATTGCTTTATCACACTATTTTGTTATCTTGTCCGCGTCTTGGTATGATGATTGTTTTGTGGCTCGTTTTTGTTGTTTGTAATGTATTATTTTTTCAAAAAGATTTATTAAATATTAATCCTTTTATGTACTCATATTATTTAAAGCTGGTTTTTGATCTTGTCACACTGGGTCCGTTTTGTGAAATGTGTCAAACTATTAGATTTAGTTAAAATTTAATTGCCTTTTATTTGATCTTTTATTCTTAATTATTAAGAACATAATTATGTGATTGGCCGACATTTGCGGCGCTGACACTTGCGGCGCAGACATTTGCGGCGCTGACACTTGCGGCGCCGACAGATGCGGCTCCCAGTCAAAGCGACACTTGCGGCGCAGACACTTGCGGCGCCCAGTCAAAATGACATTTGCGGCGCAGAATTAAATGACCCCAAAAATTTGAACAATTTAGTTAAGTTAACAGATTGTTATTTTAATAGTTTAATATTTAACAATGACACATTAACAAGAATCTTCAACCTAATCCAAGGTTTCTATATGTCCTTATTTCGAAGAAATGTTCTGATTTGGGAGTAGTGCCTTATTTTCATCTAAAAGATGGAAATTTTTGAAAAATTTGGTTAATTCCAAACAAAATTCATCAGAAATTCTTAAGATTTTCCCCCGGCAGCGCCTGTCGGAACCGCCGGACCTTCTCCCCCCGCCCTGTTCCCAAAAGTTTTTTGAGTGCCTCAAAAAATGTTAAAAATCTGGTTTTTGATCCCGAATGCACTGAAATTTACGATTTGCTTATTTCCTACCCAAAATTGTTAAAATCGATAATGAGAGACGAAAAATATAATTAAAACATTTTTGATCGAATTTCTGAAAGGTCTCGCTTAAAAAATATCTGCGAAATGATGAAGCGATCCGTCGATTAGTCATCAATTTTGACAATAAGGAAAAAAACGATAATGATATAAATTAATCACATGCATACATTTCAGTACCGCCTAGGGATGAAAGGCTTTGAAGAAATGGATTGCAAGTGTGATTAAACAAATGTTTTTTTAATCAAAAATATAGTTTAAATAATTTTTGGGGTCATTTAATTCTGCGCCGCAAATGTCATTTTGACTGGGCGCCGCAAGTGTCTGCGCCGCAAGTGTCGCTTTGGCTGGGCGCCGCAAATGTCTGCGCCGCAAGTGTCGTCGCCGCAAGTGTCGGCGCCGCAAATGTCGCATCACCAGTGAGTGATCAGTCTCCTTCAAATTTTTTGAAGTAATATTTTATTCAAATTTTATTTTTATTAATTATTTATGAACTATTTTCAATTGTTATTCATGTTAAATCTTTAAATATAATATGACCATTTTTTGGGGTCTTTTTTGCATCATTTCCCCAACCTTTTTTCAAGAAATTCTATTCGTAAAGTTGATAAAAAACGAGATATTTGAAATGGATAGTTTAAAAATATAAAAATTTTATTACTTATTTTACTTCTATTTATTGTATGATAATATGTTAAAAAATAGTTAATCAACTTTTCTTTATTCAAATGACCATATAAAAATATTGTTCAAAGGCAAATAATATAAAAATAATTAAACATTTTTTGAAGAATGAATCGAGATCTTAGATCTTTTTTTCTACATATAAATGCTTTAACATTTGTCGGAAGATTGCCTTTAAATTTGTTCATTCATTTTAGAATCCCCTTAGATGGTTGTTTTTTTATATTTTTCATTTTATTAAATTAAAATTTTTTTTCATACGAATAGTCTTTTGTTAAAATTTTTGTACCTTTGCAAATTTTACATTGACAATTGGCTCCAACACGTTATTTTTTGGTTATAATTTTTATATTCCTGGTTAATTTTTAAATATTTCGTTAAAATTTTTAATTGTATTCAATTCATCTTTTCCATGGATTTTTTTAATGTTGTAAAATTTGGCTCTTTTGGTTTTAAATTTATAAGAAATTAATAATTATTTTAAAAGATAATTTCTTTTTGCATGTAATATTTGATTTACTTGGTGTTGAATTTTGTTTAATGCGATTTTTCTTACTTTTTGATGATTTTTAGTTGATTATTTCTTTTCTGTTTTTTTCTTTTCTTGTCAAGCATCCCAATTTCTCTGAAGAATGTTGTGCATTCTTTTCAATAAGAATCGCAAAAAGATAATAAATATATTTTAAAACCTATTTTATAAATAATTCCTTATAATTATCATTATTTTAGCAATTTTATAACCATTTATTTAAATATTATTACATACTTCTTTTGTTATAAATTAAAATAAAACTTTAACAGATTAGGTCTAAATATTTCAAATATATATTTTTAACGTCATTTACTATTTTTGTAATTTTTGCTGTTTGAAAACAAATTAAATTGGTTTTTTTTCCAGTTTTGTAGTGTAAATTATGTAGCAAACATTTTTAATAATAAATTTTAAATTAGTAGGTTTTATCTAAATATATTTAAATAAATTTTTGCTTTTTAGGGATTGGTTTCCAGTTTTGTTATAAAACATAATTTTTTTTATAAGACAAAGAACATTTTAATTGTTTATTTTATTATACAGAATTTACCGAAAATTTAATGGCTAAGTAAAACAACTTTTATTTATATTTTAAACAAAAATTGAGAATATTTGAATAATTTATCTTTAAAATCCCTTCAAAGTTTTCTGGTCTTAAATGACAATTATTAAAAAAATGGTTAAATTAATTGACATTTTTATGGTTATTAGACCAACTTTAGGCACTTTTAAATGGTAAACATTCTTAAAAGAATTTATAAATATTTATGATAGTGCAATCAAAGATATTAATTTTATTATTAAAATTAATTTTTTAATGAAAATATCTATGTAAATTTACAAAAATTTTTCAAAAATGTTCATTTTTTTAATTATTTTTTTCATTTCGTTTATTTCTTTAAAAAATGATAAAATTTATCATATTTTTTTATTATTTGGTTTAGAGTTAGAAAGGCCGGAATATACTTTTTTCACAACCTCAAAATTGGGTAATTAAACCCGCACGAAAAGGGCGGCACAACCCATCTTGAATTATTTTATTTTATTTTTCCCTTTTTATTTTTAAAGTTTTTATTATTTTTGCGTAAATCATTTCTATTATACAATATCAATCGCGTACGCGGACAATCACACAACAAAAAATTATTAAAAAAATATATAATTATGTCGATAAGCAAATTAATAAATAATTGGACATAAACCAATTCTAATAAAAATAATTTTAAAATTTAAATTTACTTACAAAACATGCTGAATTTTTGAAAAAATAGTTTATAAAAAAGATTAAAATTATGATTTTTTAAATTGTTTTTGAAAAATATACCTTTACTTAAAAATAGTATAAATATAAATGAACAAAAAACTGATTTTTTTTAAATGTTAAAGCCAAAGTAAGGTTTACTGATTTTTTTTAAATGTTAAAGCCATAAATTGATGAACTCAATTCGATAATTATTTTTAATTAAATACATAAAATATACAAAAACACAATTTTGCACTGATGTAGTTACTTTATTTCCAGAACAAAATTTGCTGAGAAGCATTGTCGATTTTAACCAAAAAACGATTATTTTGGAGACGAATTTTTGAGAATTTTTTCATTTTAAGGGGAAAATTTTCTAAAATTTAGGTCAATTTTAAGGGCATATTTATAAATTTTTGTGATCGTTTCTTAGGGATATGCTATGAAATTTCTAGAAAAAGGCCAAAATAGCTGCTAAAATTCGAAAATGACAAAATAGGTGCTAACTCCTCCGTTTTAGGTTTTTTAGGTGCTAATAAGTCGCTCTAAATCAAAAATTGTTCTGAGAAAATGTTTTTTCGTGCTTCTCTTATCAAGTACAATCCCTCCCCCCAAAAAATAAGTTAAAATCTAAAAATCCGGTCTTCAGTAATAAATTATGAAAAAAAATTTGAATTTATAAATTAATTTAAGTAATTTTAATAATATTAATATTAAGTACTGTAAGTTTCATACAAATAAAAATTTTTGATTTAAAAATAAAGTTTTATTTGATATCTATTAAAGATCCCATTTAACTATTAGATGGTTTAAAGATGTAAATTAAATCTGTTTATGATATTATTTTACTTATGTTAATATTATTTAAGAAATTTAATTAAATTAAATTTATCGAGCAAACCAAAGGCACATTAGTGCTCTTATATGGCGCCAAAAAGAAACAAACAAATAAAAAGTGTCAAATTAAAAATACAAAATGATGTAATAAATGTGAAATAAAAGAAATCAAGTGTTAAATTCACGGGTGATTGATTATTTATAATGTAAAATATGGCACAGAAATTTTCTACTCACAACTCATTGCTTTTAGTAAACCCCTGAATTCCTTTGCCTTATGACCCAGGTTTTCCTATCTTTTCGTTAAACCTTTCTCCGGAAAATGACCAAAACATTGGAAAAAATACTTTTATTTAAAAATTTAATTACATTTAATATATATATATTCTTTAAGTATTAAATAAATCTTCAAAAACACAATAAATCTGCAAGTCCAAAGTATAAGTAAAATTTAAATAAAATATTATTTAATCATAACAAAAAATTATAAATTTATAAATGAGATCAGAAATATTCAATTTTCATCTTAGTGTAATTTACATTCATTTTACAATATTTAAATCTCATATAAAATAAAGGTTCCCTTAGAAATTCAGTTGCAGATAATTCTTTCAATTATTTAATAAAATTAAAATTATTAAAAAATTTAAATTACCTTATATAATTTATTTGCAGATTTTTGGCACTTTTCAGTTTCTAAAAACAATTAAATTGTACAACCCTTTAATTAAATTAAAAATAAATTTTCTCTTTGACGAAAGAACTGATTAGCAAAATAATAATATTTTTTAACGAAAAGATATGCATAAGCAACAAAAAATATAATATAGTAATGATTGAAATACAAGGACACATCTGTGTAAATGAATATTAAAACTAATTCAAGAATAAAGCTTAAATATTAATTAATAAAAATAAGATATACTTCATACTCATCACGAGATTAAAAATAATACAGAATTAATTCAGTTAAAATTTTGCATTCACAGTCAAATTTTTTGCAATATTTCTCAACAAATCGCAATTTGGTATAATTTTTAATTAGTTGTTTTTTCTATTTTAAATATTCTATATGTATTTTTAATTCCTACAATATTAAAAAGAAGCATATTGGTTTTTTCAGTTGTTTTTTCAATAATAAAAAATTCATTTCTTGAAAAACGAAGAAAAAATCGATGGCTATTTTGTGTTCTTTAATTTTCCGTCCGCCCTAACCCTCATTCATTCCCTTCAGCGTTTACGCACACAGCGCACAAATTGATTTTCCATTTATCTCGCATTAAACCATGCTCGAAAATGAAATGCTATTCAAAGAATGTTTTTGGCAAGATAATGCCATCATCTATCCTATATTAACACGTGGTGAGTCGATCCAAAAAAAAACTCAGTGTGGGCGTTCCAAAAAAAACTCAGTGTGGGCGTTCCAAAAAAAAACTCAGTGTGGGCGTTCCAAAAAAAAACTCAGTGATTGATTGGTCATTTTCCGGAAGCCTATACCACTTCGGGGCACCAAAAGTGCCTGATCCGGAACCCGGACGGGCCCGGTTAAGAAGAGTTTTTTGTTCAGTTTTTCAAGGGCTATCTCCCAGGCCGGGTCTGGTTCTTGATCCATTCAGAGCCCGTCATGGGTTGGGCACATCTGCCGGAGGACCCTCAGCCTCGCCCCCGACCCTGGAGATGTCCAACCAAAGCTAAGCGTGCCGTTACCAGCGGCTTTTTTGTACAGCTTGATGAGCTCTACAAAACGATATCAATGGAGTCCGGCTGTGTCTACTACAAATGGAGAAATTTGGCGAGAATTTTTTTTTAATTTTTTCAATTTTTCGCATCACTTCTCGACAATTTTCTCCATTTGTAGTAGACATAACCAGACGCAATTGATATGGTTTTGTAGAGCTCATCGAGCTGTACAAAAAAGCCGCTGGTACCGGCACGCTTAGTTTGGGTTGGACATCGCCAGGGTCGGGGACGAGGCTGAGGGTCCTCCTGCAGATGCGCCCGACCGATGACGGACTCCAAGTGAATGGATCAAGGACCGGACCCGGCCTGGGAGATAGCCCTTGAAAAACTAAACAAAAAATTATTCTTAACCGGACCGGTCCGGGTTCCGGATCAGGCACTTTTGGTGCCCGAAAGTGGTGCGATCGGCTTCCGGAAAATGACCAATCGATCACTGAGTTTTTTTTTGGAACGCCCACACTGAGTTTTTTTTTGGAACGCCCACACTGAGTTTTTTTTGGAACGCCCACACTGAGTTTTTTTTGGATCGACCTAGCACCTATTAACATATCAATTTTCATGATGAAAATACAACTATTTATTGAATTATGTCTTACGGATATTAAAAACGAATGGTTCGCTATGAATGATTTTAAAATGCTATAAAGAAAATAATTAATTAATAAAAAACAAACTAAACGAATACAATTTAATTACTAATTCTGCATTCTTAATGAGAGTAAATAACACAAAAAATAAAAAGTATAATTCATTCTTAATTTCTGGAATTAAAATGCAAAAAATAATATAGAAACTAAAAAAAAAGCATTTAAATGAGCTTACGCCTTTTCTTGAAGATGCTGGCGCTTTATAGAAAAAATATCGCTCATTGCATACGAAACGGATAATAAAATAATCATAAAATTCATATTAATGAAAATTTATAAATTAAATTTTTCGGAAGAATAGCCTATAAGTTCCTGTTTCGAAAATTCTTAATATTATTTAAATCATAATAACGATTCGGTAATAAATATTAATTACAGATGAAAACAAAATATTTCCAATTGGTTTATATAATGTTATGTCCGAATATAACAAATTATAAAAGTTTATTTGCCGAAGAAATAAATAACAAAATAAAATGCAGAGAATAAATTGGGAGGTCAAAATGGTGGGGCATAATTAACAACTGAATGAGGGGAATGGGAGGGGGAAGATGGCGAAGTGGTGTGGGGTCATACACCTAATCAATAATTACTTCCTTCTCTAACATATAATGTTACGTTAAATTGATTCAAATACTATTTAATACAAAAACAACAACGATAAAACCATCACAAGTAAATATGGGAATTTACAATTACCTTTATTGTTAAAACATATAAATTGGAGTGATTTAATATTTTTTTTGAGAAATTAACAATAAATATTTAAAAATGCAAAATTGACTTCAATATATTAATTAATTATTTGTGATTCATTTAGTTTATTAAAAAAAATATTGAACAAAAATTGAATTAATAAAAATTGATTCTCAAAATAGAAAATTATTGATTAGTATATGAATATAATGAAGAAATCGAAATTGCCAAATAAAATTTATACATAATTTAAAGAATTTTTCATATAAATTATTTTATAATAATAAAATAATTCAAAGACAAATTTTCTGTTAAGCCTTCTAATGCTATGAAGGTAAATAATGCATAATTGAATTTTTTAAAACATATGACATTCGTTAAACCTAAAAATTGGAAAACCAATATAATAAAAATTCATTGCAAAAATTAAATTCAAACATTTATTAATTATTAAATCATAATATCAATTAAAAAGATCATTTGCTTATAAATTATATATATTATTATTCACAGAGTACTCAATTACCGTAGTTTTATAAAATTAATAGAATCTAAAAAGATAATCCATGTATTTAACATGCCAATAAAAATAATTCAGAAACATTTGATCTAGATGTTCGAACTTTGCCAAGGGAAATAATTAAATGAGTTAAAAAATGTTTATCCACCCTCGTTTTGCGCAACAACACTTGCATATCTAAATTAAAATTTTTTTATAATTAATAATAAAAATTAGCCGAAATTTCATCCATTTTCAAACAATCAAAAAATTTAAATATGTTGGAATATTTTCTATGAAACAATGAAATATTTAATTGACCAGCAAAAATAAAAGGACAATATTATCAATTAAATTAATTTAAAAAATACATAATATAAAATTTCTAATTTTATTTAATAATGGAAAATTTTCAATGTTCAAAATAAATAAGCATGTTAAATAAAAATTATATTTAAAGACTTCCATTTAAACGTAAATTTATGAACAAATATACTAAAAAATGCTTTTCATTATTAAATCACTATAAAAGCGGTGCTAAACATTAAAAAAATGTAAACAAAATATTGAGCATTTTTATAGAGTGAATTAACAATAAAATAATTTTTATTTTAACTATTTTTAAAGCAAGTTCAACTTTAAATATAATTAAAAAATTCATAAATTCGAAATTTTGTGAATTGTTTAAATTAATATATTTATTTTAAAACATGGAAATAAATGAAAACATTTGGACGAGGGTGCCAAGATAAGGAAATTATAATACAATATGGTTTAAAAACCGGTTGATAAATTTTTTAACCAATTTAATGAATCATAAAATTTGTTATTTTTAAATCAATTAATATTTATAAAGAAAAATTTAATCTCTAAACAATAATAGAATATGGAAATAAAATTTGAGATAATTCCAGGGCTGTCTTGCATTTTTTTTCTGGATTCTACGTATCTATTTTTTACCTTTTTTGTACATATTTTCAGATTTACATATTTTGCCATTTTCCTCAACAACCGATAAATTTAATCGAATTTTGAAAATTTTGGCTTATCGACTTTTTGTTCGAATTCGGGTCTGGGTTTTGGAATTCAGAACGATCTTCTTATAGACTTTTACTTTAAACTACAATATTAAATACTACATAACTTTAATTTAGAATATTTGTATCACTAACGCATTTTATAAATTCATTCAGAAAAAATTAAAATACTTACAAAAACTTATAATAATTGAATTTTATTAAAATGAAAAAATAATTATTAAAAAGCAAGTGTAAATAGTATATCGTTCATAAATATTAGTAAAGAAACAATCGAAAATCTTAAAACTAATTTAGGTTTTAAGTGACTGGTAGGTAAATACAATAAGAAGTTATTCATTAAATATACTAAAATATGAAAATTTATTTATTATTTGCTTTCTATTAGAAATATAATTAAACGGCAATTAAAATATAAATATATGAGGTATGAAATATATATATTAGAAGAAACAATTAAAAATATTTGGTTATTAAAATTCTAATAATGACACAAAAAAAAGATTCTTTTTTGTTTTTATCCATTTATAAATTCATATAAAAAATTTAAAAATTACAATACAAAAATTATTAATTTCAACATTAAGGAAATTGTACAATAAATAGAGTTATATCCCTTTCAATAAACAGTAAATTAAAATCATGAATCTTTTAAAACCATAAAAATTAATTTTTTTTTTGTAATGTTTAATGAATTATGTTAAATGGTTTGTTTTTTTGAAAAAAAAGGATCTTTTACAAAAAAAAAAGAATAAAATTATATGAAAAAATATAAATAAATTATTATTGGAATAAAAGTTAAATTTACATATTATGTAATGGATATCGAGCATAATTATAGAAGGAAAAAACAAGACTTTCGTATTAAAAGAATTATTTTTTCAAATTTTACTTTATAAAATAAAAATAAATTTCTTAGAATATAATAAGCTAAAAATAAACACAGTTATAATGAAATGAATTAAGTACTGCGATGAAATTATGGATTAACGCTGAATCGAACATGAGAAAATAATATCTAAAATAAATAGATATAAGCAATATTTTTTAAATATTATATGGAATAAAGAATTTTGTTTTAAAACATACGGCAAAAAGGAATAAATAAAATTGAAAAAGTAAATAATATTGTTTTATTTAGAATATAAAATCAAAAAAAAATAATATAAACGCAACTTTCATACCAAAATATAAAAGCTATAATAAAAAATGATGAAAATTTTGAAAAACAAAAATCCAAAAATTCCAAAATAATTCTACTTAGCTACTCATATTACGAAAAATTATTATAAGGAATTTATTTAATTAAAAAGGTAGAATATTCAAATGATATTAAACATCTTTTAGAAAAATACAAACTGAAAAAACAAATAATGGTCAAAAGAAAACATTAATAATTTTTATTAATTATTTGCGTGATAATAATATATAAACAAATATTATTTAATAAAAATTTCCTTGATGATAAAAAATTTTTAATGTTAAACAAATATAAATGTTTGTTACTATTGATAATATGTAAATGAATTAATATACAAAAAATGAAACACTTAATCAGTAATACAATTATACAAATCATTTTGAAAATAAAAAATCTAAATCACATTTAATTTTTTAAATTTTAACTCATAATCTATCAAAACTACAAATATACATACAAAACTATATAAAATAAAATAAAAAACAACACAAGTATTAAAATTAATTTATAGCTAAAAGAATTCGGCAGACCAGCAGTACTGAAATGGTGGATAAGATGATGCTATTGTTGGGGGAGGATTTTCATAAATCTTTCTATATAAAAGCGCTACATTTTGCAATCATTTTTTTTTTACACAATTCATACGAGCAAAAAATATTGTATCTTGGAAAGCTTATAATTAAATAATATGTAAATCAATTGCGAAACTTTAAGTATTAATACGTGAAAATGAAAAATTATTATCCATATAAAAAATTAAATGTAATTGCGCAAAATATGTTATATGAATTATTTAAATCATTAAATACTGGTTAAAATATTCATAAATTAATGATTTTAGAAATTTTGTTTATGTATGGATTTAAAAATCTTCATTTAAAAGCGTAAATTAAAAAAGACATGCATTTTGCAATAAATAATTACAAATTAGGAAATAAATATACAACAATAAATAAATTGCATTTATTATTTGAATTCAAATAAAAAGCTTGGTTTTCAAAATAAAAAATAAAGCTTAATTTTATTTAGTAAGAATCAACCTTAAATTTTTGTCAATTTTGGAGTTCCGCTGCAGCAGTTGTAACGGCTACCCGACTTTTGGGGATTTGCAACTTGGGGACCCGACATTTGGGGACCCGACTTTTGGGGATCCCGACATTTGGGGACCCGACTTTTGGGGACCGAACGACATTTTAGCAAAAGACACTTAGGGAAACCACTGACATTTGGCGACCCGACATTTAGGGACCCGACATTTGGGGATTTTAATAAAACAAAAAAAATATTAAAAATTTAATTTTAAGCCCAAAATTAGTCAAAATTACGTCGGCTTTAGCAGAGTTAATTCCATTGTAGAAAAATTAAATAATATTTTAAAACTTAACTCTGTTTCCGGACTCACCGCGAGGAGGTAGCAGAATTTTGAGCCCATACTAACCACAACACAATAGACAAATCACAATACACTTTTATGTACAGTACACCCTTTTTCAACCTTTAATGAGTTGGACCCAACTCAATGGATAAGAATTCGAGAACGGAAGAAAACATACCGAGAAAATGATTTGCCTATCAGAAATTTGGTTGAAGGCTTTCGCCATTGAGAACCCAAACGAAGATGAGATTCTTGGTCATTTCAGATCTTTGCAATACAGACTTATGCGCAATGATTTTCAGAATTGGGACAACCCAAATAGTGATTAATTCTGTTTTCACATCCCGTTGGCCCTTGGGAAAGGCAATTTAAATAAAAATTGGAAAAAGGTGTACTGTACATAAAAGTGTATTGTGATTTGTCTATTGTGTTGTGGTTAGTATGGGCTCAAAATTCTGCTACCTCCTCGCTGTGAGTCCGGAAACAGAGTTAATTTTTAAAATATTATTTAATTTTTTCTTGCAATGGAATTAATTCTGGCTAAAGCAGACGTAATTTTGTCCAATTTTGGGCTTAAAATTAAATTTTTAAATATATTTTTTTTGTTTTATTAAAATCCCCAAATGTCGGGTCCCTAAATGTCGGGTCGCCAAATGTCCGTGGTTTCCCTAAGTGCCTTTTGCTCAAATGTCGTTCGGTCCCCAAATGTCGGGTCCCCAAAAGTCGGGTTCCCAAATGTCGGGATCCCTAAGTGTCGGGTTCCCTAAGTGTCGGGTCCCCAAAAGTTGGGTCCCCAAATGTCGGGATCCCCAAAAGTCGGGTCCCCAAATGTCGGGTCCCCAAGTTGCAAATCCCCAAAAGTCGCACCACGGTTGTAACATGTGTCAAAAAAGGTGCGTAAAATGCCATTTTCCCCCACTTTTCTACCTATACGCACAGTTTCAGTTTTTGCCTCCCACTTCCAAAAAGGTTTGCATGTGTGGCTCAGTGGTTTTTGTAAGGTTGTAAAAGGACAAGGGAGGGAAAGTGCGTAAGTTCGAGTACAGTGGGCAACATGAGTATTATTTTGTCCGAAAATCAATAAACAATTCTCGAAATTTATTTTGAGGCTGTTTGCGAACCAAACTAAACATCATGTTATAATTCGAAAACCCTTGATGGCAAACGCTGGGCATTTGGATGCATTATAAATACATAAGCGTATGAAGATTTGATTTTTTAAAACAAAAGCTTTCCTACAGAGTAAATAAAAATGCAATGACTAATAAGAAGTTGTATGGTTACTTTCGGCATTTGAGATAAATAAATTATTTTGATACATTAGGCATATGAGAAAAGAATTTATTTGTAAGAAATGACATAAATATTGAAAAATAATATTATATATATATTTTTTTATTAATTATGATGCCGATTGAATTATTCTTTCAACAGGGATGCTTTTTTTAATATAAATAAAAAAATTTCTACATATGAATATATCATTTTTATATGAAAATTACAACATTAAATTGTTACAAATATAACTATTTTTGAACTGTATTTCTAGGCTTTTTAGGGCCTCTGAAAAAGTACAGAAGTGTTATAGGGTTGCGACTCTCGGCGTCGGGGTTGCAAAAGTCGGGGTTCGGGGACAAAATTCCCCGACTAAATTTGTAGGGATGGCTGGAGAAATTTAAAAATATCGGGGGCAGACACCTTTGTCGGGGGGGGGGGAAATTTATATAAAGGTCGGAAAAAAGATAAAAGAAAAAGTTCCTGAACAAAAAAGTCTTAAAAACTCATTTAAAGACAGTTACATCTTATTTGCAGCGCAATTGACGACTTTAATAAAACCCCGACATTTAGGGGTCGAAACCCTATTCAAATGTATTAGTACTTTTATTTCCCATTCTACAAAAATTTTATGCTTATTTTACATTTTAACCATAAATCAAAATTAAGAAAACTATTGCATTATTGTCTTTGTATCAATTATTCACATATTTTATTGTTTTTTGGAAAAAATAAAGATTGAAAATAATATTATTGCGAATAAAATTTAAATTAACCTTTTTTGTTAAAAAATAAATTATTCATATGATGACATTTTTTATTTTCATTTTATCATAGCAGAGATTTTTTGATAGGGGACTTTTTTAATATCCGAGTTTTTGTATGAATGTTAATTTGTGTTGCACTGTTTTGTTGCATTTCTAAATTTTTTTTAAATATTATTTTGAATTTTTAGGCTTTTATTATCTATAAGAGGATCATCAACATAAATAAATACTCATCATTTATGCATTATTTTGACAGAAAAGAGCAATAAATTTAGCCAATGAAAAATGTAAATAAATGAAAAGAAACAAAATAAATAATTTACGTAAGATCCAAAAAAAATTAATCGCTTGTGAATCATCAAACCCAAAATAAGAAGAGATAAAATTGTATTACTAAAATATAGCTGATAAATTATATGAATAGGTTATATAAAATAAAAAGCATGCAATTACCAAACAACCCGCACCCGCATTGAATGAAATCGCTGCATATGATGCGATTTAACAACATGGACAAAAAAGAAGATCTGGCAGCAAGAGAACAGAGAAGTTATTATGTAAAGAAAAATCAAAAGTTAATTAGTATACACTTTATTTAAAAATGGAGAATTATACCAAATTATAAAAAAACAATTAAAAGATTATTCACGAAATCTTATCCAAAAAAAGGTGCAGAATAAATTATTCAATTTTTAAAAGCAAATTAATAAAATAATATAATAATTTGAAATAAAAACTTAGTCAAAAAACATTTTTATGATTACTACCAAATATTCAACGAAATTAAAAATATTAGACAAATAATATATGTATATGAAATAAAGCTTCATAAATTATCAGAACACTTGCATAATCAGTAGATATAACTAGAAGATGAATATAAACAAATTTAGTCATAAAAAAGAAAAATATATAAATTCACTATAACTTAAGAAACCAAAAAAAATAAATGTACGAAAATGTATGTTTTAAAAATAAAATTATTTTTAAAATTTCTTGGATTGATTATTATAAAATTATTATTTGTGCAATAAACATGCAAAAAAGTTCAACTTCAAATATTCATTTTTACAACATTTAATTTTCAATACTACTCTTTAATTTGAAATACAAAGTTAAAAAACCTATTTAAAAATACATTTAAATATTTAAAATACTTATTTTACTGCATATGTCATTAAACAAAATATTTTTAAATAATACTATTTAAACCAAATTAAAATTCTTTGGCTGAACCACTTCATTTTTTCAATGCCGATCTAAGACTTGGTTTAAAAAAATTTATTAATGTATATTCCTTATAATATTTTCAAGATATTATGATTATTCACTTTTTATATAATTTAAAAACTTTGTATAAATATATAGAAAATTCATGGCTTATTATGCAATTAAAGTTATTTTATTTTTCATATTATTGTTCTTGAATTAAAATGAAAAATTAAGACTTATTAATCAATTTAGTTCGTTTTTATTTTGGTTGAATTATTATTCTTGTAAATTATACTTTAATTTTTTCAAGGAAAGTGAGTAAGTTTAAACACAAAGCCATTATAAAAAAATCTTGAATTAAAATTGTAAATTAAAATAATTTCATATTATATTTTTTTAAATAAGACTTTTCACTATTTTTTCAAATATAGATGCAAGATTTCATTATTGTTATTAACACGGATGAAATTTATAGTTGCTTTACTTCAAAATGTTAGTTTTTATGTTCTAAAAACCCTAAAATAAGTGCTAAAAATCGAAAATAGTGCATGGCCACCGGCTGAGGCTTTCGATTTATAATATTCTATAGGTGTATTCCATGGCTCCTGCTCTTAAATTCATTTATTGTGGGAGTTTAGTTTTTGTATTCCCAGCTTTAAAATACACATATAGTGTTTGTTCATCATCATTAGGATACAGACGTCAATTCGCCTGATTTGCTCGACGAATTTTGCAAGACTAAAGCGCCGAACATGTTGCGCCGCCAGGAATTGTGCGGGGAACTTCAATCGCGTTCTCTTCGCATTTCTAGGCTTCTGCAAATTCTGCTGCAGCATGTATGGGTTTAGCAAAAAATTCATTTTCTAATAGTCATTTATTTTTCTTAGGCGGCGGATGCAAAAAATGTGAAGCAGTCGTACATTAAAGTGGTCAATCAGAAGAAGAAGCAATTGAAAGAAAGGGCGGATGCACTGGAAAGCAAGAAGATGGAAAATGAGGAGCTCACATTGGAAAATTGGTTGCTTCGTGAACGAATCACCAAGTTGGAAGGAATGGTAAGGAAACAGCAAGTTGTGGGTATTACCACTTAGGGTGTATTCCTAGGCACCTGCACTGTAATTCACCTATACTATAATAATAGGAACAATCCTTAGAAATTTATTAAGCTAATTGGTCTTAAATTTTTTTAAGGCCGATGAGCGAGAATAAGTTGAGCTTTGCGGACTTCACTGTGACGAAGTTCGATAGAATGTATGCTGCTGTTGTTCTGAGAATGCCGCCCTCAGAAAATTGATTGAGGTGACTTGTTTTTATTTAAAAAATTTCAAATCTCATCTTCTTAGCGTCGTGGTCTTGGTTAGCCTCTGCGTATGCCAACCCCACCACCACCGCCACCACCACCAAGACCACCATCAGTGGGGCGGATGCCATCAAAGCAGAAGAAGGCGTGGGAAGATCTGCCGCCACCAGCGTCACCTGACCAACTGTCACCGCGAAGGGCGTCACCAACCATAAGTTTTCTGGAAAGAAGTTATGCAGAAATGAGGGCGTTGCGTACGCCTTCGCCGCAGCATATTGATCCATTCCCCACGCGGGTTAGTTTTGCTTAGTCCACTTATAGTGTATCACAAGGCTCATGCCTTTAAATCTACCCATAGTAGAATTAATAAAATAAATTGATTATTTTTTACATCAAGGCTGTGCAGATGGGGGCGGATGCAGGATTAGCGCAAGAAGAAGAATAACTGAATGAATGGATTGTGCACGAGGCTACGCAGATTGGGGCGGATGCAGGATTAGTGCAAGAAGAAATTAATGAATTGATTGGGCACGCCCAAGAAATGGCTGATGATGTCTTGATGGAACAACCCGGCTCAACCACAAACATGGATGCTCAACGAAACATTGCGGCTGCACAAATGCTTAACATCATTATGGCTGTTGGATCAGAAGGGGAAGGGGCGGATGCGATTGAGCCAGCCGTTGAACAGCAGCAGCAGCAATAAAATCAGCAGCAGCTTGCTCGTGAGTCCAGCGGTGGCTCCTCCTGTTCCGGTAATATGTGTTTACTTTAAGTATATTCTAATGCATCAGCTCCGAAATACACCAATCGTATATTCTACATTATTTAATTAAGGCCAAACGGAAAGGTTCGGGTGCGACTGCGATTGAGCCAGCCGTTGACCAGCAGCAACAGCAACAACATCAGCAGCAGCTTGCTCGTGCTCGGCGGACTAGTCCAGCGGTGGCTCCTCCAGCTCCGGTAATTATGCGTTTACTTTAAGTATATTCTAAGCATACGCACCCAAATACACCCGTTGTATATTCTAAATTATTTAATTAGGCCAAATAGAAAGGGGCGGATGCGACTGCGACTGAGCCAGCCGTTGAACAGCAGCAGCAACAACAGCAGCAACATCAGCAGCAGCTTGTTCGTGCTCGGCGGACTAGTCCAGCGGTGGCTCCTCCAGCTCCGGTAATTATGCGTTTACTTTAAATATATTCTAAGCATACGCTCCCAAATACACCCATTGTATATTCTAAATTATTTAATTAAGACCAAACAGAAAGGGGCGGATGCGACTGCGACTGAGCCAGCCGTTGAACAGCAGCAGCAACAACAGCAGCAACACCAGCAGCAGCTTGTTCGTGCTCGGCGGACTAGCCCAGCGGTGGCTCCGGTGGCTGTAACTCCAGCTCCGGTAATTATGCCTTTCTTTAAGTATATTCTAAGGCATACGCTCCCAAATACACCCATTGTATATTCTAAATTATTTAATTAGGCCAAACAGAAAGGGGCGGATGCGACTGCGACTGGCAAGAAGCGGCGGGGGGCGGATATACTCTTTTATTTACAGCTGCCGCCGCCATCTCCAACTAAGAATCGAGCGGATCTTGACCGCTTTGCCTTAGCTTCGCTTCGACGAACCCAACCAAACAGACGGGTGAAGTATCAACCAGTTAAGAAGATCGACATTAAATGGCGCACTCGTGAACCTCCCGTGCCGCTGGGGCCACCAGCAGCCAAACGATCTGTATCAGTTGCGCCGCGCGTGTGGGCGAATGTGGCCCCCATGGCAACACTTTTGGCGGCACCACCACATCCTGTTGAGCGTTCAGCTTCTGCTGCAACGGCTGCAACGCAGCTTTTCATCGAGACGCAAAGTTGACGTGTTGCCCAAGTTATCACAGTGCCGGCCCGGAAAAGAAAGAAATCTGGATTTGTGACAAGTGGGTTTAAATATAATTTTTTAAATAAATAGTAATTATTCCTCACTGAGCACAAACTACATCTGCTGGATAACAACAATTTACTTTAAGTGAATTTTAGAGCAGGTGCATTGGAATCCACCTATAGTGAATTTAAATAAAAGTCCAAGTGAACTGTAGGAAGCATAATTTACTATAGGTGAATTTAGGGCACCTGCTTTTAAATTCACTCATAGTGGACTTTTTAATTAAATTACAAAGGAATTATATGTCCAAAAATGTCCATTAATTATATAATTTAAGTTGCAAATCTTCGGATTAAACGATCACCGCCAACCAAACAAATGTGAGCGCGTCTGTTACAATGGTTGAAGAAAGGGCGGATGCAAGTGGTGACCTGCCGGCATTGACTATCGATGAGAGTGCTGGGTCGCAGGAGATGGAAGAAGAAGATATGGATCATGGGGATGATGCGCAGGAGGATGGGGCGGATGCTGCAAAGAAGAGCTGATTCTTGGGCGGCAAAGTGAGAGTGGATACGGACGGACGTGGCTGTACTAGCATAAATATTTCGGGCATATGCCTCTGCCCTTTGTCACCTCTTCCCCACTGACCATTTTTCATTTATTTTTGTTTTGTTTTTTTCCATTTGATCGCCATTTGGCGCATTTTTATGTAAAATTTTTCAAATAACCACCCGGTCGGTCCGCTTACTGATATGTTGCTGCGGCTGTCCCCATTGGGACGGGCAGCATGATGTGGATGTTGCTGCGGCTATCCCCATTAGGACGGGCAGCATGCTGTTGATGTTGCTACGGCTGTCCACATTGGGACGGGCGGCACGGGCGTGACCGAGCGGGTGGTTTCATCACCAATTCTTTGATAGCCAATTTTGGCACTCATTTATTTTTACTGTATCAATAAATCTTTGA
This sequence comes from Heterodera schachtii, assembly GCA_023374025.1. Taxonomy (NCBI): domain Eukaryota; kingdom Metazoa; phylum Nematoda; class Chromadorea; order Rhabditida; family Heteroderidae; genus Heterodera; species Heterodera schachtii. The sequence goes on from SIJG01000045.1 coordinate 117,930, forward strand.
AAAACAAAGCTGTTCTGATAGGAATTAGGTGAAAAAATAAATAAATTATGTAAATAACCTGCATTCTGAGTGAGAATAAATTAACGGAACAATAAAGATCATTTCGATTAAATTATTTAATTTAAAACCATTCATGTTATTTTGCAATTTTGAAAAAAGAAAGGTTTACCCAAAAGAATAACCGAAAGAAAGTAAATAAAATAAAACACAAAATTATTTTAACAAATTAAAAAAATATATATTTTTATTAATTCCTTGTTTTAATGATTTTTAATGTTTGTTCGTTATAAATTTAATATTATAAAAACTAATCTTTACTTTTATTTATCAATAAAATAAAAATATTTCTAAATAAAACATATTATTAAATTATGTGAAAAATAGTACTAAAGATAATTAATATTATTGGTACATGGGAGGCAAAAATTTTATCAATTATAGAACCATACGATCCTATGGCAACAGTAAGACCTACGCGAGTGTAATAAACCAAATTCGTAAATAATATTAATTTGTAAAATAATAAATCATACAGAGAAAATAAAATTTCAATCATAAAAACTTCACACACGGATCGGCTCATGACAAGAAATTGAAAATAATTAAAATAAATCCTTCGGGAAAGAATAAAACATAGTTCTCAAACTAAATTAAAATCATAGTGTTATAAATACCAATAATAAAGAATTTATCAATAGAAATCTATGAAAAGTGAGGCATTAAGCAAATGATTAAAATAACTTTAAATATAAAAAAAATACAAGAAAGAAAAGTTACTACGAGTTAGCTAAACCATTCCTAAACAAAAACAAGTTAAAAATGTTTTGAGAATAAATAGCCAAAAAGCTCTGTTGTAAGTGTATAATAATAAAATTATCATAATTATGTAAAGAGATTAATTATTTAATTTTTTTTATAAATTCTAAATGTTTGTTAACAATGTAAAAATATGTTTTTAAATGCATACAATATGACAACAAAATACATTTTTTTTATCTATAAATGAAGTTGATTTAATTATTCTTAATTTTTCCGCAAATTGATTTGAAAAATTAGACAGAATTATATGTGAGAGGGTGAATTTTAAAAAATTTAGAAAAAATAAATTAAATTAAAAAATTTATTGATTTGATATTTACAAATTTTTAAATTACATTAATGGAAATCAAATAAAATGATATGAAAAAAAATTTGAAAAAGAAACGCGAAGAAAATTTATTGTAATTTTACTTATTAAAAAATGATTAATTATCTTGTTGATTATTAAGAAAATATAATGCTTTAATAAAAAAGCATAATCAATTTCCATATATCATTTATTTATTAGTAGGTAATTAATTCCTTCTAAATTTAGTATAAAGAATGTTTTTGATAAACAAGAAAAAATTGTCGTTATTTCCATTTGTCTGTATCTGTCCAAAAAATACGTAATAGAATAAATAAATGTCAAAATAAAGTTATTAGTTAATTTTATTAGACCCAAAGCTAGAAAAGAAGTCACCAGCACAATGAGACGAGAGATATGAGCACCAACATATATGTTTCTTATTAAATCTAGAAATAAAATATAAAAATCAAAAATTTTGATGCATTTTTCAATGCATATTTAAATAATATATACTATAAATTAACTAAAATAATTAATATTTTACATATTGTTAGTTAATTAAAGTTTTTTTTAACTAAATATGATTTTTATCACATAGTATTATAAAATTTAAAAAATGACTTTGAATTTTCAAATATGGTCAATCTCGGGCAAGTTATTAAATGTATTTAAATACACAAAAAATAATGAACTTTATTTAAACAAATTTTAAAAACTATTATAATCATATTTCACAGATTAAAAAAATATTACAGTGGGAAATTGTATAATCGTTACGGAGCTTAAAATCAATCAATTGTAAAAAAATAAGAAACATATGATTTATATTAGGGTGTCGACAATTTGTGAAAATAGGCGTCGAAAAAGCAATTGTTTCATATAACTGAATGATAGTAAATTAAACAAAATGCTTTTTAACAAATATTTTTATGAATTCTTAATTTTTAAAAATATTTACCAATCAAAATTAAAAATTATAAATGAAACATCATTACTTTAATAAAATATGTCGCAACAGGAGCAAATGTTAAACACGATAATAAAATAAAATTAGGGAGTAAGGAAAAATTTAATTCAATCATTTGATAAATTAAAAATATAAGTTGAAAGCAAAATGCATTAAATAAGTTTTTAAAATATAATCAGTCCATCACCAACAAATTAGGATATATTATTATAATTTCAAATGATAAAATAGATAAAATAATGATTGATTATAAAATGTAAAAGTTTCAATTTTTATAACCAATTGTAATAATTAAAGTTTAATTTGCTGAATTATCTTTCATTTCTTATTTTTTGTACGTGTTGAAAAAATTCTTTACAAAAGAGCATGGTAAATAAAAGAGCTTGATACTATTAAAAGAACACGAAGTTGATCGCCATTTTGTGAAATGAATGACGTCAATAGAAAAAAACGGCACAAACGCATTCAAAATTTAACAATAAAAATTCACATTATTACAATAATAAATATAAATTAGGAAATAAATGATAATATAATATTTTGAAATAGAAATTCTCATATTAAAAAGAAATTAATTTTTTAATTTTGCTAATAAACATTGCAGTCGAATTTTAAAGAATTATGAATTCTTTTTAAAATATACTTTTATTTGTTGAAGCTCTAAACAATAGGAATAAAGAAAAATTGAAAAAACAAAAAGAAAGTAATATGATGCCAGAGATATCTAATCAGTTATTAATCTTGATTAAAAATGTAAACAAAGACTTATTTATATGATTTTATTTAAAAATGAAAGTTATACAATTTACTCAATTCACCGGTACAATGCTTGTTAAATCATAAATAATATAAAAATAAAAATAAAGTTTAAAACATAAAAGAATTACTTAATGAACATTTTAAATATTTAATATAAAGTTTTTATTTTTATGAATTTATAAACGTAATTTATAGATGCAATTGTTTTTGCGTAAGATTATCTATGAGTTTCTCTGACAACTTTAATACATATTTTTGATTAAAATTTTATTTTATTTTTTATAAATAAAATTTTTGTGTAAATATTAAAAAAAAACTTATTCATAATTTCAAAATCACTAAACATAATTAATGCAAAAGAATTGCATTTTAAACCCAAATAAATTCTCGTAAATATTAATTTACAATAGAATGTAGCAAAAACAAAAATATGATTGGAAAATTGCAGGAAAAAGTATCACGGTCCCAAGTTAATTTGAATTTTGACAATACATCCTGCAAAAATAATATAAAAACAATTATTTAAAATTTTGAATATTCGTATAAAAAATTTAAAAGTGTTTATAATACGCATAATAAAAAATGAAATTGATTTTGAAAAAGGATAAAAGAATTTTGAAAAAAAGTCTTATAATTATTAATAAATTTGTATAAGAATATGCATTATCAAATTTTTATCATATTTTTTTAAAGAATTGATAAAAAATTATGCATTATCAATTTTATTTTACTTAATACTTTTTATAAAATTTAATTATATTTTATATGACAACAATGAAATTGTTGTCAACCAAATCACGGACACAACCAAATCGCGGAGGCAGAACGCGGATGATTGCTTGCCACTAAATAGAATGCAAAGCATACTGAAGTAATCAAAAAGAGACTTTTAACAATTATTAATTAAAAATCAAGTAAAATAAATAATGTTTCTTTTCCATATAAAAAGTTTTTTAATTTATTATTTATTTTATGAATAAATAATGAATTAAAAAATATAATATGTTGTAAATTTCCAGATAAAAACACAAATATATAAATAAAAATGTTAAATTAAATACAATTAAAATTTTATGGAATCCAAATCCTAATTAAAGTCTTTTTACATATTTAATGATAAAAAAGATTGAAATGGCTACAGAAAAATGGATTAACAAAAATTAGAATAACCGTGCTTCACACCCTTCAAATATTTGATCAATTCCAATAAATTACCACTCCGCAAGAGAACAAGGCATATGTGACGGATATTTGAAAATAAAGTAGCAAAATTTAATAGTTGTTGAAACATTTAAAGTTTAGATAAAAGACCCTTTATTTGATAAGCCTAATTTGTAAGATGTAAAATAAAAAAAATAAAATAAAATACAAAAATAGGCATATTAAACAGATTTAGCTTAATAATAGAAAAAGTAAAAGCCGAAATTGGAACACTCATACATTCACAATTAAGTGCAATGGCCGAAAATTGGCTGCGTTCGGCTTTTCAGCAAGGGCCAATGAATGAAGCAACAAATAAAAAAGGAAATTGCGGACAAAAAATGGGGAAAAAACGGGCATTTCCTTTTTCCCAATCAACGGCAGAATCAGGCGAAAGTTGGAGGAAAGTTGGAAAAAGTGGCGCATCACAATGGCAGCGAACCCATGAGCTGACAACCGCAGCAGCAGATGCAGTCGAGGCTTTGGCCGAACATCTTCGCGACTACAATGTTGCCGTGTTGTCGGCCGCCGGACTGTCGCTGATTTCATCTTAGCGACGAAAATTTAAAATTTTATGATTCATCTGTTTAAAATAATTTTCGCCAGAAATTATAACCTTTGTGATTTTAAGCCTTTTTATTAGTCAGCATTGTTTACATTTAAATTTCTGTCAGCCCGCCTATGTAAAATTGCCGTATGTAAACAATTGTAAAATCACCATTTTTTTTATCGTTCAATTCGTTCATTAATAAATAAATTTGTTTGATCAAAACTCACTAATAAATTGTAAAAAATATATTGAAGTATTGGGAAATCCAATAAAATAAATTTAATTTAAATAAAATTAAATATTTAAATTAATTCTTATTGACTATCTGAAAAAGAGAGCCAATACTTTTTAATACTTTTAAGAAACTTTTACATATTTTCCCAATGCACCAAATAATTTAAAAGTTCGGGAGGCTTTTTTTATAAGAATTGGGGTGGGTAATTCTGAATAAAATGATTCAAGTATAGAGCAAGAAATAAATATTAGAAAGGATCAAATTGTCTAAAGGTGGAAAAGGGAAAGAAAAAAGGTAAAAGAGGCCGATGACTCCTAAATGTGTTTATTTTACTTTTATTTAATTCTTCATTTGTTATTTATTTTATTAAATTAATTGTTATATTATTGTTATAATTTATATTGATGGTTTTGGTTCTTTCAAGTTGCTATTCATATTCATCAACATATGTAATTTTTAATATACAAAATTTCATTTTGCATATTTAAGCATTATTTTTTATAATTTTCAATATTCTATTATTTTTATATTGTTGAGTTTTGTAATATTCTGACTTTTGTATTCGGAAAGAATGTTAGCAACTTATTTAAGTGTTGCCGTAGAAATCTTGTTTTTTATAAATACAGATGCTAAATCGAAATCGGATAAAAAATAAAAATGAATTAAATTTTTTTTTATCAATACCAAAATTTTTTTTTTTGATAAATTCATTTTTTACTATTATTTGAGAATAAATAATTTTAAATTTTTTTTATTTATTGCACTTGTCTTGTTTGATTGCGTACTTAAACCAATCCGTGATCACAAAAATATAAAATTTTCTTATCATGTGCGTTTTGTTCATTCATCAACTTCATAACGAGCGTCAAGCTTATTAAAATTTCTTAGAGGATGCGGTATGTCGTCTTATTTTTTAATAAATTTAAAACTTATAATTTTATTTCACACTTAGAAGCACTTTTTGTTTCCCAAATTTTCAAATCTACCTCTTTTACCAATTTTATTATTTTTTTTATATGATCAAAGAAAACGGAAAAATACTTCAATTTTACAAATAACAAAAATTTTATATGTTAAAAATTTAAGAATTTTTTTTTTAATTTTTAGCTATAAATGCTATAATTACATTATTTTAAATGCTTGAATCTATTAAGAAATTGAACGTGTTCAAAAATTTTTCACAAGAAAAGCATTTAGAAAATGTGGTTTCATTTACAAAAAATATGAGGAAAGACTAAAAATCACTGATTTACACAAATTGGAAGAAAGAAGAAAAATAAATGATTTAACAACAGCTTTTAAAATAATTAAAGGTTTCACCAGCCTAGATGCTGGAAAAAATTTCTTTTTCTGAGAAAGGCCCAGGAGGCCTTTACTTTTACGAGTAAAGCGCCACACGGCCAAAACTCAAAATAATTTTTTCAATAGAATAGTAAAAAACTGGAATAACCTTCCAGTGGTAGCGGTGCAAATTAATAAGGCAAAGGAATTCAGGGGTTTGCTAAAAGCAATGAATTCTGAATAGGAATATTCATGTGCCATTTTTACACAATATTTTAATCGCCTGTGAATTTTTAACATTTGATTTATTTTTATTCATTTTTTATTACGGTATTTATTTTGTATTTTTTATTTGATCAACTTTATTTGTTGTTTTCTTTTTGGCACCATATAAGAGCACTAATGTGCCTTTGGTTTGCTCGATAAATTAAATTAAAAGAAAAAATTAAATTAAAAAATTAATTCAAATAATACAATTTTAAAAATTCAATAAAAATAAAAACATTGGTTGACATAGACAAATAGTTAAAATAAACCATATTTGTGGTTTAAACAATATTTTATCTTTTTCAGAAAAGATTTTTAATAATATAATGTAATTTTATTTTATTACAAAAAAATATCATGCATTTTATTGCCCTTCACCTATCTTTAGAAAATGTAAGTTTATTTATTTGCAATAACTTTTTAATATTTACAATCAATCTACTTATTGTGACAATTGAAGTAAACTGAAAAATTATAACATAATTAATACGATCTTTAATTAAGAACAACACATATAATACTTTTAAATAATTTCATTTAAACTTGAACTTGAAAAGTTTTAAATCTTCGTTGTTTCAAAATTCTTAGGTTCATATAAAATTTGTAATTTTAAAGTCCGATTTAAAAATTCAATATTAAAATTTAAAAAAATAGTCTTCAAGAACAGCTCAACAATTGGAGTAGTTTATTAGTTTATTTCTATTTATTTAAATTTTTCAAAACCGTTGTTGAACAAATTATAGGCCGAATGCAAGAAATTTTTATTTCAACCACTATAGGTGAAATAATTTAAAAATATTTAATCATTCTACAGATGAGAATATTAAAACTATTTATGAAAAATATATTATTATATAAATAATTTAAAATTAATTCAAGGAAAAAATTATATTTGTAAAAAAGGCGCTAAAAATAGCGAAATAGCACAAAAATAATCTTATACTGAAAAAAAGATTAGTAATCGATTGGATTATATTTAAATATATTTAATTTTAAATCATCATACCTTTAACAATTATTTAAAAGTTCGATTTAAACGTTAATATTAAATTAAATGTTTGGAAAATTGAGTTCGAAACAAAATGAAAATAATTTTTAAACATTTTAATCATACTTCAATTTTAGTACTTATTTAATTTTGAGAAAGCTAATCAAATTAATTCAATGTGGATTCCTGCAATACTCATGTTAAATAAAATTATTTAAAAAGAAATAATTTAAAATAAATATCTGTGAAAGAAAATTATTTATTTTCATTATTACTCAATTCCAATATAATTATACAACGCATTTTTATCTCAAATGACAATTTCAAATAAATTCATTATTATTAAAAAATTATATTTAGAATTAATTTTAGCATTTAATTTATCTAAATCGTAATTATATATTTTATCTTAAAAAAATAAATTAAATTTGACAAATATTATTTCACTATAATTTCTAACAAATGATATTTTTTAAACACGTTGAGAAATTTATTTGACATTTTATCAATATAGATAAATTTAACCCAAAAAGGATTTAAAAAATTTTATATAAAAATTTAACATAGATTAATTAAATACAAAATAAAATACACCTAAATTAAAATGCATCGGATTGAAGAATTCGCAAATAGAGAAAAAGGACGAGATATAAGTGTTCTACTAATTAAACTGCAATTATTTAAATTTATACGGTAGATGTTTGTTTTTGTCATTATTCAACTAAATTTATTTGAACTAAACTTCTCCGAGTTTTAGAGAAATTAGGATGATCGTATAAAATGGCAAAAATATGGACATAAATTTCTCCAGTTTGAGGTGTAAATTTTTCAAAATTAAAGTAAAACCATCAAAAAATCGTTAAATATGTTATTAAAAATCATTTTAGAAAAAAAAATCACCATAAAGCTAAAATTTACTCAATATGTTTAAAACTATTGAAAAGTGCATTTTCAAAATCGAGTTTTTTATTTGTAAATATAATTAAGTGCAATACCATCAAAATGGGAAATATCATTTAAAAAAAACTTTATTAATTGTCATTTTATACGAGAAAAGAATATATAATAAAGATTTAGAAATCATATTTAAATACAAAAAATAATTAAGTAAGTTTATTATGCTGTTCAATCTATACGCTTAATTCATTAATTGACCAAGTGTTTAATTTAAATCTAAAAGTTTCTAAATATAACGCTCAAGCATAAAAGTATAATTATAAAGATTTTTAAAAGAAAAATAAAATAAATAAAAATTTGAAAGTAAAAAACAACAAAACACAATTTTACACTAAATTAAATTAATTCAAAAATTGTTTCATGAAAGTGAGACATGAAATTAAAATAATTTAAATAATTAAATTAAAGAAATAACAGCTCATTCAACGGAATAAAATAAATGTATTTTAAATAAATTTCTCATAAAAAAGAAAAATTACCAATTACTATTATATTTTAGACTATAAAGAAATATAACAAGAGCATTCATGCCAACTTCACTTTGCCATTTGAATTGAAGGGATCACTTTTGTGCTCAATGTCAAATTGTGTAATACCGCAACATTTCTTTGAAATTAAAAGACAAAATACTATGGCATCTAGTTTTAATGAACTCTTTATTTGCATTATTGAATAAAGCATGCGTTAAACCTAAAGTTACCATAACAAAAAATTTTATAATATCTAAGTATTGTTGTAAACATAATATAATATTTCTTTAAAGTTTAATTTAAAAAATAACCTATAATTTAAATTTTGTAAAATCTTGACTTAATTAAACTCTTCGGGGAAATATAGAAAAAATAAAAGGAACTGCAAAAAAAAAGAATTTTTATTCTAGAACAATTGCACTATAAAAAAATCAAACAAATTAAATTAAAATAGACTTTAAAATCACTCCAAACGAATGGACAAATGAGCAATAAAAAATTGGTTCAATAATGAATGTAAAATATTAAAAAACACTTAAAAATAAATATATTCATAAATTCTTAATGTGTGCCTGTTAAAGAATACAGGCTTTATGGAAAATTTGAAATTAGTTCAAATATTTTATCAAAAACTTTTATATATAAATTTATACGAAAATTTGCAATTAAAAGGTTCAAAAGATTTGCTAAATACATCGACAATATGTCATGAGGTTTTATGGAATCTTTATTTAAATTAATTAATGGATAATAGCAATTCAAATACGAGGTAAAAAATTTAAGTACAGGGAAAAACTTTTCCAAATAACTAAAATATTATTTTAAACATAACGAAAATAAAACATGGCTCAGACTAAACCGGCCAGACTAAATAAATAAATAAATATATATGTGTTGGTTTAAAAACTTAACCGATAAATAATGTTAAATAATTTGTAAGAGAAAAAATTTAAATAATAATATGCTTTATTTTATATTATAAGCCAAAAATAACTTTTGATAAAATAATTTATCCATATATGTTTATTGCGTCGAATATATCTAATTGGACAAAAATTCATAATAAGGTTATTTAAATAATTGTCTCATTTAAAATTCGAAGGGCACCCCACCACAAATGACTGGTCTAATGCTTCAATGCCCATTAAATTGTTTAAAAGTGAACCGAAAGAATGCAGGAAATAAAAATTAAAAAACAATAACAATATTATTTATCACATCAAATTTATAAAATGTTTGTCATACAATGTGAAACAAAATGATAAGTAAGCTTAAATTTGGAAGCTTATCAAAAAAGTCAATTACAACAAATTAATTAAATTACAAAATGTAAAAAAAATTAAATTTTATTATGAAATACAGAAATTGTGGGGAATTGAGGATGGGCCAATGTTGTGTTGTCCGAATTGTTGTCAAAAGCTGGGATAAATATTTATATAAACAGAACTGTTCTTTAATTTTAAAAAATTTAAAATAATTATTATAAATGTTTTATAAAAACTTGTTCATTGCATAATATTTAAATTTAAAAAATAACGCATTTCATAAATTAATCGATCGAAGAACCGTAAATACAGAACAGAAGACGAGATGGTTAGTGTTCTACTAATTAAAATTTTTTTTCTATAAATTGATAACCAAATTAAATTTGTGTGGGTTTTCCGAGGTAAATATTTAAAGCAAACAAAAATTTTATAAAAATTAAAAATTTTCCGGAAATTTCGTGTTTTAAGTCCACTTTAGGTGATAAAGTAATTCATTTATCAATTATCTAATTTTTATCAATGTTACTTAATTTCATTTTGTAAATTCTTTTAGTATTTAATTTTAAAAAATGGATTTAATTAATTAAATCACATGTAATTTTCCCTCATTATCATTCACGGTCCTTTCCAAAATTTATGTTTTAATTAAATATTATACAAATTATTTCGGAATATAGCTAGTTGTAGTTTAATATAATTAGAAATTACATGTCAAAAGTGGTTTTAGTAAATATAAAATACAAAATTATGCACAATATTAATTTCAAATAATTTAAGTTAAAACATTAAAACTGAAAAGTTATCTTAGAATTTTTTAAAATATGTTCATTTAAAAAAATTTAATTCTTATATTAGCATTTGCATCTTTAATTCTAGTGATTTAAAAAAAATATTTAGCTAAAATCTAATCATGAATCTGGAAATATAATTTCCGAATAAATATCTTTTTATGAAATTCAAATCCTGCACGATGTTTATTGTCTATTAAAAATGAAAACGATTGATTAGTTATCTCAAATTACTTCTGATTTTAATTTTAATAGTTTTTAAATTATTTTTGTTAATTCAGCAATTAATTAATTTGTTAAAAATATTAAATGGTGAAAGTAACTTTTTTTAACATAAGTACCTTATCAACAATTAAAAGTATCCTAAATTAAATAGTATTTTTTAAATTTTATATTTATTGATTCTTGCTCCTTTTCTTTATTATTTTTCTTATTTCAGTATTAGATTTTAAAAAAAGCATAAAAATTATTTAAATTTAAAGACTTATGTAAATTAATAGGAAATCATTTTGGTTTTATCTTTTTTAAATTATAATTATTTTATATTTATATTAATGTATATCATATATCATCATAATCAACATTTATTAAATATTTTTTTACTCTCTTGGCAATGTGCTCGAACGCGTATTTTTTTTTAATGAAGCTTTCAAATTTTTTATAAATGCAAAATTGTCACTAAAGTTTGAGTTATTTCAATTGTATTTTATGTAATAAAGTATTTTTATGAAATTTTCTCTACCAGGTAAAAGTTTTCAACTGTCCAATGCTTTATCATTTATTCATTTCATATCCCAATTTGCTTTTTCTGAAACTTGCTTTAATTAAAAGTTTCTTTTTGATTCTTAAAAAAATTATATGTACTTTGAAAAAGCGATTCTTCTAGTTTTTGATTTAACATTTTCACATCCCATTAAATTTTCAATTCTACTTATTACAAAAACAAATTATAATGAGGGGGTTGTTAATAATTAACAATAATTTGTATGAAAATTTAAGTTGATAAAGTTTTAGGTGATTGAAAATTCTTTAACTTTCATTTTTAAAGTTTTTCCCATTCCAATATTTATGAATTGTCTATCTATGCATATTAGAAAATTTAAATAATTTTTTAATATTTTTTAAATCAAATTAAATTTATTTTTATAACATCGTAGTCCAATTACGATTTTCGTTAACGCGGAGGGTCCATTCGTGTATAAAATTTTTTGATGATGTTTTTAATTTGGATAAAAAATCATTTTTTAAAAATAATTTATTTCTTATGATAATGTTTTCGTTTTTTTTTCTTTCTTTGGTTTTTTTTAAGAATTTATCTCTATTATTTTTGCTGTTAAATACAGGCATATAAAATATTATTTCAATAAATTTATAGCATTTAATTTAATTATTTTGCCTGTAATCAATTGTTGTCAAAATAATTTTGATTTTTACACATTTAATTTTTCATTCCAATTATAGTAGTTACAAATTTGAGTGGTATTTACGCGAATTGAATAAATTGGTGCTAATAATGGAAATTTTAAGTTAGCTCAAAAAAAAAACATAGTTTTTAAAACGAAATTATAATTGTTAAAAAAGAATACGAAATTAATAAAATTAGAAAAAGGTAATTTAAATAGATTTAACATTTTGTATAATGCCCAAAAATTGGGCAATTGTTTGAACAATTGGGTATCAAGAATACATTCCGCACTACGTTTTTTTATACACTAAAGAAAAGAGAAAAAGAATAAATTTGTTTTGAAAATCAATGATTTTTATATTTGTGTTTTGCAATAAATAACAATATTTGTTAAGTTTAATAATTAAAAAATAGCTACTATCAAAAGTACTTTCTTATTTTGAATAATTAAACTATTGTAATGCATAAATTTAAAGAAAAATTTAATGTTAATTTATTCAAAAAAATTGAAATTAAATTGAAATTAACTTTTAAAAAACAATAAAAAATCTAGGTTATTATTCAATAAAAAATTGTAAAACTAAGAAATAAAGAAAAGTTTCATAACAATCCAAATTTTCAAAAATTGTTCATTGGAAAATTGAAGAAATATAAAGTAAAAATTAAGTTAACAGATGAAAAAAGTAGTTTTTTTGTTAATTAACAAAAAATAAAAAGATCAAAAAATCTAACTAAATTCTTTAAATGTTTATTAGGTTGTATAAATAAAGTTTTATTTAATAGTGATAACAGAAGGAATTCTCGAAAGCGAACTGCGTAGTGTTGCAACAAAGCAAGTTGCTATAAAAATATAGTAAATCTCAATTAATTTAAATTTTTTAAATTTATAGATTTTTATATTACTTTGAAACTTCAAATATTTATTTGTTAAATTTAAAGAATTGTAATTTAATATTTAATTTAATCCATTTTGTGTAGTATCAGTTTACCAAATTAATTTTGAAACACAAATAATATTTTGTATCTTTTATCAAATCAGGAATCTAGCAAGCTGAATTCATTTAAAAGCAAAATACTTAAAACCATATCTAGTAATTTATTCAATATGTAAATAAATTCTTTGTCCAAAGTTTTAAATACGAAAAAATGTACAAATTAATCACCGTCACCAATGTCACGATTGGGGTCAGCCAATCAATACTGAGTTTCGAATGCGCGAACAATCAAATCTAAATAAAATTTTGATTTAAATTGCGTTAAATAATAATTTATCAAATACATTTAAATTTATGATAATTCTTAATATAATAATTATACGGCGTAATTATGAATATTTAGCCGTACACTATTTAACCTAATAAATTAAATGGATAATAATTTCAATGAAAACATGAAAAATATATATAAAATATTTATGTTAAAGAAAGTCGTAGTATATAAGCGACATATGCTTATATATAAAATTAGAAGAAAACAATTCTATAGCCAGCATGAATTATGACTCATTGAAATATGTCGAACAGGAACATGTAAACAATGAGAAAACAAAATTATTTATACGAGAAAATTTAAGGTGTTATCCAAAACTTAAGGAATATATTAAATATACAAAATAATAATAAATTTAAAATAATTGATATTATAAAATGGGAAGTAACATAATGCAGGGCCATTAATGAAGAGCTACCATTATATCATAAATAATTTTAAAATAAGCTGACAAATAAACTGTCCTTTCTGATGTTACAGAAAGTGAACCGAATAAAAACTGAAACATAAACTTATGATTAAAACAAAAAAAAATCAAAAATTATTCGATAGAATAAGAAGATTTAAAAAAAAGAAGATAAACGAAGAAATTAATTTAATTTCACAAATGCTTAAATATACGTTTAAATTAAAGTAAGTAAAAAATATATATTAAAAAAGAAAAAATACTTTGATTATTTGAAATTATTTGAAAACTATTTTTTAGTAATTATCCGTCAACATGACCGGCTCAAAAAGTTTAACTCATCGGCAATTTGTTAATGAAATTTATAATAATTAAAATTCATACCAATTAATCTTTGGTACTGAATGAAAAATGCCTAATAAGAGAATTATAGCTACCACAACACTTTTACTTAAATTGACATTGAAATGAGTAATTAATGTTATTAATATGAAGAAAGTTTAATAAAAAAAATCAATTAATAAAAATGAAAAAACAATATTTTTTTTAATAACTATATGTTGTTTTCCATGTATAAATAACGAGCATTTTCTGCAATTCATATCCATGACAATCTATACATTTTACATTAAAATTTATAGTAAAAGTTAAATGTGTTCAATGTGTATTAAAATTAAATTTTAATTACTTTATAACTTATGGCTTCCACGTCCTTCATTAACCTTTTTTTTATAGTTGTAACAATCACGAAATTTTCGATACTATAAATAACCTAAATTTATAATAAATAAATAAAAACATATTTGTTATAATAGCCTTAAAAAATTAAATTTAAATTTTTTTTTTTTATTAATTAATATCCTTTAATTACTTTAATCTTATTTTAAACAAATGTTATTATTTAAATTAAATAGTCCATACATTAAATCGAATTCTTCTCGTTCTTATTCATTTTTAATATTTAATTTTAAGATTTTTCATTTTCAAAATTGTTTTTTAAATTATGTAATGAATTTTTGTGTCCTCTATTATATATTTTACGCAACTTTTTTATTGAAACAAAAATTAAAATATATATTATATGTATTTAAGATATGATTATTATTGAAATGAATAATAAATTATAATTTGTTTTTTAATTAAAAGGTCCTGGTTTTAAAATTGGAAACAAACCAATTCAAGTTTATCATATTTTTCTCAAAGGCTATAACATTTAGGCTCAGGTTTTTCAATTAAATTATTTGTTTATTTATATATTAACTTAGATTTGTTTTATTAACTATATGTTGTTTTCCATGTATAAATAACGAGCATTTTCTGCAATTCATATCCATGACAATCTATACATTTTACATTAAAATTTATAGTAAAAGTTAAATGTGTTCAATGTGTATTAAAATTAATAACTTATGGCTTCCACGTCATTCATTAATTTTTTTTTATAGTTGTAGCATTAGAATTAAATAATTGTTATATAATATTTCTTCTAATTCTCACGTGAGGTACAGGATGTCTTCGATTCTTCGCAGGCGTTCCTCAGAACGGCTCCCGGACTTTTCGACAGTGGATTTTTCGACAGAGGACTTTTCGACAGAAGGACTTTTCGACAGCAAAGGACATTTCGACAGTAAAGGACTTTTCGACAGAAACACAAAAAATAATGGACTTTTCGACAGTAAACATAAAAACAAATAATTTTTATTAAAATAAATGATTGCTTGTCAGTTTTACTAAATTTCCTAGAAATTAACATACTATAATATGTATTGCTAAATCATTATCACTAGAGCTAATATTTTTAGGTTTTTACCTAATTTTTTTTTCTTCAGCTCTCCGTGACCTTAAACGCACGAAAAAATGTTTTTTTTTAGATGTTAAGCAATTTTTCGATTTCTTAGCATCTATTTTCTAGATTTTTATTTTTTAGCACTTTAAATTAATAAATTTTTGCCAAAAATCTATGAATAAAATGGTAATAAAAACGAAAAATACACCCCCCTAAAAGTCTATCAAAAATTTCAAAAAATACATCTTAAGAAAAGAAATTTTTTTTAAAAAATCATCTCCATTATTTGTTTACATTCTTGAAAAGAATTTTTGAATTTAAAAATTTTATCTCAATAATTATTTGAATTAATTGGTTGCTTTTGAATAAAATTTTAAAATTTTACACCCCTAAATTTGAAACTTAATTACATTTTACTGTCGAAAAGTCCACTGTCGAAAAATCCCCTCCTCAACTTTTAAATATTTCTGTCGAAATGTCCTTTGCTGTCGAAAAGTCCTTCTGTCGAAAAGTCCTCTGTCGAAAAATCCACTGTCGAAAAGTCCGGCGCCCCCTCAGAACAGTAAGACGTCGGTGCTTTTTGTCACCAATAATATTAAATACTTTATTGTAAAACTAGATTATCAATAAAAGTATCTTTTAGCTTATTTTAATTTCTATTAAATATATAATATATTAATGATTTCTTATTTAAAGTAAATTTTGAAAATCATCACTTTAAAATTGGGAATTCTTGGTATTTTTAGATTCCTTTCACCGAGGCGAACTTAATGGTACCAAATATGTACGGTTCTGCTCACTATTGGTCGAGCAATGATCATTTCAAAATTCGAATTTTTTCGGTTTTTCACCAAAATTCGGACCTTCACCTTTTAGCTTAGGGGGCACAGAAATGGGAATTTCTGGTGTTTTTTAGCTTAGTCCAGATGCACTGAACATAAAAAGACTGACCACGTTCAGTTTCGTTGCTTCTACGACAAACTGTGGACAGTTGAAAATTCAGAATTTTTTGGTTCACAAAAACAGGTACGTTCACCATTTGGTGAAATAGGGCTCAGAATTGGGAATTCTTGGTATTTTTAGATTCCTTTCATCGAGGCGATCTTAATGGTACCAAATATGTACGGTTCTGCTCACTATTGGTCAAGTAATGATCATTTCAAAATTCGAATTTTTTTCACCAAAATTGGTACCTCCAGCTTTTTTTTAGGGGGCACAGAAATGGTTTTTCTGGTGTTTTTAGCTTAGTCTCATCAAGACGAACTCAAAAAGGCCGACAACGTTCAGTTTCGTTGCTTTTACGACAAATTTCGGTTTTTCACCAAAATTGGAACCTTCATCATTTTACTGAATGGGCACAGAAATTGAAATTTATGGTGTTTTTAGCTTAGTTCAGTTGTGATCCATTTTACTGAATGGGCACAGAAATTGAAATTTATGGTGTTTTTAGCTTAGTTCAGTTGTGATCAACTCAATAAGACCGACAAACTTCAGTTTCGGTGCTTCTACGACAAATTTTTTTTTTTTCAAAATTGAAACCTTCACCATTTTTCTTAGGGGGCACAAAAATGGGAATTTCTGGTGTTTTTAGCTTAGTCAAGTTGCGATGAAGTCAAAAGACCGACAACGTTCAGTTTCGTTGCTTCTATGACAAACTGTGAACAGTTAAAAATTCCGAATTTTTTGGTTCACAAAAAGAGGTACTTTCAACTCATGATTTTTTTCAAAATTTCACTAAAATTTTTGTAAAACTCCTTGAAATTGGGTCATTTTTGGTTTTGTTCTTATAATGGTCCTTTGGAAGGGGGACTATTTTATTTGGGAGAGCTTAGAATGTATCCAAGATACATTATTACCACCACACCCTTGCCATCAGAATGGACTGCATTAAACCTGAGGTTGACTCCCTTAAATTCTGATGGTAGGCTGCCAACAGCGAGGCGGTGGACTGCATTAAACCAGAGGTTGACTCCCTTAACCGCCTGCTGACAGCACATGTGGTGTTTAACACGACTCGCTACAGGAATCTATAGCCGTGTTTTCCTGTGTTGGGGGGGGGTCCAAGGTAGGAGAGGCCTTGGCAACACAGTACACATGGTGTTGGGGGGCTCGCATGTTTGTACCTGGTAATCTATTTAAAAAAATTTATGTGTGCATGTATATGTATGTGGGGGGAATTTGAAAATTATTGTTTATTAAAACAACAAAAACTTAACAATTCGTTAAGTATAAAAATATTTTTTAGCCATTTTTAGGCTTTGTAAACCATCCCAAATAGCATTGCCACAGCACTTGGCAGATTTTTAGACCAAGGATGGAAGAGTGTTTAAAAATATTTTTATTTTGTTTTCATTTTTTGAAAACATTTCTATAACAATTTGAATTTTTAAAATTTATTTAAATTTTTGTTTGATTTTTTATTTAAAAAACTTTTTTTGAATAAATTATTTATTTTTTTTCATCCTCTTCCGCTCCAAGGTCAGACAGTTGCGCCTGGGAAGTGCGGCGCAACCGCGCAGTCTGCCCCCAGTGAACCGGAAATTTTCCGGTCTGACCTCTAAGGCCAACTGTACGCACGCTAAGTGGGTACCAGGTACCACTGTTTTTTTTTGAAAAAAATTCCAAAATTTTGGTTCTCATCAGCACATGCGAGAACCCCGATCCCGGGTGAGCACGGCGATCCATCAGCGCCGGGTCAGAATGACCTTAACCCGGCGCTGGGCGAGACTTACAACATTCTTAAAAAGAAAGTGCTCGAATAAAGTCAGTGAAAATGGTGCCTATATATGCAATTGGGTAAGGAAAAGAGAGATGGGAAGCAAACGACTTGTCGCTTGTCACACACTATTTCTCACGCAGACGATAAATTCTCTGCGCGTAACACACTATTTTTTTGCAGACGACAAGAGACAACAAAGGGAAAAGGAAAAAATGGGAAAATTTTGACTTTTTTCGACATTTTCAGTGGTATAACTTTGTTCGAATTTGTCGTAGAGCTACGAAATTTTTTTCTCACCCTTCGTCTCGACGAGCTCTACAAATTGTTTGCTTACTGCAAAAGCGTAGCACTTATGGTTCCCGAGAAATAAGAGTAAAACTGAGTTGTTACCATTCATTTTACAAAAATGTGAGTAATAAAAAAAATCATAACATTTTTCAAAATCAACATTTTTCAAAAGTGAGATGATACATTTTTAGAGCACACTTAGTGTCACTAAAACCCCCGGAAAACAATTCCCGAACATTCAAGGAAATTCCGTGAACAAAGTGAAAGTTTGAATTTTTTGGTAAGAATGGGAAAATTTCAGAAAAACATTCATAACATTTTTCAAAATCAACATTTTTCAAAAGTGAGATGATACATTTTTAGAGCACACTTAGGGTTACTAAAACCCCCGGAAAAACAATTCCCGAACATTCAAGCAAATTCCGTGAACAAAGTGAAAATTCGAATTTTGGCACAGAAATGCGAATTTCTGGTGTTTTTTAGCTTAGTCCAGATGCACTGAACATAAAAAGACTGACCACGTTCAGTTCCCTTGCTTCTACGACAAACTGTGGACAGTTGAAAATTCAGAATTTTTTGGTTCACAAAAACAGGTACTTTCACCATTTGGTGAAATAGGGCTCAGAATTGGGAATTCTTGGTATTTTTAGCTTCCTTTCATCGAGGCGAACTTAATGGTACCAAATATGTACGGTTCTGCTCACTATTGGTCGAGCAATGATCATTTCAAAATTCGAATTTTTTCGGTTTTTCACCAAAATTCGGACCTTCACCTTTTAGCTTAGGGGGCACAGAAATGGGAATTTCTGGTGTTTTTTAGCTTAGCAAACGAAGCGAAAAATTAATTCAAATTTTATTTATAGAAAAATTAACTTGTAAAGGTGTATTTATTTACTTGTTTTGTTGATTCATGTAAAAATAACTCAAAATTTTACTGTAAGAGTCTTCGATTTAGAAATTTGACTGATTTTATATAACAGTAAATTATATAATTTTAAAAAAATTTTATTTTTTCTTTGAGTTTATTCATTAAAGAAAGTAATGCATAAACACAACAATTATTAAAGTGCATTTTGAAAACATTTTTTTAAAAATGTGGAAAAAAAAAATTAGGGAGGAATATATGCCCAATTAAGGACTAATCTTAAAATCAAGGATTTTAATTTATCCAAATCATCCCAAATAAGGAAAAATGTTAGTCCATATTTAATGCCTTTTTATGGCGTAATTATTATTTTTTTTGGGAGCGGGGAGAAAGCCACAATATTTACGTGACAATTCTTTTCAATACCAAATTATTTGAACAGTGACAATCAATCTTTTCGCAAACAAATTTTCATGTTTAAGCGCGCCGCGAAAAAAAAGATGTTTTCAAAACAAAAAATAAAAATTAAAGAAAAAAATAATTCTATATAAAAGTATTTATGATAAAAAAGAAATAAAAATATATAAACAAGTAAATTATTATTATGCAAATTAATAAAAAATTTTCAGAAACAATAATAAAATAAAATTTGACACCATCCCGACCCCGAACAATTTGGCGACCCCGACCCAAACCCCGACGCTTCCAACCCCGACGACCCCGAACCCCGACTTTTCCAACCCCGACGGTTGGGGGCTCAACCCTAGTTTTAGGAAATCATTGGGATTTTTTTTCCATTTCATTTTTTTTATTTTAATTTTATCGTTCAAATAAACGTAATCTTACATTATAATCTATTCTTATTGAATGTTTAATATTTTTTCAAAATTTTTTTAATATACATTTATTTAATAATAATTCTTTTCAACTTGATTTTAATGGATTAATCAAAGACAAACACTTTCTGCATCATTTTTATAAGATAAACTAAAATTATTATAAATAGTTCAATTATTGTTGAATTTAATCCTTTAAATTTTTTTTTACTTAATGCTTTTTTCTAATTGAAATTTCAGTGTTTCTCAACATTTTTCTTTCTAAATAAATTTTAATGTGATGTATTCATTTATTGTATTTAATCCTCTTTTTCATATTTTCGTTATTTTTATTTAACTCTTTTCAATTTAAAATTATATAATATTTTTCATTTATATTAATATATTTCTTTGGTATATCATTTTTTAGAATATAAAATCTTCTTAATTACTTATTTTATTGAATTCCATTTCACTAAATTTGAAAATAGTATTTTTGCTATAATTTTATTTATTTTGCTATAAATTCTTCATTCATATAACCGAATTTCTATACAAAAAACTGAAGAATATGTTTTCAAACTTTTCCTTGTGTTGTCCAAAAAATTCTTAATCAAAAAATTATATAAATTAATAAAATTGTTTTTATTTAATGATTATCCTTTTTATCATTAATTTTGTTCATTTATATAATTTATTATGAAAAATAATTTATTATTAAATAACATTTATTAATTACAATTGCATTTTTAATATTTATTGGTTATAATTTTTTGTTATGTTTATATATTTTTATTATATGTTTAAAAATAAAGTGTTGTATTCAAATTTATTTAAAGGCTATAAAGAATATTGTTATTGCATTAGTATATTGAATTAATCATCATAAATTAATTATTTTTTTTACTAAAGTAGAGCGTAAGTACTTTTTTAATGTATTGTCATCAAATTAGTATATTAACATATTTTCCTGCACAGGTTATCTCTGATTTTCGCTTCCAATGGCACCCCAAGTGGGACAAATATTGACTTATTAAGAAAATATCGTTAAAATTCTTATTGCTATAAAGATTTTAAAATTAGATTAAAGGTACATTGAAAAATTAATGAATATCTTAGCTTTGAATAATTTTAATCTTTTTATTTACTAGTTATTTTCTAAGATTTATAATTTTAATTATTATTTAAAAATCTCTTTTTTTCAGTTTAAGTGTTTTATTTCAACATTTCGGTTTGGGGCTGCCTCGCGCCGGGAATGGTTTTATTAAACTCAAAATTATTGCATAAATTGCTTATAAATTTTGTACAGTTACTTTCAAATATTATAAATTTATTTTGTTGATATTTATTTATTTTTATTAAGTACGAATGTATATATTTTTTCATTCTTTTAAAGAGTTTTAAAATTAAATAAAAATATTTAAACATATATTTTATTCAGGTAAAACGGCAAAGGTCAAAAACCCAACCATTAATATTTGAAAAAGTTTTTCAAGAAAAACTAATTTTGTCTTCTTTTTTGCATTGTATAAAACATTGATTGTCAGTTTCTAAAACATTTTGATAGCAGACATTTTCTATAATTTTTGTTGTAAAAAGTGACTTCTTTCGTTTTTTTATTATTAAATTTTTATATTTTTTTATTTTTTCTGTATAAAAATAATATATAATTTTTTACTCTTATTTAAGTTTTATGAGTACCTAAAAATGAACTTCGTAAAATTTTCCCGAAATCATTTTAAAACAACAAAAAATTGGAAATAGATTTTTTACAATTATTAGCTTATAAAATTTAATAATTAACAATTATAGCATAAAAATTAAATAATATTAAAAAGGACGCTAAGCCTAATTAGTTAATTAAATAAATATAGGTTTAAAAAATTTGCATACATTTAAAAGCAATTTTCCTACTCTATTCGCTACAAATCGACTAGATCTAAAAAATTTAATTATATGATATTATTTAAAAAAGGAACAAGAAACAAAATATTAATTAGAATATTAATTTTTTCTCCTTAAATAAATTTTTTCAAAAAGAAAATTTCTTTTTTTAAGGTAAAAGTGAAATTATAAAAAAGAATTCAAATATCTCGCTCAAATATTTTTAGTAAATAAAAAAGAATATTGATGAGCTAAAAATATACGTTACATCGATGAGCTGCAAATCTATTTTAATGGTACTGGAAATATCTAATCATTTCATAAATTCGATAGCATAATTGACACCATAAAAAATAAAAATTTTCATATTCTAACTAAAAACAAAGAATTGAAAAACATAAGTTCACAATTATAAATAATTGTATGAAATTTAAAAATTTTAATAAATTTGAAAATTAAATAAAAGAAAAAATGAAATCTTTTCCGAGAACGATTATATAATGAAATAATTAATCTATTGATATAATAAACTTGAACGCATCCGCAGATAAAATATTTCTGTATGTAGTGTGATGTCCCCATCATTTTTGAATAATGCACATTAGATAATATAGCAACAAAAAAAAAATTAAATAGCATAATTGAAAAATCACTAGAGAAATTAATTTAATCATACAAGTTTAAATTAAAAATATAATTTTTTATAATTTTCAATAAAATAATTTTAAAAAATTCCCGCAATTAAACCAGAAAATTATTTTGGATTTTATTTCCAATAGAGCAACCAAAATTTGTCTGCATAATGTCAGACAAAATCAAAAAATATTATTTAAAAAAATATTTGAAAAAACCATTAGTTAATAGTCGTTATATCAATAAATAAAATTAATTTTAAACATATTTCAAATACATAAGAAAATCAGCTGCTCGAATAATAGGTGTGCAGTTCTTTTATTGAAATTAGCATATTTCATTTTATATAATAAATAAAATTTTTTTAATGTAAAGTAGCTATTGAGAATGAAAGCTTGAATTTTACAAATAAAAATGGCCAATAAAAAACCACAAAAAAGTAAAATTTATTGTTATTTGTTTCTTTTGTGATAATAATTTTATAAAATATTGTAAGAGTTTTTTAAATATTATTTGTTATTTTTTAATCGCAATTCATAAAAAGCAAAGTTGTGTTAATAAAATTATGTTTTTCAACAATTTTGTTCAAGCAAGAATTGTACGAATAAAATTTATAATTACAATAAATTATCCGGTCTCTACTTAAAAGTAATCATTTGCTTATAAATAAAATAAATTGATTTTTTTCAATAAATTTTTAGCTCCATTAATGAATTTGTAGCGTATCTAAATATAACAATCATAATTTTTATACTAATTATCGCAGATATAAGCGCTGTCTTTTTCCGTGCAAATCATTCGAAATTTTTTTTCATTCAGAGAAAATAGTATTGATTCACATATAATTTTTTTTTTATAACTTTGGCTAATGTATTTTTTAGTAATTAAATTTTAGATGAGTTTTTGGAATTACTTCGTATAAGTAATTATTTCATCCGCATAACTTTCAATTGGTTATTTATTTTTGTAGGATAATTTGGATGGATTATGTCGAAAACCAAGAAGAAGTTTATATAATTTTGAATATAGAAACTGATTTTGTATTTGTTCCTAACATGAGTAAAAAAATAAATAAATTATCTGGTTTATATCTTATATAATTTTATTTATGATAATAATAAAATTTTCCTTTATCGCTTTAATTTCTATTATTATTTTTTTTCAGTTTATGTTTTTTACACGCTATCAGTGTTCGATTACACATTACACGAACTTGTTAAAATGATGGCCTAGAGAGATGCTTCTGATTGAAGTGCGGGTTAAATTTCAAATTCATGCCATTATTTATTTAAATTTAAATAATTTATTTTCAATGTTTAATTTTATTTTAAAAAAATGATCGTGTGACTCCGCTATGAAATGCTGGACATTCGCGATGAAATGCGCGAAATGAACGAACAACTCGTGTGATTTGCTCAAATAAAGAAAGAAAAAATACAAAAACATAAAAATAAATAGTAAATTAAGTAAAAAAACAAATACCAAATAATAGTTTGAAAATAATTATATTTAATTTGACAATTATTAAGAGCATCTACATTATTCTTAAAGAATTGAAAATTAAATATTTAAACGTTTATTCATATATTTTCTTTACAAAGCAATTCAATTTTTTATATTTTGTAAAATGAGTTTACGGAAAATTATATGTATAAATTGAGTTATTTGAGGACATGCTTGAAACTGTTGTCAGATCTTGACGATTTTTTGAAAAATTTAACAAAAATAATATCTTTGAATATTAGAAATGAAAAAAAAAACAATTTTTATAATAAGAATCATTAAACGATGATAGCAATAATAAGACAGTCATGACTAAAGATTGCCTTGCCATGTATTTCAAAGTGTCATAAATTTCCAAATTTATTTTAACAAAAGTTTATTTATTATAAATACTTAAAATATAATCATTGACCTTTTATGAGAAGGAGAGGACTGCATATTAAGAATTTTAGAAACAAATTAATAACAGTTAATGGATTAAAATTATTTTGCTTTAAATATATAATTACACTAATAATAATAAAGATAATTCTACAAAAATTTATCTTCTCTTAATCAATCATTATATTATTTTAAAAATGAAAAATAAATATTTTTTTTAATAATTTGTCAATACAAAAATTTAAAGTTTTATTATTATGCAGAATGAAAAAATTTTACCAATAAAGAATTTATCAAAACAATAATAGCTTTCATATGCAAAAATAAAAAACGAACTGGTGCATATTTTTCAATCGAATTCGTTGGGTTCAGCAAGTATTTTAAAAAGATTGTTCTACGAAAAAACCAAAAAGTTAAAAAAGGAATTTAACCAATAAATCGCGTTCAGAATGTTAAGCGTATTAAAATAAATGAAAATTAATTTAAAGAAAAATAATTAGACAAAAAGAAAGAAAAGAAATGTAAAATTATTTGAAAAAAATACTGCCGAAATAAATAAATGTAAACAATTATTACGAAATGCCGACAACTGAAAAAAAATTACAGTACGCCCGTATGATATCTAAAAATTATTTAATAGAAAAATGTAAGAAAAAATTTATAATACAACAATAAATACAACCTTTTGAACGCATGAAAATACTTGAAATTTAAAAGCAAAGGATTATAGATAACATTTTAAATATAAGTATTATATGAGAAGTGACAAAAGCTTAAAAAAATTGTTGTAAAAAATCCAATTAAATTAATTAACTATACATACTCCAAAAATTTTCAACTTACAAATAATTTAGCCAAAGACCAAATTAAATTATAAACTCTATTTAAATATACAAATTTTATTTACTGGATTATTTATAAATTTTAAAATAATAAATATGGAAAGATAACCTCAAATTTAAGCCAAGTTAAAAACAATAATACTTTTAAATGGTAAAAAAAGAAAAATAATAATATTTAAAAAATAAAAATCATAACAACTGTGGTGACGACATAAATTAGAAATTAGGGTTATAAATACAGATTAAAAATATTAATGCTCTGATTAAACAAAATTTTTTATTGTACTCTAGTACAACGATAATTATATCTCAATACATAAATAAATTATTAGGAGAAAATCGCCAAGAGTTGGTCTTGCAACAGAGGTAATGGACACCTCAAATTGTAAAAAATAAATTCTGAATTATCTTTTCACAGAATAGAGCGAATGAAATACAAAGAAGAAAAATCTATTAATTTTGTTAAACTTTAAATAAATAATTATTATTTTGGGCAAATTTAATAGAAAAAATCATGACAATTATCCTTTTAATACATGAACATCATAGCGAAAAATAATAATATCTGAACAAAGCATGCATTTGCTTAAAAAGCGCATACATTAGTTTATGCATAAAACTAAGCAAGCTATTAATAAATGAATATAATAATTATATATTTCCACAAATCATATTAGAATTATTCTTACAATTATTATTAAATTATAAAGATAATATTTAAAAAAAAATTATTAATTTTCACAAGAGTACTGTAATTTTATTATACTTTATATATAATTTGTTCAAGATTAACTGTATAAATGATAGACACGCCAATAGAATTGTTTTATAAATTAATAAAAATGGATAAAAATTAAATTTAAAACATAATGAAAATTTAAATTATTTAACAAATACTTAGTAATGATTTTAAATTTTTAGATTAAAGGATAACGATACGGACTGTTGGATAATGCATGAATTTGCGTTGTCGTCTTTTAATAAAAATAAAAACAATTTTTTTTTCTGCAGATCCAACTTATACCAAAAATATTTGAATAAAGAAAATTTTTAATTAAATCTAGTTAACCTTAACGGGCAAGAATGGTTGAAATGCAAGATTAATTTTATGAAAAGTAAAATCAAGTCTTAATTAGTCATAATAAAATAAGAAGTAGTAACCTAAAAATTTACAAGAAGGAATTCCAGACATCACTTGCAATATATTCTCGAGGATTATGAGAATTCATTGAGAAAAAATAAACCATATTACAATTTTATGCAACATAAAAAAATTAAAGTAATTTAAAGTTAAATTTCCAAAAATAAAATAATTATTTAAAAATGATACAAAATATAATTAATTTTTTAGTTATATTTTAAAACATAATAAAAATACAAAAAAAAATTCACAAAAATAAAATAAACTCTCGGAAAAAAATGAATTTATTTTTAAATAAATTAAAATACACATATCAGCTAATACTAATTCAAAAAATTCATGCTCTAAACTTCAAATTATAAAATTAATTTAACATATTATTAAGAATTTATAATAAATGCATAAAAATAAATAAAAGGGCATTGAATCTGGTCACAAATTAATTAAATCTTATGGAATTTATGTAAAAAATGAATAATTAAAGAAACAATTAAAATTTTAAAAATATTCAAAACAAATACAATAATAAGATTAATTCTATTCTTTTAAATTAAATTAATAAAAAAAAATTTAAATAAAACATTAAACCCAAATAATAATTGGAACAATGTAATTGCCATTCATAAACTTAATACGATTTTTACTGTATAAACAATTGTCTCTCAATATGCATAATTATTGGAGTCGTAGGCTACTACGACACGATAACAGTATGAATAGCGTGAGTGTAATAAATCGAATCATAAATAATAATAATAAAAATAATAATTTATTATAATAATATATCATAAAGATAAAATAAAACTTCAACTACAAATTTAATCTTCAAACATAAAACGAAACGAAATAAACGGCGTATGAATTAAAGAATTTGAAAATAATACATAAAAGTTGAATTTAAAAAACTCCAAATAAAATACTTCATTTTAAATAATAAAAATAAATGATGAAGTAATAAGGGACGAAAATAAACTCTTTAAATTTTGACGAAATATCAAAGAGAATAAATAATTTATAAAGAAAATTACGTATTGAATAAACAAAACTATTTTTTATTTTTCCTTTATTTTTCTTGTTTTGTCCCTTTTTACGCTTGCAGAACGCTTAATGTACAATACTGAGCGAAATAATAAGATTATATATTATACATTAAAGTGTATTCAATATTAAAATTTACTTTTAGATTTTTTTAAAATTTGATATACTTATATCTGAGTTTTGAAGTATTTTTATAGTTTCATTTTATTTTTGTTTGAATTATAATTTGAAGTTATTTTCTGTAAAATAATATGACTTTGTAGAGAAAAAATGTATCTACATTTCAGTTCTTTCTTGAACAGTTAACAGTGGAGCTTCCTCATAAAAATAGGTTTTGAATTAAACAATAAGTTTAAATATCAGTTTTAAGAATCAGTGTAATTAGTGGAATCAATAGATTAAATGATAACAAGAACGTTTTTAAAATATTAAAGATACAAAGAAAATAATTATTTACACAATGGGACAAAATTTCTAAATGTCTGCGATGAAGAGTAAGAACCACCCAATGTGAAAGTTTGTTTCTTATTAATGAGTGATAAATTAATAATAAAATCGAATTCATTTAAATATTTTTAATAATATTAAAAAATGTTTATGTTTTATTTATTTTTTGGTTTTATTTTATAATTATTATTTATTTAATTATTCAATTTTATCAACAATAAAATTTTTGGTTTTATAAAAGATTTCAAAGTGTAATTTCGCAAGCTTTTAATTAAGTTAAAACAATGGTTTAAATAATTTATTATTTCAAATTTCAAATTTTTATTTCGTTGCTATCCACTTCAAGAATCCCTTATTTCGCAAAAAATTAAAAAAAATAGTTTAATTACAAACCAAAAATTAATTTAATGAATTAAGAATTAGTAAGAATGGATAAAGAATTCCTTTTATCTATTCAATTTTTTAAAAATGATTACGAAATATTGATATGATTTTAAGCAATTATTAATTTAATAAATTGAATCCAAATAAATTTAGAATCATAAGATGCATGATAAATATAAAATAATGCCCCAGCTGATGGGACGATCACTTTAACGAAAGTCATGAGAACTAAAATTTAAGAACATCAAAATGGGAATGAGAATAATAAAATTTAAATGGTATAATTTTTCTAGAAATAAATTTCTTATCTTAAAATAATCCGAAAATAAATGGTATTATTTTATAAATAATAGATGGTGACTCAAATTAATTTTTGAAATTTAGTTAGATAGAAATATTTAAATTACTTGGTCATTATTTAAAATTCACTAAATAAATAAGGCAGAACAATATTTATATATTAAAATAAACTTTTATTGAAAAAATATGATAATTAAACAAAACAGATTAACAAGTATTCGAAACAAGATAGAATGTAAACATAAAAATTTTTAATTTAATTAATAATTTAAAAATAAAACCTAAATCATAAAATAAATTAAGTTATAATTTCTGTATTTGTCCAATTCATTTTTTTATTATGATAATCCTTTTCTAGTTTATGGCGACATATATATTTAAAGATTTACAACACTAATTAAATAAATATTAAATAAACAAGCAGATAATTTCTTATAATTAAAAATTGCAATTCTTTAAACAGAATCTAATTTGAGTATTTATTTATTTTTAATTAATTTATAAAATTAAAAATAATGTTTATTATTGTATGGGGACAAATAAATAAAAATTCTCACGGCGCTTATTTTCATGCTTAGTTTTTATACTAAAACACAATGAACCTGAACATATTTACATTTATTTAATTAAAATATACTCAAAATGTCATAAATTATATTCAAATCTAATAAAAAAGGAAATGAAAATTTTAAAACCAGTAGCGTGGAAAAAACTTTTACAGCCTGAATTGGACGATTTTGTTAGCAAAAGAACTGAATAAGATTAAGCATGCTAATAAATAGTGACAATTAATTATGGAAAAATATGTTTAGCTCTTAAAAGAACATATTTATTATAATTATAAAATAAGACAAATGATTCTGATCATTTTTAAAATTAAGAAAAACTAAATATCAAATATTTTTGCGCACATACATATATTGTAAATGTCAATATAAAATTAAAGTGAAAAATTTTTAAAAAATAAATGAAATTCATTTATAAGCATCTTTAATTATCAATTAAAATAAAGACTTAAAAAAGTTCAAAACAATATTATACATAATTATTAATATGATTTTACTTTTTATTAATCTTTATTATAAAATTCTATTTTATTTATTTTGGTCTCTAATATTTTAAAATTTGAAAGTATAATATTCATATAATCCAGTACGGCAAATAATTTAAAATACACAAAAATAAATGAGTCAAATAAAATTGACAAGAGAATAGAGCTAAAGAATTATTATTAATTTAATATTTATAAAATCACAAATTATTGTCAAGAAATAAAAAAAATTGCAGATTAAATTTTGAAAAAATCTTCATTTTTAAGGATTGAATTTTTAAAAATTTTAGGTCGTTTCTTAGGGGGTGTATTTTCGTTCGTATTGCATTTTTCATATCAAATTTTTATTAACATTCAAAAATATATTTTATTTTTATTTTATAGTTTTTGTTGTTATGAAAAAAAAAGAAAATAGTTGTTATAACTCGAAAAGTAACTTAACAATAACCAAAAAAAAAGACTTGTTTTCGTACTATTGAAGCGAAAAAGTCACAATAAATGAAATGTAAACAGAATTACCAAATATTTAGTTCTCGATGAATTGTATGAAAAAAAATATTTAAAATACTGAAATTCAGAAAATTACATAAAATAACTAATTTAAAATTTATAATTAATATGATATACATTATTTGAAAAAAATACATCACATAAAAATTTGAAAAATGACGAATAAAAAGTATAATATATTTTGAATAATTTAGAAAGGTAAAAGATAAATTAAACTTCGAACAAACCTGTTGAACACAAAAAAAAGATGTGTAGATCAAGAGAATATTAAAAACCAAGAATTCCACTTACGCACAAATAAAAACATTTTCAAAACAATTAACAACATCAATAACTCCTTAATTAATACGACCAATAAGCTTTAATTTTATATTTTTTAATTAATTTTCAACAAAATAATAATCTAATAAAACCTACTATTGCGAGAACGCTTGAAAAATTGACAAAAGCAAAAATAGAAAAGTAAACAACAAAAAATATGGAAAATCATTTAAACTAATTAGAATTAAGTTAAAATAATTGTGAGTTTTACTTAAATAAAACAAAATTAACATTTTGCTATTTCTTAATTGAAAGTAAATTAAAAATATGGCATTTTAACAGTCAAAGCATGGCGTTAGTTAGCATAATAAATTTATTTTGAAAATTTTATAAAACTCGTTTTAAACAATTAAATAATAAAAGTAAAAATGCTTGATAAAGCAATAACATTTTAGGTTTCAAAAAATATACTATCCTGTGTTGAAGTTCTCAAGCCTTGAAAATAGAAATTAAAAAATTATAAAGTATTAATTTTTAGAGTGTATCCACCTTAACGAAAAACTAATATTTAGTAATTCAAATTTTTGCACAGAAGTAAAATATTTATTTGTTTATTTAAAATTATTTAATAAATTATGAATTAAATTAGTTCGAATCGGTATGTTTTATATATTTTTATTTAATTGGCGTTCTCATTATATATCATGCACATTTCTGTGTCTTCAGGTTTATTCATTGGAGAATTTTTTTAAATGCACTTATTTTTGATTGAAAATTTCATTCAATGTAAAACACATATATTTAATTAGTTTGCAATAAATTAATTCAATCTTGAATGAATCTATAATTTTATTTAAATAATAGTATAAATTATTTCTATTGATTTTATCATAAAGTAAAGATAAGTTAGAAGCGAGAGCAAGAATTTTTGCGTTTATTATTAAAAAATTATTGCTTTTTATGTGTTTTTGGAAATAACTATTAAAGAACAAATATTAAGGCATATTTAATTTTCGGGTGAATGAAATTGAAAGGAAATTAATAAATTTTAAATAACAATAAAATTATAAATGAATACTGTGAATTTTTAAAATAAAACTAAAAATCATCAGGCTACGACAAAGCTAACAAATTTTAGGAAAAGTGTTTTTTTCATGAAAACGGCGACGAAATGAAAGCGCCAAAAAATTCATCATATTCAAATGCCAAATCTTCTCTTTCATCATCGTTTGCCGCATTTTCCATTGCTTTTTCCCATTTTGCTTTTGCTTCAATTGCTTTTTCTTTTGCAATTACATATATTTTTTCCATTTTTTGCTCAAATTCTTCGCGGAGATTGGCAATTTTCGTCTTATATTTAAAATATTTTGTTTTTTGCTTTTTGCTTTTACAAGATTGAATGAATAATCAACAGAGGAATTTATGATTTATTTCGCTATAATATATAAAATGCAAGCAAATTAACATACAAAATCATTGTAATATTATTGTCAAGTAATTTTCATAATTTATTGTCCATCTTGGATTTTTGATTTGTAATAATATATTATTACTTTATGTGATTTTATGTTTGTTTTGGTTTTTTTTTTGTAATTTAAATTTAAATGAAGGATAAGCATACTTAAAAGCAACTGATAGTGCTTTTAGCTTAAATTTTATAATTAAGAATTTTATTGAATTTAAGAAACAAGCAAATGCCCAAAAAAATTGTTCCCTATATATTATTACATTAATTGAAATGCTAAATTATAATGAAAAAATGAATGTGGTCCATTTTATATGGTAACTAAACAAGAGCAATGTGCCGGACAGGTATGGCATGTTTTGCATACATTTTTTAAGTGCCATTCGTTTTTACAGCGATTGATTTTTTTTTAATTAAAATAGTTTGATAAATTAATATATATTCTTTAAAATTTCCAAAGGTCGAAATATAAGAAAACCTTAACTCAAGAACAAAAAATATAACAGACAAAAATTAACCACAATCAAATTTTTAAAGAGTCAAAATGAAAAATAAAAGGTTAAATGATTCGTTAAAAAATTAATATGGCTGAAATAAATGTATGCTAGTGTGGCATTAATTACTCAATATAACATATAACAGATTGCTACATAATGTTTATATTCTTATAGAAACAATAAATAATTTTTAATTAAATAATTATTGAATAATTTTGCT
This sequence comes from Heterodera schachtii, assembly GCA_023374025.1. Taxonomy (NCBI): domain Eukaryota; kingdom Metazoa; phylum Nematoda; class Chromadorea; order Rhabditida; family Heteroderidae; genus Heterodera; species Heterodera schachtii. Next base: position 150,875 of record SIJG01000045.1, read on the forward strand.
TTATTATTTAATTACTTCCAAAACTCATAATTGCAAAAAATGCATTTAAATGAAGTTTGCTTCAGTTGTTTTTGTATATGACAATGGTAAATAATTAATATGTTTAACATAGGTTCTATTTACAACTGATGTATTAATTCATTTAACGGTAATTTGAATTGTTAAATAAGAAATGTTAGTCTTTTTTATTTATTCACTTATATTTCTTGTTTACCAAGTTTCCTGCTTCTGCTTTCATCAGGAAGTTTGCAGCGTATATTTATCTTTTTGAAAATTATTATAAGATTAAAAGGTTTTTACTTTATTGAGATAAATATAATCAAAGTAAATTATGAGTAAGCGTTATAATTTTATTTGTTTTTAATATTTAAATTGTGTTTAAAAATTCTTAAATCTTTTAAGGTGTTTTTTAGAAAAATTCCTTAAGTTTATTATTAATTTAATAATATTATTTATATTATAATTTTATTAAGAATAAATTTACTCGGCCAATATTTAAAAAAATATTATTTTTGGGCAATTTGGTCTTTAAAAGTTATAAAAATTCATTTTAAATAATTATAAACTGCTTATTTAGTTTTGAAATAATTTATCTGCATATTAGTTAATATAAGATATTTATTTACAACAAAATAAACACTTTAACTTTTTAAAAATTTATAAAATGTGATGATGTGATATATTCTTCTCATTTCATTAATTTTTTTTTTCACGAGTATAATTGCTTTAATTTTGCATTTATTATTTGGTACATAAAATTTACAAATTTTTGTATTTTATATAATGTGAAATGTTATAACAGTCATTGTACTGAATCTTATTAAATCATTTTAATAATTGCAAAATAAAAGATTGATTTTTATTATGTTATTTCGTAAAATCTTTTTCTTTCATAAAAATTTACATTAAAAATTTAATTATTGGAATTAATTTAAACATAATGACTAAATGTGGATAAAATGATAGCATTTAGTTGATTATGAAGGCGCTAAACAATACGCATACAAATAAAAAAATAATTAAAATTTTTTTTATTAAACTTTAAAATATTTCTCATATAATTCGAAAAATTTTTCACCATTTAATTGGTATATATTTTATTTATCATAAATTATATTTTTACATAATTTTTTATTTTATTATAATAATAAATTTTGAAAGGAAGGAAGTCAAAAAGACGAAAAAAAAGTTTTTATTTAAATTCTGCAAAATGAAAAAATATTTCTCGAGCTTCTTAATGATGAATAAATTGCAAAGCTAACTTTATATAAGCAATTCTAATCTAAAAAATTAAAACTCCTTTGGAAAACGAATGAGATGAAACAAGCTCTCGATTATCAAATGGTATAAGTCATGATTTACTAATTGAAATTAACATTATGAGAAAATAAAATTATATTTTATTGCAATCAACAAAATAACAAACCTATAACTAATATATTAAATATAATTTAACTAAATTTCAATAATTTATATACTTCAAAACTTACGGAATTACAAGTATTAAAATTAAAAAAAATTAATCAACAGCCATCGCTTTTCACAATTCATTAGTGATATGCGAGTAAATAAAAGAAAAACAATAAAATGAAAATTAATTAATTACAATATTTAAATAGAAGAAAAAACGAAATAAAAATAATTATATATGAAATTTATATAAAATGCTTTATATTTACTTCAATATTTTATAATTTGAAAAGAATTTTTGATTATAAATCATAATTCCAAGCTCACTTGCCAAATCCTAATCATTGCTCTCGGTACCAAGATCATGAAATTAAGAAATAGCACAAGAATATTTTATCCCTCAATACATTATAATTTTTATTAATATCTCAATTAAGAAATTAATTTCAATTTGTGCTTTTGTTTTCAATTAAAAATAAAATTTAAGAAAAAAATATGAGTCGTAAATTTAAAAATAGTACAACCAATTATTACTATGAAGAAATAAAATATTTTATCAAATAAAAACTTTAATATAAAATATGTCTCACCATCTTTATAGATCATCACTGTTAAGTTCCACCTAATTAATATCAAAATAATCAAATTTAATTAATAATCACTCATCATATAGTCGTCATATATAAATATATATTTAATTAACCTATTCAACTCTTTAAATTCAGCGATTAATTAAAATTCCAATTTCAACTCAAACTTTTTTATATTTTAAGTCAGTGAGTTCAGCATATGGTGCTGTACAGGTAAATTTAGAATATCAAAATACAAAATATTGAGTGTAATTTATTTAGGTAGTAATACAATCGTAGATGTAACATTAACTTTTATAAAACTTTAATTCATATATAAAGAATTTGTAATTACAATGTATTAAGAGATAATTAATTATGACTTAATCAGAATGTATTTACCAAAAAATATTTTTTTCATAATCAGAGAAACTAATGATTGGAAATTGTATTTGATAAAAATTGTTTAAAACAAGTAATTTTTTTTTAAATTACGTCGTGGAAAATTTCAGAAAATTCATTTGGGTATTGCGTAAAAAAGTTAATGGATATAAATGATCAAGCGTAAATTTATTTTTAGAGGAAATATTGTAATGTTTATGTGTTGGGGGCGAATGGTTAATTCAATTTTTGCATGGATTTGGAGCAGTACAAGCTAGGTTACAAGGATAGGTTGGATTTAATGCCATATTCAATTCTATTGGTCTAAATTGTGTAAAAAACCTTCGTTTTTGTTATATCAGGTTTGGTTTTTGTCTATAAAAAAATCGAGTTAAATTAGTGGGCAAATTTCCAATTTTGGCATGGTCGGGAAAAAGGCCGAAAAAATCAATCAAGCAATGAAAAAGTGAAACAAAGGTAGGAATTAAAAGAGGATATTCTGACAAACAAAATAAAAATAATAATTTAGCAATCGAATTTAAATTTTTCATTTACTGTACATTTTCTTGCGTTTTCAAATTAAGCAGAATAAAATTTGAATTTAATTCATTATGTAAATATCATTCAGCATTTTTAAAATGTGTAAATACTGTTTTTTTTATTTTAATATTTTTATTAATTAATAAAAACCATTAGCAGATTCAATAATCGTTTAATTGTGGCGTATTTATACATAATTTATAGATTATTTAAAATATTCTTTTCTCGCACCCAAATTATTATTTAAATAATAGTTAATTAGTTAAAACTATTTTTTATTTCAAAGAACAACGTTGACAAAAAATTGAATCGCTTTATATTTTCAAATATTTACATTATTTTGTTTATCATTATTACTGCTTAAATTATTCCAAAACATCTATTTCTCTAGTTGCTTCAAAGAAACTGTCTCAATTTCTTTTTTTTATGTAAATCAGTAGTAATTAGAAAGAGGGAATAATTTTTTTTTGTATACAAAATTATCGGATTAAATTTTTTAATATGGATGCAAAATTAAATTTTAATTTGGTGAAATCAATTATATTTTTATTGCTATGAACATGAGTTAACTAATAAAATAACCATGAAGTTCTTGTTTTCACATTGTTTGTTTTTCTTTGATTTTCTCGCGTATCACCAATGAGTTTTGATAGGCTGGCTATTGCTGTTGATTAATTTGTTAATTTTAATACTTTTACTTCCTTAATTTTCTTTTACTAAATAAATTATTTTTTCATTTCATTTTTCATTATATGCGTATTTAACTTTTTATTTATTTTAATTAATGAAATATCGTTATCTATATTAAATGTATTAGTTATAAGTTTGCCATATTTGTCATTTCAATAAAAAACAATATTTATTATATAATGTTAATTCCTTAGTAGCTAATGATTTGATTTAAACACTAAAGTACCATTTGATCATCGAGCTTGTTTAAGATACTCTCTCGAACGGCATTAATTTCGAATTTTAAGGTCATTTTAAACCTCGGGATCTGGAAATTTGACCCATTGAAACGAGCCCTAAAATTCTGAAATGAATGCCGTTCGGTAGAGCATCTTCAATCTTTTTCTATGTAATTTTTTCTTTAATCTTTATACTTTATAATTTTATGATATTCAGAAGTATTTTCGGTACTGAAATATTTTAAACATTCACAGTTTTATATTATGTTTTATTCAACTATACAATCGGCCCTTAACCTATGTAAAAAGTTTATATTAAAAATTAAAAAATATGAAAAAAATTTGTCAACATTTTTAAATTTTGCTATTTTTCAAAAATTTATTAGTGAAATTCTTATTAAAATTAGAATAACAGTTGAATTTCTTTTAAACACACTTGATGCGCTATGATATATATGAGGTAAAGTATTTAAATTTTTATTGTAAAATCTATTGTGTCCTATGTTGATTTGCATTATGTATTGAGCATGGGTATTTATTAAAGAAATATGTTCAATTATTTGGGTAATTTAATTCTTATTCATTATTATATTATTATGACATCAGACGCAATTCGTTTCATTTTTTTAAATATACTGTAATCAAAAATTTTGAACAATAGGAAGGATTTTGCGTTAATCATCCGACTACGCATTCACCATTTCGTTTAGGCTTGTTCAATAAAATTTTATAAAGTTATACAGAATAGATTATTCCCATGATGATTTTCTTTGTATGTAAATGAGCAATTATTATTAAATTATAATTTATATAGTTTATTTTATTTAATAAAAAAAAATAAATTTATTTAGATTTTATAATATTGTATAAAAATTGTTTTTTTATATAAATTTTTGATTTTTTTATGCATTGTTTATCTTTATTTTGATTTTACTGATAAATTAAAAAAGGCTAAATAATTTTATTTACAATTATAAGATTACATTTAAATGAATCTCCACTAATAAAATTCATATTATTAATCTAACGAATTAAAAAAGAAATTTACGAAATACAATGAATATCAAAAATTAAAAAATTATGCATAAAAAGGTTTAACAGCAGAATGTTTTTGTTATAAATAAATTAAAATAAAATTAAGTAACTTTATTTTTGAATTTAATAAAATAATTTAGAAGAAAAGATTATATGTATTTTTATTTGAGCTTTTTTATGTATTTTTCATGATTAAATGCTAATTTTATTATTCATTAAATTCATTCAATTAATACATAGAATAAAAAAATCTATAATACATTTTTCCATTGGTTGTCTTTTGTTGTTTTTATTTTGAATTTTTCGTCACAACTTTTATAACTTCAATTTTATCTACTTTTCAAATGAATTATAATATTTTTTCTCTTCTTATTGACAATAAAGTTTAAAATAGGATTGGTGACTTATTTCTTACATTATTTTGACTGCTTTAATTTAAAAAAAATGGTTTTATCTTTCAAAATATTTATTTATTTTTTAAAAGAGCCATAATCCCACAATTATCCTATGATTGGCATTTCTTGACAAAATCTGAAAAATCAACCAGTTTTTACTGGTAACATTGAAAATTTTGACACAATTCTAAAAATTTATATTTGAATTCTTTGTTTTAATTATTTAATAAATACAAATTTTTTAAATGTTTAAATACAATATTTGCAATTAAAACTTTTTTATTGCATTTTTTAAAGAATCTTTTGAATTTTAAATTTTTTAAATCTATAATTGTATATAATAAAATATTTTGATATAATACTTTTATTAACAAAGTTAAATTCAAAATAAAAATTATTATTGCTTTTTAAATTATTGAGAAAAAAATTGAATTGATTGGGTAATTTTAGGACATTTTTTTTTGCAAATGCACCAACTTGTTTTTCTTAAGAAAAAATATAATAGTTTTTTTAAATATTATTTTTTATAAATTTTTTCTTAATTTTATTATTAAAATGTTTTAATCGTTTTTTTCTCTTTAATTTTTCATTATTTTATTTAGTTTTTAATTGTGTTAATTTAACATTACATAAGGATAATTTAAGAAAAACTTTTCAATAAAAGAATTAGATTTTAATTTTATTTAAATTTGTATTGTTGAACATTTTATAAATAAATTAAAAAATTACTATTTTTTTAAATGAATATTGTAAAAATAAAAACACAACTGTGATTAATTCTAATATTATTTTAATTCGTCGGAATTTTTTTAAATAAAGTTATTTAAAAATGTTTCTATATAAAAATTGTAATTTTCAAATTTAAAAATGTTTATGTAAATATGCAAATCTGTTTATAGCCATTAAATATTGTTATTTCATTGTGATTTTTGCTTAGCAATAAAAAAATGTTGGATTAATACTCGAAATAATTTAGTATGTCTACAATATAAATAAATAAATTATAAAAAACAAATGAATAAATTTATTTAAAATAAATTTATAACTTTTTGTCTTAAACATAAATAAAAAATTAATTTTGTTCAGTTGTTTTTATTGACCGAATGAGCTAATGAATCATGGAAACAAAAAATTTTGAAATGGGTTTGCTTGCATAATAAATAATGCAAAGTTGACGAACATGAGTTGTATTATGAAATAAAATAGAAAAAGACGCCAAAAAATATTTTTCAAATTAAAATACCAAAAAAGTATAAAAACAACATATAATTTTTTCAGCGAGCCATAATTAATTAATAATAATATGAAATGAACCGAATGGACTTATTTTATTCATTTAATAATTTAATATAAAAATAAATTATAACTCTGCGATAAAAGAAAAATAAACTTAACTAAAATTTTAGCAATTTGAAATTAAAAAAAAGTTAGAATAATTATAACAACTAGCGCAGGCGCGCTCGCTTCGCTCGCGCACCCCGCGCTAGTCAAAATTTAAAAAATTTGTCTTATTCCTCCAAATGTTTCTCTCCCTCTCTTTCTCCCCCCCCCCTCCCTCTCTTTTTCTCTTTCTTTCTCTCTCTCTCCCTCCCCCCTCTCTCATTCTCTCTCTCCTTTCTCTCTCTCTCCTTTTCTCTCTCTCTCTTTTTTCTTCTCTCCCCCCCATCTCTCTTCCTCTCTCCCACTCCTCCCTTTTTTTCTTCTCTCTCTCCCATCTCTCATCCTCTCTCCCACCTCTCTCTCCTCCCCGCTTTCTCTCTCTCTCTTTTCTTATCTCTCCCCCATCTCTTCCTCTCTCCCACCTCTTTCTCTCCTCCCCACTCTCTTCTCTCTCTTTTCTTCTCTTTCTTTTTTCTCTCTCTCTCCCTCGCTCTTTCTCTCTCTCCCTCTCTTTCTCCCCCCCCCTCTCTTTTCTTTCATTCCTTCTCTCTCTCTCTCTTTCTCCTCTCTCTTTTCTTCTTTCTCTCTCTCCCCCACTCCCTCTCTCCTCCCCACTCTCTCTCATTTTCTCTCTCCCTTTTCTCCTCTATCTTTCCTCTCTCTCTCTCTCCCTCTCTCTCTATCTCTCCCCCCTCTCTCTTTTTTCTTCTCTCTCTCCCATCTCTCATCCTCTCTCCCACCTCTCTCTCCTCCCCACTCTCTCCTCTCTTTTCTTCTCTCTTCCCCATCTTTCTCCCTTCTCTCCCACCTCTCTCTCTCCTCCCCACTATCTTCCCTCTCTGTTCTCCTTTTTCTCCCTCTCTCTCTCCCCCACTCTCTCTTTTATATTTATTTTCTCTCTCTCTTTCTCCCCGCCCCCTCCCCCTCCCTCTCTTTTTCCTTCTCTTTCTTTCTCTATTCTCTCTTTTCTCTCTCTCTCTCTCTACCTCTCTCTCTTTTTCTCTCTCTCCCTCTCTTTCTCTCCCCCCTCTCTTTCTTTCATTTCTTCTCTCTCTCTCTCTCTCTCATTCTTCTCTCTCTCTTTCTCTCTCTCCCCCACTCCCTCTCTCCTCCCCACTCTCTCTCATTTTCTCTCTCCCTTTTCTCCTCCTCTCTCCCACCTCCCTCTCTCCTCCCCACTCTCCCTCTCTCTCTTCTCTCTGTTTCTCCCCCCTCTCTCTCTTTTCTTCTCTCTCCCCCATCTCTCTTCCTCTCTCCCAACTCTCTCTCTCTCATCCCCACTCTCTTCCCCTCTCCCAACTCTCTCTCTCTCATCCGCACTCTCTTCCCCCCTCTCTCTCTCTCTCTTGTCTCTAAATTTAACACTTTTTTATTTATTCCTCCCTCATAAAAACAATCGCTTCAATATTCAGTTTAAATTTTTTGTTTACTTTGTGACACGAATTGCAAAAATTATATATAGACTATACATTTAAATCCAGATTTGTACCAATATAATAAAGTATAGTTCATTAATTTAATTCATCATTTTCTATTAAAAGATTTAAAAAAGAAAAAAATTTGTCAAAGTAAATACGACTGAAGAAAATATACATTACGGAATTAATGAGATTTTCGAATTATTAAAACAAATTATAAAATGAATGAAATTTATTAATTCTTGAGAAAAATATTGTTTTTAAATTATACATTAATTAGAAAAAAAAAATTATAAAAAATGAGAAAGCAAAAAACAAAATTGAAAAAAAAAATATATTGAGATTTTTGCTTGTGATGTTCTAACTGTGCGAAACGATGCTGGACAAGAAAATGCAAGAGATAATAAAACCTTATATATAATTTTCATCACATCAATTATGCAAATATAAAGGGTATGGTTGTAGAACTGATGTTGTTCATGATTGGTAAATATTGCAAAATATACAAAATATTAAAAAAAAAATTTTAAATGAATGAAAATATATCAGATAAAAAAATTAGCCAAAAACAAAATTTGTCAAATGAAGTAAAGATACACAAAGAGTTGGAGATTAAAAAAAAAGGTGGAAACAACGCGTGTTAAAACTGGCAAAATTTATTTAAAAATTTGCAAAAGAAAGGCTATATTCAATAATAAAGAAATAAATTATATCTGATTTCAAATAAAATAAAACAACAGTTAGATAATATATAAATTATTAAATTTACGCCTAATGAAATTCAAAATTGACCTTCACCTTAAAATTACCAAAATTTTTATAAAATTATTAACAAAGGATTAAGCAAATAAAATTGAAGAAAAAATATATACAATTTTAAAAAAATTGTTGATTTTTAAAATTTCTCTCCAAATTTTGAATAATCTGATCAATTAAGATAATAATCGAAAACAATGAGATAGAAAAATTTAATAAAATATTAAAAAAAAATCTGAACAATTAAAAAGTATAGAATAAATTAATTTCGTGTTTTTATGCTTTGAATTTAATTATTTAATGATAAAAATTCATTTTCAAAAATAAAAAATTATTTTTTCACATGTGGAAATTTGCGGCCTCATTTCAAAAACCTAATATTGATGAAAATAGAATCAAAAATAACTTAAAACTTTAAAAAATGCAAAATTTTATTAAAAAAAAAGAATGATACCAAGAATGTCTAACTTGGTTGACTTTGACAAAAGTGATGGACAGTTTTTTTGTTGAAAATTTCAATTTGATGGTTTTTTCTATAACGCCCTTTTGATGGTTTTTACACAACAACCCATTCTATATTACTCATTAATAAAATTATTATGCAATTTTAATTGCGATTAATTAAATAATATTATTTTATTATTAAAATACTCTTTTAATCAATCTTTTGGTTTTTTTCGTGTGAGCTTACAACTTATAAAGATGTTTAAAATTACCAAAAAATTATAAGCAATAAATATTTTAACACCAAAAACTTTGACGCATTTAAATAGATAATTGAAAAGTAAATTAAAAATTGTGTTATATACTTAAATTTTTTCATTTTTATATACTCAAAAAACTACTGCTGCTAAAATTAGTAAATAATTACAAGAAATATTGAGAAATAAAAATTCTCATAAATAAAATAATATTTTTATGAAAATTGCATTATACTAATGTAAATGACCAAAAATATATTTAATTTAAAAAATAAACAAAAAATGCCAAGCAAAAATTTTAATGCTGTTGAATTCAATAAGTAATTGCTCCGAATATAATATCAACAATGTTTGTATTTCTGATGTAAACAATATTTTTACATTAATAAAAAAACTATATCAAAATTTGAGAAATTAAATAAAATTCTGTTATGAAAACAGACATTAGAAAATACTTATCACGATCAACATTAAAAGAAATTAGTCGTGAGAAAACAAAATCATTACTTCCTATGAAACCCCGATGTTAAATTATCGTAAAAATTATTATTTTATTACAAAATATAAAATAAATATTTAATTTAAAAATTATAATTTAATAACGACAAAATAATTTACGCGATAATATAAAAGCCAAGAATCAGTCTTTATTAATTTTTTCAAAGTTTTTACAAAAGATTTTGTATAAAAAAAATTTAATTTATTTTTATAATATTACAATAATTTCTTTAAGCTTTTAAATAGTTATTTTAATTGTTTTCCAAGAATTACAAAAAAAAAAAAAATTCATTTCTTATGGAAAACGAAGACAATCGGTGGCCTTTTTTCTTTTCCCCCCCCCCCCTTATTTTGTCCTTTCATCAACAGGTATTTAAACATAAATAGAAAAATTTAAAAACTAAAACACTTGAAAAAATATAAAATTGTTTATAATATAATTTTTCAAAAAAGCAAATTAATATTTTCTTAAAATAAGAAAAATAATTTTTATTTTATTTTTTTGAATTACAAGAAACATCATTAAACAATTTATGTTTATGTACCTTTTAATACTTAAATTGTTGACTTTCTTATAAAAATATAATAAGTTAAATTCAAAATTTTAGTTTGCATTTAATCAAAAAAAAGAAAATAAGTTTTGTATTTGAATAATATAATTTTATTTTTGAACTACGACCAAAGATTTTATAGCTTTTCGTAATGAAGGTCCTTATTCGTATTTTAATAGTTAAAAATAAAAATTAATTATATGCATAAAGATGTTGTAAAATACCTACAGAAAAGTATCGGATTCTTTGATTGTTTAAATCTACCAATGTTTTTTTTTTATTAATTTCGGGCAACAGCTCAGGTGGCTATTATCCGTATCATTTCCGTATTGGAAAAATAATATTATTGTTAGGGATGGGACTCAAGTAGCCGCCCCAATTATTTAATTGTTAATGTCCCTCGCCTCTGTACTCTCTCTCCACTGTCCTAGGATCACTTGATAAAAAAAATTCAGAAAAAGTGACCAAAATATTGTGTCAATTTCAAAAATATGAAGAAAATTGATATAGAATTATTCATATACTAATTTGACCAAATAAAAAAACCAAAATTTTTTTTGTGAAATTAATATATTAAAAATCTATAAATATTATATTATACCTGATTATTATTAAAAGCCTAAAAATAAGACTAAATTAATAAAAATGCAAAAATGTTCCTTTAAGGCCAACAATCCAATGTTCAGAAAATTACAAATTAAATAAAATTTAATAATTATTGTATTAAGCAATGTCGTGAAAGTGATAAGAAGTATATTATTTATCAGAAACTCCTGCTAAATTAACTAATAAAAACCCAAATCTCAGAAATAGAAAATAAAGAGTTTAAAAAATATATTAATAATATTTTTTAAATCGAAATTTACAATTACATTTTATTGCCAATGCCGTGAAATAATAAAAAATATATTGTTTATTAAATTGTTGACCCACCAATAAATATTCAACTTTTCGAGAAATTGGAAATAGACAGTTTGTATACTATATAAATTTATCCAAAAAAGTGACTGTCACACTACTCAAATTAATTAACTGTTAATTAAATTAATAGTTTATAATTATGAAATGAGTAAACATGAGAAATATATAATATGCTTAAAAGTGTATGTAATTTATTTTGATCAATTTTCTTAATTAGAGTTATCTTTTTAGAACATTACAATCAATCGTCTCATTAAAATTGTTTTGTTATTGTCAAAATTTTACATAAAAAAATTCTCAAGTAGCTAATTCTTAATATGTTTTAGCAATTTCTTCGTTTTATTTATTAAAATATTATTTGAAACCTACAAATTCATCTTCAAAATTAGATGAGCGTTTGTTGCGATTAACTTCCTTTGAAAATTATATTTAATGAGTTTAATCGCTTTCATCATGTAACTTATTTAAAAACATGTTTAAATTTTATTCTTTTGAAAATACTTTTAAAACCGAACTATTTTTATGCAAATTTATTTAACATAAATTTAAACGTCAATTAATTATTATTTCAGTTTACATTAAGTTCATTATACTTGCAATGCTTTCACTTATTATCGAGTCTCCGATGGTTAAAATGGTTGTTTAATATTTTATTTAATAAATTTTATTATAATTTTAATTAAAATTATAAATTATTATTTTATATCGTAAAATAAATTTAATTTTACTTTTTTTTAACAATATATTGTATTTTAAGTTTCTTTGATGCTGATCTATATTTTTAGCTAATTGTTTAGTCATTACTATTTATATGTTATATTAAATTTTATTTAAAAATACAAATATTAATTATTTTACGTGACCTTTATTCATTAATTTTACTAATTCTAAACTTAACTAAATAAAATATATCGAAATAATATTATTTATTGTCTGATTGCGTTTTTTTAGTTATTTTATTTATTTTTGAAATATTTTTTGATTAATCTAAACTTTATTTTATTTTTCTCTAAGTATATATTTTCATTTTAATGATATTTTGGTTTTTTTATTATTTATTAAATAGTTGTCATAAATTTTTAGTTGCATATTTTTTATTGAAAAATTTATTTTAACTAATGCTTTACTTATTATTTATGGTTCACACTTTATTAACTCTTTAAATAATTAACGCACAAACCCGAAGTTTGGTACTTTTTTTAGTAAATGCAACCAAGCCAAATGTTTTCACATGTTAATTCGCGATAAAAAGGTTTTATTTTTATTTATCCTTATTTCACAATTCAAATTACTTATTAATTTGTTTATTTTACTTTTATTTAGCATTTTAATTAAATTATATCTTATTTATTTATGTATGCAATGTTTATTTGTATAATATTATGCTTTATTCAATTAAAGAAATATTATACTAAATAAATTTTTTTATTTAACTGATTCACATTTATTATGACTATTGGTTCGTAAGACTATTAATATATTTGTTTAATAATAATCATGTGTTTCGCCTGTGTTCATCTATCATTATCATTTTGGTTTTTTGGTGACTTTTTTTATTTTGAATTAATTTGCTCTAATATTTGCTTGATATAAGACATCCATATTAAACCTTTTTATGCGTATTATGATACTTTCGTATATATTTACGAAATAAGGTTAATTTATTTTAATTATAATTGAAATTTATTAAGCCTTTAAATAATTTAATTAAATTGAATGTGTTAATAGTCAAATCATTGACTGAAAGGGAAGTAAATTTTCTTAATCAACAAATCATATGCTTGTATTTGATCTGTGTTGTATAGGAAGATTTTATTGTAAATTCAAATATAAACTAGTTAGTAAATTCATCATCTCTGCAATTCCATTATTCTCTTAATATTTAATAATATCATATATGTTATTATTGTCAAAATATAAAACATTAACAATAAATACAATTTTCAAATTATTCTCTAGTTTGATTATTTATTTTTTAATTATTTTTTTGTGTGAACTATTTTATTTAAATAATTTATTATTGAATAATATTGCTTTGTTATTTAATCATTTGTATTTTTCAAGTAATGTGTATCTTCTAATCTTCCTTAGCAGCCGTCTTAGCACTTTTATTTTTGTTAATTTACGAATTAATTTATAATAAAAATAACCATTAGTATCATTTACATCATTTATTTACAAATGTATATTGTGAGAAAATCATGACGAATTTAGAAAGTCATATTAAAAAGGATTTAAAATTTATAAGTTTGGACACATGGTGTTTATATTGCATAATATTCTTCATTATTTACATTTAAATATAGTGATGAATTTCAATTTATATGGGTTGTTCAATTTCGTCATTAATGTTCTTCTTTTAAGTATTATATTTAATACCTTCTGTGTATTTTATAATTATTTTCTTTTCGTACTAAACGATTATTTTTTCCTTTTCGTTTTCGTCAAACAGTAATTTTTTGTTTCGTTTTATTTTCGGTTTTTAAACTTTATTTTATTTTTGTTTTCGTGAAATAAATATTTTTAGTTTCGTTTTGGTTTAATTTTTGGGTTTTACTTTTATAACAAATTTTAAATGTTGATATTTCATGGCGGATTCCCATGGCTATTTCGTATGCACCGACCACTGCGGCAGGAGCCAGTATCTCACCGGGGCTAATTTATCGCGTGCTGGGTCGTTTCCTAAAAACCGCCACCATGGGCGTTTCCTAAATCCGCCAGGGCGTTTCCTAAAAACCGCCAAGTGGGCGTTTTCTAAAAACCGCCAAGTGGGCGTTTCCTAAAAACCGCCAAGTGGTAGGGAAACAAAAAAATGTATGACATAAAAATTCGTATCTTGGCCCAATTTCAACCAAATTAATAATTCTTGGTATCAATCAATAGCTTTAAGTGTTGTCTATCAGAATAATAATTAGAAATTTTTTTTTATAAAGTTCAAAAAAAGTTATGATCATAAATTTTCAATAAGTTTTGTGTCTAAATTATTTTATCAGAACTTTTTTAAAACTCAATGAAATTTTTTGAAATTTTAATCATAAATAGAGAATTCTTAGTACTATCGAATATATAAATTCATTTTGACTTTTTTGCATTTTAATGACTTGAAAAATTTAAATGTTTATAATTACATTTTCATAACCATGGCAAAAAAACATAGCCTGTTCAATGCCTTATAACATTTTTTCAGAAGCAATTAGATTAAATTTTCTTTTTATAATTTCAAGTCCACTAATTAATCTATTTACCTTTAAAATTTCAAAAAATTTCATTGTGTTTTAAAAAACTTCTGGACAAAAAATTCCGACTTAAGATTTTGTACAATTTAATAACCATAACTTTCTTTTTATACAATTTGAAATTTTTTTGAAAATTAATATCATGTAGAGAACACCTTCAGCTATTGAATAATACCATGAAATTTTAATTTCGTTGAAATTGAACAAAGTTATGAATTTATATATATTATACATTTTTGTTTTCCTACCAGATGGCGGTTTTTAGGAAACGCCCTGGCGGATTTAGGAAACGCCCATGGTGGCGGTTTTTAGGAAACGCCCATTTGGCGGTTTTTAGGAAACGCCCAATGTGGCGGTTTTTAGGAAACGACCTAGCACCATTTATCGTATACTTACTATTTGTTGTTTATCTTTTGTTTATTCTGTTACAGTTATTTTATATAAATGATAATTTTCTTTGTTCAAAATATAAAAATGCAACTTATAAAGTTTTTGTATATTTTCTTAGACAAGGATTTTTGGATAATTATGTATTTAGAATTTGATTTTATTCTATAAGAAATTATAACTAGTAGTTAATTCATTTAGGATGTCCGAGTTAATTTATTTATTTGGTACAAAATAGTATTTATTTGTAAGAAAAATTTTAATTATTATTTTGTATCTTTCACTAAACAAATGATAGCAAATAGCTTTTGAATACCAATACTATATTTTATTTAAAAAATTATCAAAATGTTTTTAATAGTTAATATTTTAAAATTTTTATCAGTCTTTTTCGAAAGGATAAAGTTTTTAGTGTTTTAATGCTATTTAACGATCAAATTAAAAATATCCGATGTTTCTTTCAAAATTTCCAATCCAACTTTAAAGTAGTATAAATCAAATTTTAGTTAATTATAATTAAAAAATAATTTTTTTTGCTTAATTTTTTGTTGATTGATTAAGTATTTACAAAATTCACATTTAAATATTTTTTTCTGTTTCAAGTTGGCTCGAAATTTAATTTTTATCAATTTAGATGAGTTATTATTCAATACGATTAAAGAAGCGATTGAGGGGGAGAATATTATTTGTTACGAATTTAAATATGATGTATATTGATTATAGTTAATTTTATAACGAATTTTCTTATTTTTTTGATCAGTTTCATTTTAAATTTTTTAATTTATAATTATCTTTTTCATTTATTATAATTTTTATATTCTTCATTTTTCAAATATTCAAGTATTTAATTTATTTAAAATTTCCGTTTTCAATTATTTATATTATTATTAATTTTTATTGACAACTTATATGCAATTGAGTTTAAATAATGGAAGTATTTTTTATTTTTAATTATGGTTTTTACAATTATTAAATTAGTAAATTAATATAGGTTGATATTATAGTCATTTTTATTTAATCAATGATCTTGTACTTTTTAGTTATACTTTTTTCTTAAATCTTTTGTATACCTTTTTAAATTTATTTCATGTTTGACGTAATTTTTTTATATCGGTTTTAATTAACTTTTGCTTAACACCTCCTTATAGTTACGAGGAGATTTTTTTCTATTTATTATTTATAGTAAGATTTTATATATTTATGTTTTTTATAGTTGAATTAATGTATTTTTGTCGCTATGTAAATATGAAACTTTTTATTAGCGATTGTTTTTTCTAATAGATCTATCAGTAAGGCTTTTTCTAGTTTCAAGTATGGGGACTCGAGAGTTGTTTATCATCACTTTTTTTAATATAATGTAAGTGATACTACAATTGCAATTGTTGTTTAATTTTTTCGTTTTTCAAGTAATATTTTAATAATATTTTTTGGCTTGGTTTCATTTTTAAATAAGCTAGTTTCAAAAATTTTTATCTCTTTTTTAGAAATGTTTAGGAATAACTCAATTTTCGGATATGTTACTATAGTTGGTTTTAACTTCTTAAGACAATAATATTCAAATTTTTATTATTAAGTATTTGGTAAAATTAAAAATTTATCTTAAATAATTCTTTAACTATATTTTTTAAATAATATCGTAATATTAAAATTAATATTTTATTTCTAAATTCTTAAACGAAACAATTATGGTGATTGAACTTACGAGGCATAAATAAATTATAATGGAAATTTTTTTGTATTTATCAACACTTGGTAAAGATTACAAATTAAAGGTGCTTTGTACAACAAACATTAATTTTAAATTTCTTAATAATTTACAAGAGATAATATTGTGTAAAAAAATATCTAGAAATATTTGAAACCTCTATTTTATTGTATTTTTTAAAAATTTTATGATTGTTTTTTGTTTTTTTAATATTTTACCTCATATTTGTTCTTTTCTTTTTTGTTCAAGAAGATTTATTAAAAATATGATATTTTAAATTCAATCAAATTAAACATAAATTGGTGGTATTAACATGTCCTCATGCTGTGCTGTTGTTTAAAGCTTTCGTGGCTCGTGGCACCAATTGTTGTGACCGAGTTTTAAAGGATAATTAAAACAGATATATTGTCTTTTAATTATGAAATAAAAAATTAATTCAAATTTAAAAAAATAATTTTTGATTTTTTCATTGCGAATTTTCCTTCAGTATTTATAATGTTTTTGGATTTCTAAAACTGTTATACCGCTTAAATAATTAACGTTAGCTTCTATCATCGGCTAGTTTAACTGATTATTGTTTTATTTTTCACTGATAATTAATTTTAATTTTGCATTGTATATTATTAAATCTTGTTAAATCTTAGCTCAAACTTTATAATGATCTTGACTGTACTCCTTGTTTGTTATTTCAGGATGCGGAGCAAAATATTGTTAGAATTCTCCTTTAAGTATTAAAAAAATTTTCCGATAATTTTCTCTACATATCTTGCGTAGTATGGAGTTTGTTGCTTTTGTTGGATTTTAATATTAAAATAATTGCTTCATAGGACTTTGAGAAAACGGGTAAAATCATTTATTATTTGTATCATTTTATAAACATTATTTAATTTTAACATTAATTACCACATTGAACCTTTATTCTTTTTGTTCATGTGTAATTTTTTTTGTTGTTTATTTTGGTTTTATTATAATTTGCGTTCATTTGTTAAGGCTTAGATTCTTTAGGTAATTTTTTGGGTGTCTCCAAGCAGTTTTATATTCTGAAAAAATCCATTATTTTGCTGAAAAACCGAGTGATAAAATTATAATATTTCGTTTATTGATCAGAGCAAAGTGTCAAATAGTTGATCATTGCTTCAACCTCAGTTTTCTTTTTTGTTAGAGAAGTTTAAAACTAAACGTTTTAAGTATTTTTTTTTTGATGATTGTTCCTTATTCGTACAATTTGCTGATGATAAATAAAAATTTTTTTTTATAATTAATTGTTTAAACAAATTTCATGTCTTTTTGTATGTAAGGATATTTTGGTGACTAATAATTTTTTTTCAAATTTTCAAATTAAAACAATAAATTAATTCGGTTATTCCAAATGATTATTATAAACTATCTTGTTTCAAATATTGTTTATTTTCTGGTTTTATTTAAATGTTTTGAATATTTCATAAAAACGCAAAAATTTTAAATTTTTCCGTTTTTAAATATATATTGTCTTTACAATACGCGTTTATATTTTAAAAACAACTGTAAAACTATTAAATTTCCTAAAATCTAAAAGAAATAACATTCTGATTTAAATTATGCATTTGAAATTCCGTACACTTATTTTGCCTTATTCAATAATATTATAAATTATTATTGCCTTTATCGTTGGAAAGTTTTGATGGCTCGTTTTAGTTTAAGGTAGGTAGTACATACAATACAGTATGAATTGGTCTTTTTTTGGGTAGTCGATATTTAATCAAACGCCACTCAACTAAGACTCTTAATAGAGCAAGCAATTTTATACATATTTAGATGAACTTAATTATTTTGAAATATAAATTATTTATTTATTTTTAAATAAATATATATATTTTTGATGAATTATTTTTTTATCTTTGCTTTATTTTATACAAAAAAATATTATTTTGAAATTATTTTTTAACTATTAATTGGTGTACGCTCATAGATCTTCATAAATTCTGATAATAAACAACAATTTTTCTTTTGTTTTTGAAGATACATTTTTAATATTAGAAAATATTTTTTAAAGATTTTTTTTCATCTATTATTTTATTATTTGACTTTTTAAAGACAGTTTTAGACATTTATTTGTCAAATTATTTTTATTTCTTATCTTTTTATTCCACACAAAAAATGATGAGTTTTTTATAATTAACACAATAATTTTCATTTTTTTCCATTAAATTTGTTCTATTCTTACAATATCAATATTTTTTTATTAAAACACATTAAATGAGATATTTATTTTTAACTAAAATAATAGAATTCCAAAAAAACATTTCTTAATGTTCTTTTAAAGTTAAAATAAAATAAAGAATTTAATATAAAAATATTTAATTTAAAAAAAAATAAAAACAAAATTTATATGGTCGTTAAATTTCAACCTAAAAATATCAAGATATTTTTAGTTGATCAATTTAAAGAATTTATATTCTTCTTCTTCTATTTAGATTCACAACATTATTTAAATAAATCTTTATTAATTAGCAAAGCTAACGATAAGATAAGTTTTGATAAAAATATTTTGCCAAGGATGGAACGACGGAGGTCAGAGGTGTGCGAAATTTCGTGTCGTCACCTTTTTTCACCCCTTTTTGAGTTTCGTTTTCGTATTCGTCTAAAAAAAAATTTTCGTTTTGTTTTCCTTTTCGTCCAATGGAATTTGGATGAAAAAGATAAAATATTTACACCTTTAAGAATGACTTTTTTGAAAAAAAACATTCATCTCGTAAAAATGGTGTGGTTAAAAATGGTCAAAAATTCAAATTTCCTTATTTTCCTAAAAAATTGGCTTCAAATCACAAAAATAAAGTTCATTTGATTTTTTTATTCGTTCTTTTTTGCTTACACCAGTCATATTACAAAAATTTTTATTTTGTTTTTATGAGTCAATATATCATAATTTTTAAACCCTTCCTTTTTATTAACGGGCGGACAAGTGGTGGATTGCTGTTATTTATTTTGAATAAACATTAATACTTTTAGTATTTTTTTTTATAAAATTATTATTTTGCTTATAAACATTAATACTTTTAGTATTTTTTTATAAAATTATTATTTTGCTTTACTTGTTTTTAATATAAATTTGAATTAAATTGATTGAAAATTGAATATTTTTCCATTGAATAAAAAAACAAAAATATATGTTTTCCGTATTTTTATATAAAAACAATTTTATTGTTCATGCTTAATCGATTTTATATTTTCTCATTTTTCTATCTGACTTTATTATATTCACATTTACAAGTCATTCGGGATTGAAGCACTCAAATCCGATTCATAGGGAAATATTGCACCATAAAATTCATCAAACAAGAAATTATTATTAATTAGATAAACGTTTGTATTATCATTATTTAAAATCATAAACACCCCAATGAAACAAACTTCTATTTTATTTATTTTTATAATCTCTTTATTAATAAATATAATTAAAATTGATTTGTGATGTTAAAGTTTTGAAGGCTTATTTTTAATTATTATTTTTTCTTTAATATACAACAAGTAATTACTCTGTATTTGATTAAAATGTTCTGATGATTGTATATTTTTATTGTATGATATAATTTAAATTCAACAGTGACACTTTTTGCATTAATACCCAGCTTTTATTAATTTGTATGAAGAAATAAAAGTCGAGCTTTTGACTGACATAAAATATTTTGATTTATTTAATGAAATCTTAATAATTTTTACCTTAATTACTTAGTATATTTATTATGTCCAATTTTTTAAATTTCACTTTATTTTAAAAAAATTTTGAAAAAAGCAAAAGAATTTATTTTTAAGCATTTATTTTTACATTAAAACGAAATTTAATTTTAAAACACCACAATTCTTCAACCATCACAGTTTCTTCAACATGATTAAAAATGTCATTTATATATATACTTATTTAAAAACTTTATATTGTTAATTTATTAATACTTTTTATGCATTAGCTCAAATTTGACATAACCTGACCATGGGAGCTATTTAAAAAGACCATTCAGTTGATTTTATAATTTATTAATTAATTATGGCTCTCGGAATTAACCCATGTACATTTTCATAAGTTTAGATTCGTTTCAGCGTATGAAAAAAATAACAGCCTATATATCAATTAAGTATTTTGCAATAAATAATCTTTTCTGATATGTAGTTTATCTAATTTTTTAAAAATAATTATAAAATTAAAAAAGCACGATCGGCGCGCCCGGATACTTTAGACTCTAACGCCCTTAAGCTACTGCGCGTTATACGTTTAAGAGAGCAAAAGTTAAAGTTTTTAAAAAAAATTATTTTGAATGTCTTATTATTGTTTTATTATTCAATTTTACAATTTTTTAAATTTTTTTTACAGATATTCTAGTTTTAATTCTAATGATAATAAATTATCACTGCTTTTTATCATTTAAGGAAGCAATATATAATTTATTTTTGGTTTTAATTTTATTTAAAAAAATACATATTAAAATGTTTATAAAAAAGTAAAAAGAAATTTTTTTTTTCATAAGATCAGGTAAACTTAAAGCGGTTCTTTCCTTTTATGAAATTTATTTGACTGTAAATGAGAATTTATTAATTTAATTAATTTCTCTTAAATTTGAGTCTACGATGGTTGTGAATAGTTGATAAATCGATTATGTTAACTTTTATATTTTGTAAAATAATTATTTATTTATTTTCTATTTTATTTTTTATTATACCTTAATGAAAATAAGGCTCTTTCTTTTAAAATTGGGATTAGTTTTGGATATTTTATGAATCCTTTTTCTTTTTTATCTCTTGATCCGAAAAAAAGAATAGGAAATTTGTTGCTGTACGGAATTTTGAAGATTATGAAGTTTAAAGACCAATTAATTTATATTCGATTATAATTTAATGAGTTTTTTATTGGTTGATGGTAATTATTTTTATACTACTTTTTTTTTTAAATAAAAAATTCTTTTTAAAGTGATATTTTCATTTTCACCAATATTTTGTAAAGCCTTTCGTTCGATAATTTTTATATTGTACTTCAATTTTAATTGCGTGTAGAAATGAAAAAATAAATTGATGCAAATTGCATCTTCCGATAGTATTCTTAAATTTGTTGTACATTTTTAAAGACTAATTTCTATTTATATCCAAGTGGTAAATTTATTTAATTTTTTTTAAGTAATTTCCAACATAATTGCTTCATTGATATATTAATAAATAAGTATTATTATAAATTTTGGGTTATATTTATAAATTTGCATATTTAACTATTTCTTGGGCACTTTTTCTTCTGATTTTTGTTATAATTATTAATTAATATGCTTATTTTTTCGCCGTTGTACTGCTATTTTACAAAAATTATTTAAAATAATGGTAGATATTTTAGGATTGGATAATTATATTAGAGCATAATTAATTTTTGTAATATATTAATTTACATATTTGATCATTTTTAGTAAATGTTTTCCTCTTCAATTCAAATACAATACATATCTTTTATTTATTTATTTAATTATTTCAATGTATCATAATTTTTTTAAATATCAAACTTTCATTAAATACATTTTACTCTAAGAATATTTTTTATGTTTTATTAATTATTATTTTTTCATATATATAAATGGAATTAATTAATGTATTACTAAACTTAAACATTTTTGGGTAGTCAAATTATTTCAAATTTCTTATTTATTTTCACTTTAGTTTAATGTTCATTAACAATTTTTGCAATTTATATATAAAAATTTTCTATTATTTCCTTCGAATTATTTTATTTTTTTGCGAAATTGTTATGAACGAATTAATTAAAATTTATTGAATAATTTTCTTTTTCAATAGTTTTAAAACTCGAGTTTCAAGTAATATAATTTGATAATGATAATCTCACTATGAGTGACGTGACTTCTGTATTTTTAAGTTTCTATTTTCTATTTATTGAAATTTTAGTTTTTAAATTTAATTTTTTTTTTCATCAATTTCATAAACAATATTTTTCAAAACTAATATGCTTCAGCTTTTAATTAAATTTATTTTTTTATTTCTGTCATTTCAATTTTTAGTTAATTTTCTTTTTTGGAAGTAAAAATTTTTTGCACCAAAAAATTATTTAATTTAAATATTAAAATAAGATAAGTTACTCTTTAATCCTTTTATATATTTATTCATCATTTCAAAAGGTTAACAATATAAATATGCTTTATAGAAAGGTGAAAGATACAAATGTTTGATCGTAAGAATGGAATTCGTTATTTTTAAATAAATTAATTTGAGTGTTTTCTAAATATTTATAATTTAGATTATAAACCCATTAATAATAATTATTGCCCATATTATTTTTATAATCATTTCATAATTTTTTAAGGAGTATGTTCTTTTAATAACATGACCTTTTATGTTTTTCAATAAATATTTACATTCATTTAAAATAAATTTGTTCTGTTATTATAATTATAATTTTATTTATTAACTCCCATTTTTGTAACAACGACTATGAATTTAAATTACTAATTTATGTGCTTTAAAAAAATTAGTATAAGTTAAAAATTATTCTTTTTCAAAATAGAGTGTTAAATTTTGTATTTTAAACATTTTTTTGTGAGACAATTTATTTTCGACAATTTTTAAATTTAACTATTGAATGGAAACGGTTTAAAATATTAACCAAAATTCTGGAAACTCAAAAAGAAACGGTTTATTATACAAACCAAAATTCTGGAAACAGGCAAACGGAAGAGATTTAAAAATATAAACCGAATTCTGGAAACTCAAACAGAAACTTATATTAACCAAAATTCTGGAAACAGTCAAACAAAAGAGGTTCAAAAATATTAACCAAATTTGGAAACAGTTAAATGGAAACAGTTTAAAAATATTAATCGAATTCTAGAAAACAGTATTATAAAATTTATATTGAGATTTTAATGTAATCTTTTAATTAAATTAGTAGATTGCGAAGGTAAGTTCTTATAATGAAATTAAATATTACTTATATTGACGGTATTTGTACATTGCATAACTAATATTCCAAGATATTAGATTCGTTAAAATATTTAAAAATAAAATTGAAGGAGTTTATAAATTTTTTTATCAGCAAACAAAACCAAATATAAAAATACATTTGTTGTGCAAAAAAAATTTAAATTAAAAAAATTATGTTGTTTTATTTAAATTATTTTCAAAATTAAAAATTTAAAAGAATTGTTGCAAAAATACAATAAAAATAAATTCATATTATTTTCCTATAACAACCACAAGTAAAAATTATTAAAAATAAAAATTAGAAAAGATATTATCCAAAAATTATTCAAACTTGAAAAAAAGATGAACATTTTTTGGCGGCTGAGTCATCTCCAGTTACATTGACATCATAAAACATGATAAAAATAAAAATTTAAATCTAAAATATTTTTGTCAAAACATTTTACTTAATAAGGGAATAAAAATAGCTAAAAATTCATCGAAATTGGAAACTGTTGGTTCAAGAGTCAATGTATTTAAATATTTTTATCATTTAATTATGTTTTTTATAATCCAAGTATTTTAGCCCATTTTATTAATAGTTGCTATTAATTTTCTTAATATTACGAAGTAAATTTATTCCATTTAAAACGGCATAAGAAAGAATAACAAATAGTTTTCTTTTAATTTTGATTTTTACTCACGGTAGAATATTTTTAGTTTTGGAGTAATACCAACAGTTATTTCAGCTTGTATATAATTTGAGCAATTTATTAAAGATTATTTGAATTACGTAGTATTATTTATTTAGAATTTCTCATATAATTATTATTGTATTATTTATTGTACTGTATCGCTTGTCCATTATATTTGATAATGAATGAAAATTATAATTTTCCGAATGTCAAAATCCACTTTTGTTAATTTTATTAAGAATTGCGGCATCGTTAAAAAGATTAAGGAGAGGAGAAATACGAGCCTATATTAGATATAATTTAAATATAACTTTATGAATAGTTGAATGAAAAAATCAATTTAATTTTGGCGTAACAATAATAAAATAAACGGACCATTTTATTTATTTGTTAGGGGATACACTTTCTCCTTTCAAATGGGTACGAAAAAATGGAAGCAAACAAAAGTTTAAAAGGATTTCATAACGAGGGATCATAATAATGCTAAATATGATCAA
The DNA here is from genome assembly GCA_023374025.1 of Heterodera schachtii. Lineage (NCBI taxonomy): Eukaryota > Metazoa > Nematoda > Chromadorea > Rhabditida > Heteroderidae > Heterodera > Heterodera schachtii. The sequence goes on from SIJG01000045.1 coordinate 175,779, forward strand.
TATATAAATTAATTCTGCAACAACATTTTATCTCTATGTTCTATGTAAAAATAAATCTAAAATATCATGTAATTAATGCTGAAAATGAGCTCATTAAACAACAAATATAAGTTATATAATTTATTACATTCTTTAAATATATAAATTATAATGAAATAAATTATAAGTTAAGTACATTTATTGATAATATATTTTATAATTAAGTAAAATGTTTAATTCTTGTTTTATTGGTTCCATAAATGAACAAAGTGTGAACTGTTCTGAGATTGTCAGGATAGAACCAATTTGATAGTGGCTCCACCGTGAGAATTAAAAGTATTTTATAAAACAATTATTTATTTCGAGAAAAAGATCAACAATGAATTTATTAATTTAAAATGATACATAATAAGCAAAAAAAACATCTGTCTATTATATAAACGGTAAATCAGCAAAATTTTATACATATATATAATGTTCGGTAAACTTACTTTCATGCCAACTAAAGAATTTTTTAAAAATTTTCTATATATTTTTTAATTTCTTATTATATTTTTCACAAATATATCCCTTTAACAATTACCGTGTATAATTTTTCAATTTACTTTATGTCCGCTGCATCTTCTTTAAAGTAAGTTTGATTTATTAATTACTTTAAATTTATTATAAATTTAAATTTTTGGTATTTTGTTTATTAATGTAATGAATTTTTATTTTTTGCTCGTTCTTTGCAAAGGCATGTTCCTTTCAATAGAACTTTTTGTTTGACATGTAGTTCTTGAATTTTTTTTTGTGTAAGATCCATCTTTTCTTAAAATTTTATTTTAATATTTTTCTTTTATCTAATAAAACTTTTCTCAATTATTTTGAATCGGTTGTTAATTTTAATTCCATCATTTTATTAAATAATATAGTAAAACACTCGTCTATTTAGAAAAAAGCAACAAAAGATTCAGATATTATTTTTAACTTTTGAATTTAATAATTGTATTTTTATAAGGAAGTTATTTTTTGACAATTAATACTGCAACTACCCACCACAGGTCGCAACTTCAGCTTCTTCCCACTTTAAATATATTAGCGTCATCAATTTATATGTCCTTAAAAGGATTTAAAATAATCTCTTATTTGAATATGTCTATGTTTAAATGGATTTTACTCTTGAGGAAAAACAAACCTTTTCGACGTCTGCATGCCGAACGCACATCTATATTATTGAAATACTTTCATTTTAAAATTTATTTTATGACTAAAATTAATTTATGGATTCAATGTAAAATCTGGTAAAAATTTGTGAAATAAAGTTAAAATAATTTTTGATTTGATTTTTTATAATCTTTTGAAAAAACGCAGTTTTATTTTTAATTGTTTTGTTTTTAATTAAAAAAATTAATTGGTTATTTAAATTATTTAAAATCAAATTTCTGTTTATCTAGGGGAATATAATTTTAAAATAAATGTTGATTATTTCTTAAATTTTAATGCAAAAAACATAAATTTATTATTTTAATATTTTTTGTCGCTGAAAACTGACATTCTTGAGATTAACATTAATCTTTAAATTTCTGTTTTTAATGCAATTTATTATTATCTATGCATTTTATTTTTGCCATTTTGTCACTGTGTTTTTTATTGGTTTTCAATTATATTTATTATATATACTTAATTATTTATTGCGTCAGTAACATTAGTTATCGTTTAGTTTATTTTTAATAAAATATAAAATGTTTAATGTTTTTCATATTTAGTTCAATAAATAGTAATTGAAAATTCATAATAAAACTACAACTACAAGGTTGAAAATAGATTAAACAATTATTGAGATGATCAATTAATAATATTAAATAAGAGTATTAAAAATTATCTTATTAAAATGTACGGCAACAACTAAATATGTTTTTAAATGATTTCAAAAAATGAGAATAGATAAATTAAATTAAATTACTAACTATAAAGCTAAAATTTCCTATTAAGTGGTTTAAAAATAAATAAAGACCATTAAAAAATTATCTCATTAAATTTTCATAAAAGACATAAAGTTATATAAACGATAAATCAAATAATTTCCATATTTTTTTATTTCGCGATTTATTTCCATATTTCCATACTTTTACATATTTTCGCATTTTTGTTCAAATTTATGTCCATATTTTAAAGTTTTTCCTAAAAACCTCTATTAAAATGGCCCCATCAACTAAATTAGCTTTTTGGACCCCGGTAAATTTTCCAAAAATTCTAGCAAAATTTTCACGAGAATATTGAAGAAATTTCATTTTTCTTAAAAATTGATAAATTTAGAAAATTTACCCTTCAATTCGGAAAATTTATATCAATATTTTTGTAATTATGTCCAATTTTGCAATTTTTGGTCCATATTTTATGGCCATATTTTTGGATTTTATATCCATATAATTCCCAGCCCTACTTATAATTATAAGAAGAAAAATAATAATTAAAATTTAAACCTATAATTCAAAATATTAATAAAAATTTAAAAAAAATTTTCTGTCAAGAAATGTATAATCCAATTGAAAAAAACAAAGAAAATTTTTTTTATCATGCTTAAAAATTAGAAAATCAATGTAATAAAATAAATCTAAATAAAGGTATTACAACGAAAATTTTCTGACAAAACATTAACAAAAAATAAAAAAATAATCTAAATCTTTTTATTATGAATTTAAATTATATAAATTGAATGCTACTGTTTATTTTTTGATAAATTATTAGTCGTTTATTACTTTTTTATTATTCTTTTCTAAAGTCAATTATATTTTGTTTCAAGATTTTCCATAAATTATTACAATGTACGTAAAAACAGTAGTATCAATGATATAGCAAGAAGACTACGGGAGCTATATTAAATTCTATTATAGTCTGTTTTCATTAAAGAAAACCTATAACTTTAATATATGAATTATTTAGAGGATAGTATTTTTTATTTCCTTCGTTCCTCAATTAATTAGAATGAGATAAAAATATTTATAACATATTAATAAAAATAATAATAAAGTTAAATTATAATGAATATACACATTATAAAACAATGAATTTAAATTAAAAAAGATAAATTAATAAAAAGAACAACATGCATCTTTATATCAACATAATTTAAAAAATTGAAATATATTAAGTGTAGCAAGGATAAATTCAGAATCAAAATATTAAAATTCCATCAATTTCATACCTGAATTAAATTAAAAAAATTTTGGTTCCTAATAAAAATAATAAAAAATTCTTAGTATTTCCAATTAAATTTATTATGTCGGCAATATATAAAAAGTTTCACTACAGACGCTAAATAATTAAAATTGATAAGATTTAATTTTTTGAATAATAAAAACTGAATTAATAGAAAAGATTAAACAATATGAAAATATATTTAAAACTAAATAACTTTATAGAAATTCATATAAAAAATGAATGTAATTGACCACAAAATGCCATTATTTTTTTATATAAATAATCCGTTTAATAAATAGTAAATAAAAACTCATTATATAATTTATTATTCAATAAGATTAATTATTTATTAATTAAATAACTTAAAAAGAATATATAAAAGAAAATAAATAGAACGAACATTTTAAACAAATAAATGAATAAAAAATTATATTATTCTCAAGCACAGTTAAATGATTTATTAAAAATATAGATCAGATTGAAAACATTTTTATTTTAATAAAAAATAAAAATACAAATAAAAAATAAAACTAATTTGAAATAAATAAATATTAGATCCATATTACAGATCAAAGAAAAAACTTTAAAACATTTAAAAATACTCAAAAGCCAACACAATAAAAAGATTCTATATTTTGTTTAAGGAAATGAGAGCTGATCATTATTCAAGAAAATAAATAAAAAAGTAAATTTAATCCATGAAAAGACAAAATAAGTAAATTCAATCTAGAAAATAGCCATGTGCCATAACAGATTCAGATTCCTAAATACTTGATATAATATATATAAACTATATGAAAGTAAATTTTTCTCCAAAGCGATTTAACAAAATAAATTTTATCAATTTGAATTAAGGTTTAAAAACAAATAAATATGAAAAATTAATATAGGATCGTATATAAAAATTGAGGACTATACTTTAGAAGATATAAATAATAAATATTAATAAATATATTTAAACGAGAGCTCAGATCGGCACAATTGAAAAAATAATTAAAAAGAAATAATTGAATTTCTTCATCAACCTACAAAAAAAATAAATTCGCTTTGTTAGTAAAGAAAAAAATAAAGCTCTAAATTAAAAAAATAGAATAAAAACTTATAATTATTAAAAAATAAAAATTATATGATTATTAAAAATTTTGTCTGTTATGGCAAAAATATATATATATATAAAAATACTTTAAATTTATTTCATCATAAAATCTATTTCAAAATTAACTTTACCTAAACATTGTCCTTAAAGCGAAGATTGACGGTGTTCCTTTTGACATTGTATACCCTTATTAAATTTAATACTTTAATCAGGACATGTATTTAAAATTATTTATTTATATAAAATTTACTGTTTTTAATAATTATGTTGCTTCCAGGAAATCATGTCATTTTGTTTTAGAATATCATTAGATATTTATATAATTGTTATTTTTTTCGTAAACAATCGCAAACATTTTACATCTGTATAGCATTTTTATACAGTAACTAATTGATTGACAATATTTCATACGCATTTAATTACATTATGAAATTTTTAAAGAATTGCAATTAAAAGATAAATAATAATGACAATTAAATATAATGACTCATTAAGGTATAATATTTGCTTTATAATTTTATATTATAGTCATTAAATAATTGATAGAGTTAAAATATTAAATCTTCTTTTCATGCTCACGAAGAAAAGAAGTGTTTCCAATGTCGACGTTAAATAATTCAATGAGCGAAATATTATTTGTTATTTTTCGTTATTTTTAGAATTTTAATTCTCGTACAGCTGAAATTTTTTGTAAGAATCTGTAAAGCTTTAAACTTATGAATCGACTGCTTTCCGCGTTCTTATTTCCCATCCTTTCTTTTCATCGGCAGTGCCCTTTAAGAATATTTTGTAATTTGTAAAGATAAATTTTGTATTAAATTTCCAAGATTAACTTATATTTACATAAAATATTAAATTGACACAAGTAGTATAACATAAAATTTTAAAGCTAAATTAATAGAAAAATTGTTTATTTTATAAAAGATCTATATATAAACGTATAAGGTTTAATTTAATTAATAAAAAATTCTTTGGTATTTGTTTTTTCTTGATTTTTATATTCATCATAAAATGTGAAACGATATCTATTGCTTTTTCAAATAATATAATAATCAAAAATTAATAAAATTACTAAAATAAAGAAAATAGATTAATAAATTCAAATTAAAAAGTGCCCTTTAATAATATTTTGTAATTTGTAAAGTTAAAATTTGTATTAAATTTCCAATAAAATATTAAATTGACACAAGTAGAAATACAAAATTTTAAAAGTAAATTAAAGAAAATTTTTTTATTTTATAAAAGATCTATATATAAACTTATAAGGTTTAATTTAATTAATTCTTAACTATTCAGTAGTTTTTAAAAAATTCAAAGTAAAAATAAAATCATTTTCAAATTTTTTTATAAAAACACAATTTATTTAAGATAACATCACATGATTTCATTTCAAACAGGATTTAGAAATAAAAAATTACTAAATTTAAAGAAAATAGATTGATAATTCAGTAAAAAAAAATACAATAATTAATATTTCAAAATATGGTAGCTCATGCACATATTTTATTTAATTTCAAAATAAAAACTGAAACATTTTTATTAAAAGAATTTTTATATAACAATTGCGCGCAGGAAAATAAGCATAATTAATAAACAAAAGTTATTTCTGAAATTTTAAATTAAAATTTCATTGTAATTATTGAAAAATTACAAAGGTCTATAAACCCACGGAAACTCATCCCTTTCATCTGCTGCTGAGCTCCAGGCCTCTCCAGGGGACTAAATGAATGAACATACGACTAGACTACATTTTCAAGGTCTCAATTATTAGATAACACCAATTTTATGAATTTTTTACAATGACATAATAATTATAGTATTTTTTTTATTTAAAATTGCTATAAATTTAATAGAAAAAATCAATTAATATAAACCCGCAATAAAAGTTATGTAAAAACTCTATCAAAAATAAATTTAAAAGATGAATTAAAAATAAGGATGATAAATCAACTAATAATTATCATCTAAGGATTAGAATTAATCAGAAGAAAAAACAAGAACTTGCTTCATGTTTTGAATAGATAAAATTTAAATACACAAAATATTATAATTTTTAAATTAAAAACAAGATAAACGAATAAATAAAAGAAATGGTAAATATTAACATAATTATCTTATGTTTGAACTTACAAAAAATAAGGAAACATACAAAAATATCGTTTTTAATTATCAGAGTAAAACTCTAATCATCTAAAATATTTTTAAATTCGATGAATTATTATTTCCTTATATGAAAAAGTATTTAAAGGGATAATGCATTAATTGGGTCTGCGCCAGATGAACGACCTCCTACTGGGTTCAGCGAGAGATGAATAATTAAGAGATGAATGATTTTATATTGGTTTTGTTTTTGTTGTTAAAAACTTTGTAAAATAAATAAATCATCAAAATATAAGAAAACAAAACATTCACCATAATGTACGTATAATTAAAACATATTATAAAACTATGAAATGGCATCTAGGGAAAACTGAACCAAAGATGTTAAAATACTCAAATAATAATCATAAACTAATCAACTAAAGGTCTGTTGTGAATTTTCAACTCATTGAGGGTGAAACACAGCAACTTGGAGGAGACGAGAAAAATGAAAAGCCTTAAATTATAATAATATTTCTGAAGATAACAACAATAAATTTGGCGTATTTCAAAATTAAATTATTCTAAATTGTCCATTCAAATAAATAGTAAATTAGAAGTTTGTTTAATTATAGTTAATTAATAAATTATTAAATGAATAAATAACAAGTAATTATTGTACTTTTGCCAAAAAATTTTTTTTTTCACACTGTATTCCACAATTTGCAAAAAAAAATTGCGTTTCTCGGGAGTATTATTTTAAATAGGATTCAAATCATTTATTCTTCATTATATAGAAAACACTAAATAAAAGGAAAAATTCGTAAGTGCGCGAGGAATAATTTTTAATTTAAAATATATTAAAAAAAAGCATTAACAGCATACATACCAAAGCCAAAAAGTTTTTTTTGCACCTTAAGAAAAGGCAAAGGAACCGTGCTGAGACGAACCGAAAATAGTCTCAGTGTCAAAAAAATATTAATTTTACTTATATATTTTTCTTCATTTTGATCATTATTTTTCAATGAAAAATTTATATAATAATATAATATATTTATTATAGTTTAATTTTATAGCGCAATATTTATTTGTATTTTTTAAAGATCATTGTCATGTTCCTATAACAATTCTTGACAAAATATTTCTTCTGCGACCAATTTGCCCACTTTTATTTGCATTAAATGAGTTTTTTTATATTCTTTTATACGGTTTTTCTTTTTGCCATTATCATTTAATAAAAATATTTTAATGATAATTTTTCATTTATTTATTTTTTCTTTTAAGATTTAATGTCTATAATTTTATTGTTCAATCGTATCACATAATGTGATAATACACCAACTTTTTGTTTAGCAGAATTATGTTTTATTTCATATCTCATGTCTTATGGCCAGCTTCATGGCCCATTGTGCGCGCTATGTTGTCTTCCTGCCTTTAAATAATTCATGATTATTTATTTATTTGATATTATTATTATTTTTTGCTTTAATTATGTTTGCATTTTCCCATGATGTTAATTTAGAAATTATTTTAATGAATTCTTAAATTCTATGTATGAATATTTGCCTAAAAGAGTAATCATGTTTTTATTTGTCGTTTTGAATTTATCAACATATTTTTTCGTCTTAATCATAAATAATATTAATTAAAATTATCCTCATTCCTCAATTAATTTTAAAACGAAATGAAATCGCTTTTCCTTTTATTTGATATTGAATATTTTTGTTTGTTTTAAATATTAATTTTATTATGTTAAACTCTCTTATAAATTTAGTAATGTTTATTGCTAAATTCTTAAAATAATTTAATATATTCATTTTATTTCTTAAATATTTAAAAATAAATAATTTATTTCTATTAATTATATTATAAGATTTACAAAATGATGTAAAAATCACAAAATCCCACTCTATCATTTATTCAGTTATCTTTTTTTATAATTATAGTTATGTTTAATTATTTAATTATAGCAATATGATTCATACAATAAACAAAATATATTCCATAAGAAAATTATTTTGAAATATTCTAATATAAATATGTTTTCTAAATATTCTAATATAAATATGTTTTCTATTACTTTTAAATAATTCAAATTTAGAGCGACTTTTAAAAACATATAAACACATATTTTTGCGTTTTGGCACAAAAAAAATGTCGCACTATTTTGGGGGTTGGCTCATGTTTTGCACATATTTTGGATTTTTTGGAAAAAATTATAAAAAAAATGCAAGAAAACTGAAAAATACACCCTTAAAAATCAACTTTTTAATTATTTCTTACAGAATTTTCAAAATTTAAATTTAGATTTATTTCTAATTGTTAGAGATAGTGACCAATTGATATTTGTGATCTCTGACCCTTTGTTTGTCCCTTCGTCCCTCCCCCATTTCTGTCTATTTAATGTTGGCTCTCTTCCCCTCATTGGACTTCCTTCATCATTCACCAATTTTATTGTGGCATCAAGCCAATCGATATTCGCCTCCTCCGTCTCTTCATTTATTATTTTTATTTTGTTCTTCAATAAACTTTATTGTTTATATTTGTTGTTGTTCCTTTGGGTAAGGACACAACAAATTTGGCGCAGTCAGCAACAAAAGCCTAAGCGGCTTCATCGGACATTTTAAAAAACTGATCACCTGGGGGGTGTAAGTTTCCGCTGTGAGCGGTTTTTCAACTCAACAAAAAACTGATCACCTGGGGGGTGTAAGTTTCCGCTGGGCGCGGTTTTCATCGACAAAAAAACTGATCACCTGGGGGTGTAAGTTTCCGCTGGGTGCGGTTTTGAAATTCGACAAATTTTCGACAAAAATTCGACATGAACGCGGCACAATTGGAACAAATTTTGAACGCTGTGCTTGCCCAATCCGAGACACGGATGCAGCAACTGCTTGGAAATGCAGCGCCAGCGAACAACAACCTGAGCAATGCCAATTTGGCGAGTTCAATTGACGCCCGAATTTCAAAATTTTATTACGACGCGGAGAGTGGCAACACATTTGAACAATGGTTCAAACGATTCGGCACACTTATCGAAGACGATGGAAAGGACTTACCCGAGGCAACGAAAGTCCGTCTTCTATTGGGAAAATTATCGGACGAGGATTACAACAAATACCGAGACAGCGTGAGTCCTACCCAACCCGATCAAATTTCGTGGGCGGACACCCTCGACAAACTGAAAGTCTGTATGCCGAAACCCGATCGCTGTTTGTCAGACGCTATGAATGCTTCAAAATCCGACAACAGCCAAATCAGGACATCACATCATTGATCGCACAAATCAATGCGTCCTGTGAAAATGCGAATTTGAGCCTCACAAAGGAACAACTCAAATGCATAATATTGGTCATTGCTCTTCGAGATGAGCATCACGACCTGCGGCAAAAGTGCTTGAAGATGTTGGAGGATGGCCAGAAAAACGGCACCGACATCACACTGGTCAGAAGAAAGGACACATCGCCAAAGTGTGTCCGCAAAAGCACACTCAACCATTTGTCAGAAAAGGACGATCAGTGCTCACAATTGAAGTGAACACAACCAGCACCGAAGTTGGAACTGCTGATCACTGGTATTGGCGAATTTTGATCACAGTCAACGGCATAAAAATACGGATTAATGTCGACACTGGCGCACAAGCCACCATCATCACCAGCAAAACGTGGTGCAAAATTGGCAAGCCAAAATTGTCGCCTGCCGACATTGAAGCAAGGAACTGCAACGGAGAAGCAGTGCCAATCACAGGCAAATTTTGCGGCATCGTAAGCATGGGCAACGACGAACCGAAAATGCTCACAGCATACGTCAGCGATGCCATCAAACATGACTTATTGGGAATGCCATGGATTGTCGCACTGGAAGTTATTCCAAAGGAAGTAATGTTCCAAGAAGTGAAGACAAAGCGAACAATCATCCAAAACGAAGCAATGCCAAAAGCCAAAGTGATCAAAGACGAAAAATCACTGATTTCGGCACTTCAGAAAGATTTTTCTGATATTTTCAGCAACGAATTGGGCCAAAACAATTGTTGTTGTGTTCCCCCGCTTAAACACACAGAAAAACAATCCCAACTCTGCTATTTTATTAAATTTAATAATCTAAAAGATTTAAATTTACAATATGTGTGTATGAATAAACATTCAAGGTTAACAAATGATTTAGAGCACAAATGTTACTATGATGATGAATTCTACCATTTTTGTAATGAATGGTTTAATAATTTATAATGTTCAACAACGATTAGTTATTAAAATTATTATCTTATCCATTTTATATGCAACATTAAGTTTGTAAAAAATTACACATTCTTAAAAATAAGCACAATTGAGATTAAGGTCAAGCAGGATCCGAACGAAAAAAACCGCAACGTCAAGAATTAATTGTTAATTCTTATATCATCCGATAGCCCAACAAAAGAGAGTGTGGAATAATAAACCTTAAAATTTAATAAAATAATATAAAATAAAAAAGAGACACTAATAAAATTATTTTTCAAGTTAAAATACAAAAACGGTAGAAAAATAACAATGAACTAATATATATTTTTTAATAAAAATGAAACATCTAATCAATAATTTTATAAATTAAATCGATTTCCTAAAGAATTTCGGAAGAAAAAATTATATATAATAGAAAATAAAGGATAAATCAATTAAACAAAAAGCAAGAATAACTCAAATAAATGTACAAAAGAAAAAAAAAATTTATAAAAACATTTTAAATTATTTCAACTTGACTAATACATTAAAATCATAATATAATATAAATTTCTAATTTAATTAAATAAACCATGCACTGAGGGTAAAAAATTTAAATTAAAGCAGTGAAATAGAAAAAAAAAAAATAATCCTAATTTTAGCAGACATTTCTTTATGATTATGAAATTTATTTAAGTTGACGGTTAAAATTTAAAAAGTATTTTAATGTTTATATTTAAATATGTTAATTGAGACGAAAAAGAACTTTCAAAAAAATTCTTATCTGTATCCTGACTTAAAATTTAAAAAATAAATAAAATAACATTATTACTTTTTATTTATATCAAATTAATAATTTATTTATTTTTATTTCAACAAAATGTAATAAAACAAAATTAAATCTGGTATAAAAGGCAAATTAGTTCGAGAAAATTAAATAAAAAAATATAAACAATTATTGATTTTTCTAAAAAACTGTATGATTTGAAACAAACAGCAATTACCTAAGTTATTCTTTTAAGCAATTAAAAAGCAAAATTATAAATAAAATACTTAGGGTGTAACATAAGTTCTGTCGGCCTTCATTTTTTGAAAAAATTTATTTTTTTAATTTTAACAAAACCCAAGCATGATTCAAAATAATTACCATTATTATCGATAACATGTTGCCATTATTCAGGCATGAGATCAATCTCAATTGAAAAGTATTTAAGGAGTTAGAGTTGATAAAGTAAAAATGGTCATTTTCGAGGTCCGTATTTTTGATGGCTCATTTAAAGAAAATGAAAAAAGATACAGAAACAGAGAAAATGTAAGAAAATAGAGCAAAGCTAGGACTATAAAAATACAATAAAGAAAAATTTTAATACCTAATAAATGAATTATTGGAGGGCCGAGTCTGAAAGTGGCCTCCAAAAACGGAATTTTTCGGAACAACCGCTAATAAATTTTTTTGTAATGCCATTTGAAAACACTGAATTTACATAATATTGAGTAAATCAAGCACGCTGAGTCCAAATATGGCCTTAGATTTGAGCTATGAGTTCTCAATGAACCTGTACAGCTCCAACTTCATTCATGGAGTTGAAGCAGTACAAGCTCAGGTTGAAAAGATAGGTTGGATTTAAGGCCATATTCGGATTCTACTGGTCTAAATTGTACAGAAAAACTAGTTTTTGTTATATCCGGTTTGGTTTTTGACCATAAAAAATTCGAGAAAAATTCATGGGTCAATTTCCAATTTTGGCATGGTCGGGAAAAAGGCTGAAAAAATTGATGAAGTATAGAAAAAGTGAAAGGAAGGAAAGAAAAGTAAGAGGACACTATGACTAACAAAATAAAAAAAGAATTATTAAAATAAGTGCAGAAATTACGGAGTTATTAATATTTGAATTTTAAAATATTTAAGGCCGACAGAACTTATGTTACACCCTAAGTATTAAATTTTATTATAAGCTATTTATTTTTCATTAATTAATGATGTTGCTCATCCAGCAAAAAATGTTTCATTTTATTTTTTTATTCATCATTTTTTGAACCTTTAAATAAATTTAAATATTCTTGTTCACTTGATCGAATTTTTTTCTAAAATTAAACACCATTCTTATATATATTTTAATTAATTTTTTTATATTTTCAGTAACTCATAGTAACGGAGGCGGTAGAGACAACTCATATTCAAACTTAAACTACTTATTCCGCATCTCATTTAATATTACTTTTAATCTCATTTTTTTATTTTTAAAATTTGTGATAGTTTCTCAATGAAATGTTTTTTGAAATTAATTTAACCTTTCAATATCTTATATCGTTTTGTCATTTTTTCACCAAATTAATTTATAAATTGCATAATTGAATTTTTTATGAGTTACTATTTAAAACATACCAACAATATCTTAAGATGATGCTGAAATCCACATTATTCCAAGGATTAAAATTTTTTTTTTTTATAATTTACTCGCGAGGTATTCATAAGAATATGTCGGGCTTGCGAAATTATTTTCATATTTTGTTCTATTTTATTTTGTCACATTGTAAATGATTAATTTAAAAGATAATTAATGTTAAATTGATTTCTTTTATAATGATGGAGATAATTTAATCCATAATTTTAATGATAATACAAATTACGAAAAATCATAGATAGCTTTTTATCAATTATTATTATTATTATTATTGAATACAATTTTATTTAGATATAATTTTTATTCTCCTAGAAATTGAATAATTTAGGTTTTTTCTCACGTTTGATACATGCAATATTCCATCTTTGATCAGAAATATTGTGATTTATTAATATTAGATTTGCAAATTAATTTTTTTTTGTTTTGGAATTTTCTGATTTTTTTTGTAATTAAGCTTATTTTTTATCATTCATGAAGATTAATTCCAATTTTTTTTCACTTTGTAGTCAGTCTGCCAAAATTTCTTTTCTATTTTTGGTCTATATATTTATAAATAAATTAACGCATTTAAATTTTTTTAGTCAAAAATTTTGTCATAAATCTAAATTCAAAAATTTTAATTTTGAATTTAATCAATAAAAGTGATTCATAAATTTTTGTTTTAATATTTTTGTATTTGTGCAATAATTATTTGTATAAAATAATTTATTTATATTCTTTAAAATCTAAAATATAGATATGTAGATTTTTATAATTATGGATAAAAAATTATTGTTTTCTATTTTTTTCTTTAATTCTTATTATTCGACTTTAATCTTATATTTGCGAAAATATACAATTAAATTTTTAACCATTAAATTTATTCTAAAATATCTTAAATTTTATTTTATTAAATATATATTCCTCTTATTGTTCAAGTTAATTATTTAATGTTTAAGATGTTTCTATTATTATTATTATAAAAATTACAAAATATAAATTATGTATAATAATTGTATCTTTGGTTATTCATTAATTAGTAGAATTTCTCTAATATTTTTTTGGAATTTGAATTCGACACTAGCACCAATATTTATTAATCCCTTTAAATCGCAGGTGGATATTATTTTTTTTAATGGATATGATAGAAAAATTATTTTTAGAGTTTATTATTGTTGTTTATTTTTTTGTTTTGTTTTTTAGCTTTTAATTTAAATCATTTAAATCAATTAATTTTGGGATGCTTAAATCGATAAAACTATTTCTGCTTGAAATTTTAATTAAAAAATTAGTAGACTACACAGTTTTGTTGAATTGTTTGAATAGTAATAATTATTTCCCTTGACAATGTAAGTCGAAGATTTTTGCGAGCTCTCCGTTTCATCTCTTTAAGCTTTTGACTTTTTAAGTATTATTTTATTAATTTATTTATATATTAAAAAGATAATAAATTGCTAGGTTGATTCGTGCGTTTCTAGAGTAAATCATAGTTTTACATCCATAACTATGTATCATATGCGAAATTTTGAATATAATTAAAATATTAGATAAGACTGAGCAGAATTTTGCGTATTAGTTGCAGTGTTTTTTATATAAAAGTAATTTTTTGTCACTAGTTTTAATGCAATCAAATAAAATAATAATCATTTATGAAGTTGGCACGGGCTTTTTTTAATAAAAATTTAGTTCATGATTTTATTAAAAAAATTCTTATTTTGTCTATAATTTTTTTTATTTAATAAAAATAAAATTTTGTTCATAATTTCAATATTGTAAGTATTCTTTTAAATAATATTTATATAAAGATTATCATATGTTAAATTTTAAATTTTGACATCTCCTCGTACATTGTTTTGGGAAGACCATCTAGTATGAATTATTTTGTTTTATTTTTTACTCATGGTATTTTTCTTATTTAACATACCAGTTTCAAAATTATTTGATAATGGCCATATTAAAAATTAATTAATATTTCCCGTTATTATGGCACGAAAAATATTTATAATGTACCATTCTTACAATTATTAATTGGATGATTTTGCACAATTTTTTCGACCATTGGTTTGCTTTATGGTTGCAACACATACTGATATGATTTTTTATTGATTATAAATTCAGAATCAATGCTAATTTTAAATTGAACATTATGACTGTCAATAAAATAATATCATATTATTCAACAAAACTCTAATGTGCAGTAAGCATTTAAAATAAAAAGAATTGATGAATAAGTAATATTACTAGCAACATTTGAATGGAATAATATAAAAGCATTAAAATATT
This sequence comes from Heterodera schachtii, assembly GCA_023374025.1. Taxonomy (NCBI): domain Eukaryota; kingdom Metazoa; phylum Nematoda; class Chromadorea; order Rhabditida; family Heteroderidae; genus Heterodera; species Heterodera schachtii. The sequence goes on from SIJG01000045.1 coordinate 190,979, forward strand.
ATTATTTCAGGTAATTAATTCTATAATAATTGGTTATAAAAAAGATTAAAATACAGAGTTATAATAGGACAATATTTCTTTGAAAAACTGTCAATAAAAGCAGCATTAATTACATGATAAAAAACAGAATAAAGTGTAGCATTTATAAAAACGAAAAAGTGAATGACATTCAACTCAATAATATTGCCTTGCCATCATTTTTTCTTTTAAATAAAAAGTTTGAATAATTAATATATTATTAAAATAAATAATTTTGGTGCGTGAAAATTTTTTTTTAAATAATCTATAGAATAAAATAAATTTATTAACTAAATAAAACTTGTGTATCTTTAAATGATCTAGAAGCTATGAAATTAGACTTTGATCAAGTGAATCAAGTAGTGGAATACGAGAAGAATACCTAAATTCAATATATAAATCATGAATAAAAAAGATCTAATATTTTACAATAATTTTGCATTTTTAAACCAATTTAAAATTAATCATTGAAAACCTAGAATATTCAATATATACAAATATTTTTAAAAAATTTATTCGATTTCGTAAACACTTATTATACCCAATTAAGATTTTTCATAAATAATTATCCAAACGAATAAATTTTAGAAAAATCAATAATTCACCAAAAATAGGTACACTATTTTAAACAAATTTATTTAAATAATAACAAAAATAAAAATGAGGTAATTAATTTTTTTAATAGTCTTAAAATAGATAAATAATGTAATTAAATATTAATTTATAGATATGAATAGGATAACAAAAAAATAATAACATTCACAATAATTGTTGTTATTTTCTTTGCTCGATAACTTTGAAATAATTTTTCCTGCTATAAAACCAAAAACATTAAATTTAATAGAAAATATCAAATATAAATAATAAAATATTGTTGTGCGTTAAAATATATTAACTACAACGGAATTACTTTATTATGCTTATCTATAAAAAGTTAATCAAAAAAAGAAACACATTTTAAAAATATTAAATACATTAACAATTTGCCAAAAATTTTTGAATCATAACAGAAATAAAATGTTTATTCTTGCATAAAAACATAAATTTTATGAATTTAAAAGAAAAAAATTAATTTAAAAAATTAATGGCTCTTGTTCGAATGGATGCCGGACATGGTCATGAGGTGATTTGTAAAAGGGCCTGAGTTGAATTAAAATTATTCAGCCTAATGTAATCAGAAAAGTACACTTAATTCAAATTAAATTCATCCATCTTAAGGACTTACTTAATTTTTTAAATTAAAATTTAAAAGAATATTACTAAATTTTAGTAATTTAAGCCCTTTGATTGATCAAACGATTAAAAATCACAAAATTAGATTTACTTTTGAAAAAATAAAAAATGATACAATATAATGAAAACTAAAAGATAAAAATATAAAATGAATCTAGAATAAAAAACAATTTTATAATCTTTCAATAAAATATTAATGCATAATAATTAAAAAATAAATGTAATCGTAGTACCGATTGGTACAGGTGCCAAAAAACTGAGTATCATATCTTTTGTATTCAGGAACAATATAACAGCAAGCAAATAAGTTAATCCTAATCAATATTGTAATTAACGAATTTTAAAAATAAGAATCTTAATATAACTAATACACAGGTGCTCAAAATCAATTTTAAAAACATTTAAATTCTTAAACAACTAACAACATAAGATTAAATAGTAAATAAATTACCAAAAAAGAAAATAATTATTTAAATTAAATAAATATATAATATAAAATAAACTTCCTATTTTAAAATAACTTTTATCATGAAAAATTTCTATCAATAGAAAAATGTTTTAAAAACTTTTATGATATGATTTACATAAATTCTACTAATAAATGAAAGGAGGCTTCTGAATTGATACAAGTGCATCTAAGAAATCATTATTTAATTAATAATAAAAAAATTTATAAAATTTATAATTGCCGTGGATCACGATGATCATATATGTAAAAATAATTTTATAACAATAAAATTTAAAATGGTATAACTCATATTGACAAAACAAAACTAATTTTGGGAATAAAAAAAGCTTTTTTAGGAAATCTAAAATTATAAAATTAAGGATTAAATTTGTTTCATATTTAGAAAATGAGATAAATTAATATTTATAAAAACGATGAAACATTATGTCGAATTTCTGTTAAATTAACCAAGAAGATTTTTATCTTTTGAAGCGCTAAAGAAAGACGATTTAAAAAAATTACATATTAAGAGTATAAAAATTGTAAGCAGCATTTTATTAAAAAATAAAAAATAAACCAAAAGCAGTGATTGAATTGTTATTATAATTAAATAATGTAAAATCTACACATAAACTAAATAATAACGAGTTTCAATTAATCGTAGAGGAATTTACATCTGTATTAACGCTTTTAAGATAATATGTTTTACTTCATATTTGAAAAATAATAAAAAATTTAAAATAATTATTTCCTAATGAGAAATTATTTTTATCGGTTTTAATCTTCTAACGTTGCTTTTGCATTAAAGCATTTGTTTTAACCAAATATGCAATTTGGGTATTTATAAATATTGGTTGAATTTTTAAATCATGTAACAAAAAGCCAAAAAGAAAAAACCTCAATCTGAAAAAAACTAACTTTAGCTAATGAAATTAAATATTATTATTATTTTTACGTTGCAATAAAATTTAATATATTTTTAAAAATAATAATGGGTCAAATAAATGGTATAAATTTAAATAAACATTTTACTTTTTCAAATATCATTTATATTAATCCAAGTTCTATTCACAAATTGTAACAATTTTATATTAACACACAATTTTTTCGAATACTTAATTATTTTTCCCTTGATAACAGATAAATATAGAAAAATTTCGAATGAAAAACCTAAATTACATTCACAGGTCTAAATAGCATAAAACTATAAATTATACCGAGAAAATAATAAACTTAGTAAAGCAAGCCGTCATGATATGAAATGGAATACTAGCGAATATTTATTATATATGTGCAATATCACTAATCAATATCTTCTGCTCCACCGCGTCTCTTTTATGTATTACCTGCACACATTGAAATTCGCATGAGAACCACTTAATATAAAAATAAAAAATGTCAATTGATAATTAATTGAATAATTTATAAAAATAAATTTATTTTTTCTATTTATTACTATTTTTAACATAAAATAAAATTTTATAAAAATATTACGCTTAAAAACCTAATTTATTTTTAGAATGCTTTTAAAGTGATGATTTTATCAAAACGAAATAAAAATAATTGATAACAAAAAGAATTATCTAATAATTTAGAAAATTCCAACAAAAAAGGCATTGAAATAAATGTTATATAATTTTGGTTTTATTTTTTTAAATTGGTCAATTCCATAATAAAATTAATTAATAATAGTATTTAGAAAATATTTTTCACTAGATATAAATCTAAAAAGTTGATAAATTGAGATAATAAAAATATAAAATTGTTTGTATAAAAAGAAAATAAAAAATGAGAATTTTCATAAGAAGGCATAAAATGAGAATAATTTTAAAATTTTAAAGCTTCATTTAAATTAAAAACAAAAAATTTGTAATCAGAATGAAATAAAAATGTGAAACTGTGAAGTTAATTTTCTTTCAGAAAATCGGGTAATGTTAAAATTTTAATAAATAATTGTTTAAAAAAATTATTTAACGAATGTATTTTATTGATCTACATATTATATTATAATATAAAATTCATAAATAAAAAGACAAAACAATCGAATCTAATGGAAATTTAAATAAAAAAGTTTAGTAAATTTATTAGTTCAGTTGAAATTCTTTATTTGATTTTTAGATCTTTAATTTAGTCATTGTTGCTATTTGTGAAAGCAATAAATCATTAAAACTCAGCAATCAACATCAAAAACTTTAATTAAATAATTATCGAATAACAAAGAGGCAAAACCATATAGCCTCAATATTCGAAATCATGTTACAATAAGAAATTAATCGATTAAAATATGCAAAAAGCTAGGCTATAAAAAGGTTGGAAATTTGCTAATAGACATTTTAACCAATTCATGTCCGAATATATAAACTAATCAAAGACAAAACAATTGTAAAATCTAGCCTTTAGATAATAAAATCTGTTGCTATATAAAATAATTACAATAATAGATAAAAAATAATGGTGAAATTTTAAAGAAAGATTATTTCTCAAAAGAAACTTAAAATTTTTATAATGTCCCAAAAGTCAATCAATGAAAAATAAATGCCAACAATAAGTATTGACAAAATCTCATCACCGTTCACTAGAGAGGATGAATATGAAAGTGTAGAATGATTTTAATCAAAATAAAAAATTATTATAATATATATACAGCATAGAAAATATTATATTAATCCATATTGTTCACATAAAAAAATTACACTGAAAATGAACATGTACTCGCAATAAAAGACACTTTGGCAAAATGAAAAAATAATCTCAGTGCAGCCTACTCGAAGTGATAAAAAACTTAATAAATTAATTATAATTAATCTTCTTTGATTTTAACTATTAAAACCAACATTATGGAAAAATATAAATACAATAAATTGTAATTATTTAATTTAAATAAAAGTTTAAATTATAACAATGCAAATACATCAAATACGCAGTCACTATGTTACAAGGATTAGAAATAAAAACAAAATCAAGAAAACGATAAAGCATGATTTAAATTTAATTAAAAAGGATCCTCCGATAAATTAATTAATATTTAACGCATTGAAAGAGAACATGTTATTAAAAGCTCTATTTAGGTAATTAAGTAACCATACATATACAAAAATATTTTTTTACATATAAAATTATTCATTGGTATACTTTACTTTTTATTTATGTACATTGAAAAATTTTTTGTATAAAAAAGTAGAACGGGCATAAACAGTCTATAATATTTGGAAAGATTGTTGATTTGCTTTTTGATATACTTAATGCTTGATGATTATCTCACCACAAAAGTTTATTTTTATTAAATTTTTTTTAAAAAGTATAAATATATTCATCAAGAGATTTATAGTAACAATAATTTTATTTCATAGGTTGTTCATCAATCAAATTAGCTGCTATTCATTATTTTATTTTTGTATAGATATAATTAAGTCATTGTTATGTATAAATATGAAATCGGTCAAAAATTCAATACTTTACCTTTAATACATAAAAAGATATTGTTGTTATTTTTATTTAAATATTATATTGTAATTAAATTGCCATAATTTTATTGTTCTTTAATGGAATTCAATTTTATTTTTTTAAATAAAGTTGGTATGTTTTTTGCTTCCCTCTAAGATTTTTGTATTAAACACTGACTGACCTTTCTAGATAATGTAACGTTCTCTTTAAAATGCTTTTTAATTTTTCTAATTATTTTCTCTCAATATAATCATATTAATTCTAATTGGTTAATAGTTTTTGATTTGTTTTATGCAATATTCGTTTTTATATACTCAGTTTGTGTGAAATTAGTTAAATTAGTTTTTTATTTTATTGGAAAATAACTTTGATACAAAAAAAATTTCTTTTATATATAAATTTATATTACATATTCTTTTCTATAGTAATTTAAAATACGATTTAGATGTTATGATTTCAATATTTATTTTTAGTTCATGTGCTTTTTCGATTTTATTTATTTAAAATTTTCTCATAAACATTATAAATTTCAGTAGCTGCCATTGAAGAAAATTAAATTAAAAAACCACTTTTAAATTAAATTTTTGATCAACTAGTACAACTGTTGAATTTATGAGCGTTGGCTCCTCTCGGTGGTACGCTCGTCCAGGTTTGACAGCGCCAACACTTTAAGTTTACATTTAAATGTTTATTTATTTTTAAGTATTTTACTACATTAGTATAATAATTACGCTAAAAATAACGGTAAGCATTCAAAATTTGTATTCAAGCTAAATATCACACACAATAACTAAAAAAAATTATAATTTCAAATAACAAATAAATTTCTTTTGTCACAGAATAAAAACTAAATAAACTAAATATGATTTATTATAAAGCAAAGCGCAAAAACAATGGACAAGTAGAAAAGACAGCAGATCCGTAGCTTTTTTCAAGGGAATTAAAGAGTTTTAAATTTATTGGATAAATATGGTTGATAAGTTTTATTGTAAAATAATAAAGAGTTATAACTTGTACAGCTATAAATATCAAACTAAACATTTTTCAAAAATTGATTTAAACTGTTAGTGAAATAAAATTTTCATTCACATACCATATTAGAGACCAAAAGAAATATGAAAAAAATTACTGTAATAACCGATATACAGTCATACAAGTTTTTCTTTCCAAGATTAAATATCAATATGAAAATACAATACAATCTAACGCATAAGAAAAAATAAATAAAATAGAATAACCTACCTAAAAGTAATAAATATATTAAAAATATAATTGCCGCAAAATAAGTTTCTTTTATAATACAACCGACTGAAGCGTCTGTTTCTCGTGAAGTATAATCGTTCACATTTAAAATAATTATTTGGATTCTTCTATAATGATAAATAATGAAATTTAAAATGAAATCTTATAATTTTAAGTTGAGCTAATACAATAAGAATTATTATAAAATATAGTTTTTTTATTTTTAAAAAGCATAAACCTCTAACTTGAACACATAATAATTATTAAAGTTTAAAAATAAAACATTAATGCTTAGATAGTTTTTTTTATTCATTTATTATAAAATTAATCTAAAATTTTAAGATCGTCGTTATTCGATTTTCTGTATTTAACAATTTTAAATCAGTTTGGTTTTACATTTTTAATTTTACAAAAAACATAATCTTTTTCTCATGCCTTGTAAAAGTGATAAACATTTTATAAAATTGTTTTTGTATATGATACAAATACACGAATTGCTTACATTATAAGGCAAAATTTCTCCCAAAATTTTGTAATTTTGTTGAGGTTAATTTCAAAATTTCAAATTATTTATATATAAAAATTAAAGTATTTAAAAATTTAAATTTGTCGTCTAAAATTAGGCGTTTTTCGTTTGTCTTCTAAATTTTTTTTTGTTAATTTTTACCTTTATATATATTTAAATTGAATCATATTACAAATATTTACTAAATCTAATCTATGATTATAAGTTCCGAAGGCTGCACAAAATCCAAAAGCTAAGAGATAAAAATTTTTTTGTTGCATATCATATGAAATTTAATTGATTTTAAAATTTGTTAAAATTTTAAATCAAATATAAATTTAAACAAACCTAGTTACTCCATTACAAAAAGTTAAATAATTAGTGAAAATATAAAAGTTTCCATAATTACTATTTCATAATTATACGTACAAAGACTATGTTATAAGAAAAATAAAAAATTTTATTATAATGGATCGCTGAGCTGATGATCGACAGCAAGCCATGAGTCGTTGCACATGTGTTGCGACTTTTGCGCCGCGGACATAAAATATTCATCTATTATTTAGTGATAAATATTTTTCTACATAAAATGTTGTTAATTCATTTTCATATATTTATTTTGTATCCAATTGGGTATATATTTCAAGAGATTAAGTTTTATTTATAAAAAACTATATTTAAATAATTGCAATATTTATAGTAAGTCTCTTTGTAATCTTTTTTTCTTCGTTTCTTTTTTTGTGTTTAAGAAATAAATGTCAGCATAAATTCAACTTTTTACTCTCATTGATATAATAATTATTTTATTTATTTATGATAATTTTCAATAATACTATGGCAGAATCAAGATTGAAAAATAAATTTAAAATAATTTATCTAATTACTTTGTAATTAAATTTACATTTAATATGTTAAAAAACTGTCATATTTTTAAATAATCCTAGCCCAACTAATTATTACTCATGAAGCTCTCAACTCATGATTATATATATCAAAATATCTTTATTAGTATTTTATTCAAAAGTACTTGCAACAAAAGTATTCTGAATTATAAAACAATTAAAAATTATATTAAGGCCATTACTTGATAAACCAAATTAATTTTAATGTAAAAACGTTTTATTTAGCATAATGCTAATTGGTAAATAAAAGATTTTATAAAAAAGTTTTCTTATCCATTAAAACATTATTGCTGTTAGGTTGAAAACATTTAATGACAATTAAAACAGAAAAACTAACCGACTCTCAATTGCATATAAAAAGAAATAAAAATTTGTATTAATAATTTAATATATAAGAATTATAAATTTTTAATAAAAAAAACTTAGTCTGGTTAAAGTTTAAAATATCAACAAAAACTAATTTTATAGTTACAAAACAACAATATTAAGTAGTAACAAATAAAATAAATACAATCAAATTAATTAAGAACAATTTATGAGGGTTTTTTAAGAACAAATAAAAACCAAAATATTTAAAATACTGTTGTTAAAATAATAAAAAATAAAACTTTATTAAATTTATAATTATTTTATAAATAAATTATTCAGCAAAAAATTATTGTGATTGCCAGTTTAAAATGTTTATGTAAATATGCAAATCTGTTAAATTTTTTACCGAATAAACAAAAAATATTATTATCATCAAAAAATGTTGGATTAATACAGGAAATAATTTAATATGTCTACAATATAAATAAATTAATTACAAGAAAAAATATGAATAAATTTATTTAAAATAAATTTATAATTTTTTATCAACATTTAAATATATTGCAGAAATAAAGCAGATTGCAACAAATGTATTAAAATAAATTAGCATTAAAATTAATTTAAAAAACATATGCTGGATATTAAAACAAAAATTTCACTAATATATCCAAAAATATTGAATCCAATTAAACTGCGTAATATAAAATTTAGTAATAGTTCCAAAATAACCATGCCAAGATCGTTATGTTTTTTAACCGGCTCGCCACATGAGTGCGCGCACTAACACCAAATTGCCTCGGGTTGCGCATCGACTGAACAAATATACATTACGGAATTAATGAGAATATAAAAATAGTGAAAAAATTAATTTGTAATATTAATGAAAATATAATAAATATTACATAAAGCGAATTTAATTACAATATCATTGCGTGATTCTTAAAATAAGAAATTTTAAATTGGATAATCAATGAAAAATAACTAATATAGATAAGCTTTTTGTACTTAATATTTTCATTTGATAAAAAATTTTCTTACTAGTTTATTTATACGTTAATGTACTAAAAAAAGTTGACTCCAAAATCATGCAATAATTAAGGTTTAATTCCTTAATTTAATTTTTTAAACTTATAATTTTTCTTGGAATAATATTTATTTATAGTGGCTTATTGGCAACAATAGATCTTCATTTTGTTCTTTGGATTTTAAAATTCTGCCTAAAACCGGGAATTGGAAATTAGCAACGCCGGCATTTCCTGGGTACACAACACGGAACGGAACAAGGATTTTCAAATAGGTTTCTCTATGTAAATAAATAGTACACCAAAATGAGAAAATTGTTTTTTTTGTTTGCATTCTCTTAAAAACAATTTGATTAAATGACTTTAAGAAATTGAGTAAATAAATTTTTGAGAGTTTGGAAATATTTAATTTAATTTTAGTTATTATTTTTAATTTTTTCTATTTATGCTTTTTGCATTTTTTCTATATTTGTTTTTAATAATTCACTCATTTATGCATTGGCACTTTTTGCTTCATTTTTAAAAAGATTTTCTTTTTAATTAGTGCATTTTAACTGTAATTATGTGCATTATTAAAATTCATAAAATCAAAGAAAATTGATTTGGATGAAAAGTTCTTTATTGCCTTATGTTGCTGCAAATATCGCATTATACATATTTTCTAAATATCTTATTATTAAAATCCAGTACAGTAAAATGACTCGTATTCGCTTTTTAAAAACCGCGTTATTTAAATGTTTTGTTATTACTTTGAATAGTATTATTTTTTAAAATTTAAATTTTTTTAAATATTTATTTAATTTAATGGATTATGATAGTAAATATTGAAAAAAAAATTGTGTCTTAAAAATAATAATTTTAAATATTTATTTATATTTCATTTTTTAATGTAATTTGAGATTCGTTGGTTAAATTTCGAGTGTTTTATATATACATTACAATGATTAATTAATATTTGCCGTCTAGATTTGCTAGATAATATTGGTTAGTTAAAATTATAATTCATTAATTTTAAAAAATTTAAACTCATTTTTTACATTTATATTTTAGAATGTACAACCATTATTTGTCAAATTTTTAATCAAAAAATTTTTTAGATCTCCATAAAAGATTCGTTAACTAAATTGATCTGAATTCCTAATCAATAATAATCTCTAATTAAAATAAAAAAATAATTTATATTGATTTCAATGGAAAAACATTTAAAGTTTTGACCATTGCTTCCGAAACTGCTTTTTTTTTTTTAAAGATTGCAGGCTAATAGAATGTATTTATTTGTGAATATGGGTGGATTTTAATCTCAAAGTAATAATGTTCAGTAATATAGATTCAACAAAATTTTATTTATAAAAAATTAAATTAAATATTTTGTTATTTTATAATTTAAATTTCAATAAAATGATGATTTTATCATTCGACTTTGACTTTACAAAATTAATATCGCCAAAAGCAAATATTTGGTTTCGTAATTACAGTTAGTTTTAAGAATGTTTGGTTTTCCATGATGAAAACTTTTTTTTTTAATTTAAATTATTTACTTTATAATTAACTTGCAAATAACAAAGTTTTATCATGGTTCTTATTAGTTTTTGGACTTAAATCCCTTGCCACAAATAATTTTTAAATTTGTGAGTGAAAAAGCACTCTAATCTTTTAAATTTTTTATAATGATCTCTGATTTTTTTTCAATTTCTTTCAAATATTAGTGTAGGAGCTTTGGTAAAAGGGTTGCAATTCGGTGTTGAAAATCAATTTATATAAAGATTATCTAAATTTTTAATGAGTTTATAATTTAATTGCAATAAATAAATAAATATAATTCATTATAGAAGTAATATAAAAATAAAATATAAAGGCCTCACTGCGCACAGAATTCGAACCAATTGGGCATAATTAAAATAATATTTAAAAATTTTAAATGAAAGAATATAAAAAAAGTGGAGCTAAAATATTTGAGAGAAAATATAATATCTAATAAATGTTATTTTCCATTCGATATAAGCAAGAAATATTAATACTAAATGATAATATTTATTTTTTTACAATCTTGCATTAATGCCTTTCAATTATTTAAATCAATGGAAATATTGATGATGTAATTTTCATGATTAATGCGAAAATAAAACATTTAAAAAATAATTAAATGAGCTATTATTAAAACAAGAATATTCTAAAAAAGCAAAAAATTTTTGTAATTGGAAAAATATTTAAATATTACAAAAATTATATGCATAAAAAGAACCCCTATGATTTTGATCAGTGTACGTGTTTCAAAGAAAACTAAAATTGGAAGCACAAAACTTTGAAAATAAATAGCGTGCCTGAAACAAAACCCATCAAAATTTTTACAAATTATCTGTTTTTGTTTTGATTATAACTTTTATCATTAAAATGCCTTAAATAAATTTTAAAAACATAAATATATAATAATACTCAAGAAATTTATGTAAAAACGAAAAAAACAAACGAAATCAGGACATGAAATAAAATGCGGCACTAACAACCTACGGCGTAAATTCACTCCAGTTAAAATATAATCAACAAAAAAATGATGTAATTTAATTGTAAAATTAAAAGAACGCAAATAATTAATTGCACATTTTTATTTTCAAATTATAGTATCATAAAATTTATTTTATTATCTTGAATAATATCAAAGAATTTAAGAAATTTAGAATTATAAAAGATTGAAATTTAAGAACATTTTGCTCAGGATAATTGCATAAATAATAAAAGGAAATCAATGAATCTATAGAAGTAAAGTAATATTAATTACGTAAATTGTGTATTAAATGCTGTGTAAATTTTTCATATGTTTATAACAAAACAAGGAAATTATTTGCCATTAAATTAAAAATTTATTTGAAATCTTTCTTAATAAAAGAGCAAAGAAAAAATTATTTATAGAAATATTTTAATTTATTCTGGATACAAAAAAAAATAATCATCGAAAGAAACAAATATTACTGAAAAACACTGGTTATATTTATGAAGCCTAAATTTAAGAAAAAGAATGAACCTCTGGATGATAATACTGTACCTTTCTACTTTTAAGTGCTTTGAAAATTTTTAAATCTCTTTCCAAAGTAGAGGATATAATAAAACTCTATTTATATACTTTTACAATAATTAATTAAATTCTTTTTAAAAAAACTCATAAATTTAAAATATAATTATTTAATACAATTTAAGTTACAAATAATATAAAAAAAAAGCATTTTTTTCTCCCCAAATTTTGCTACCGAGGAGGAAAGTGGGAAGCAGAACAGGGGATCGATTATTTTTATAAATATTTATTATAAATTCTGCCATGAAATAAAGTATAGTTTCAAAACCAAATAAAAATATCATACTAATAATAGTGATTACCTTTTATTAATTTAATTTAGTGCTTTATCAAAAAAAAAACATTTTTTGTCTAATTATAATTGAAAATGAAATTAAATGATTCATCAAAAATATTATTGATAAAAATGAACATATGGCAAGAATAAAATCATTTTTGATAAAAACATATATTTTTATTTAATTTATAAATTATCTATCTGTTTTTTGGTTTAATTAAAATTTTGGTTTTCTTATGATGAAAGTTGCAGGTTACCAAATTTGTATAAGTTTCATCGGTGCACGGTCGTTACTCAAAAACCGTCAAAGTCCTGCAAAATTCCATAAAATTCATTAAGCTTCAAAAAAATTTATGACCTGCTGAGAAACTCAAAAAACAGGTTTTCTTTTACATTTTACACAACTTTCTGGAAACTTAACGAAACCCAGAGACAAAATGATAGAAAATAAGTAGTTCTATTAAATGATATTAATTATTAAAAATTATATTTATTTGAGCAATATTATATTAACAAAAAATTATTTTTTTGTATATTGCGTACAAAATGATAAATAATAAAAACTTTTTTTATTTTAACTAATTATAAAATATATTTTTTAATATAAGTGAATTTTGTAAACATATATTATTTACAATTGATTAATTCGGCTTAAAATCATTTTGCTATTTTTATTTTAAAAGTGCTTTTTTGTTATTAGTTTATTTTAATGAGTTAAATAATTTTATTGGTTTTTTTTTGTTATTGTTTGGTTACAGAACATGCAAACATTATTAAGGCGAAGGAAATTTAAAAAAAAGATAAATTACCTTAACAAAAAATTAACCGATATCAATATATAAGAATTCTAATAGCTTTATCTCACATAATCAAAATTAATATACGTTTAAATAGAATAATGATTTTCAATGAGACAAGAGGAACAGGGAAACCCATGAAAATATTAAATATAAATAGCCATTGAAACAAAAATAAGTTAAACAATTTACTATATAAAAAGAAATATCAATTATTCCAAGAAATAGTAAAAAATCTTAAATGCTTTTAAATAACTTTACAAAACCTTAATTATAAATTAACAAATATCAATAAATAGCTCACACTTTTTGTCGTTGAAATGGAAACTGCAGTTAACATGATAAACAAGAACTTTTAAAAGTCTAATTAACCAAAACGAAAAAAAAAATCATAATTCATAAAAATTACTTTTATATTAAGTAAATTCCAAAACTATTGAAATATTTAAATGTTTTTAACAAAAAAAAAATCCCTGTGAATTCAATTAATCCAGATTTTTGCAAATTTGTTATTATAAAATTATGAATATTAATTAAAGCAGTAATAGAGACACCTTCTTTGTTCCTGATTGTTTGAGACTCGTTATTATTTAGTTTATGTGTATAGATTTTGAATTATTAATTTATAATAATAATAACCACTGTTTTTGGTTTAAATTATTTATGGTTTAATAAGATATTGATTTGAATTTTTATACCTCTTAATAAGAAATTTTAGTTTTATTATGTCAGTCTCTCGCTCTAATTCAGTAAAATATATTGCTTAAATTCTTAGGATAATTTAATATATTCAAGTAATATAGTATTTTATTTTAATTATTTTCAATATTTAGACTGAAACAATTAATTTTATTCAAGTGAAACAAATTTTATTAAATGGAATGTAATTAATTTAACAAAGGATTCTCTTCACTTTTTATCTTGAAATACTAAAATTATCTTCATTATTTATAATGCAAATTTATTTAACCGCTCTATCAAAAAACAAAATTTTGCATACTTTGTTGACGTTTCTTATTAAATTACGTTATTTTCTCCTGAAGTATGGATTGTTTTATATTATCTATTTGTAAAATTTGTAATTACATGCAATATTTTAACCCATTATAATCATTGATTTTAAATTCCTGATTGTAAAAATTTATTTTTTTAAAATTATTAATTCGAATATTCCATTAAATAAAAACCTTAAGATACGCAAAATAAGCTTACATTTGACAAATGTACAAATTTAAATGACTAAAGATTACAAGCTATTTGAATAAGTGAAATAATTAAGCGCAAAAAGAGCGCATATTTAAAGTCAATAACTTTTCATGCCATGTTGTCAATAATGGTACTTTATTTATTGATAATATTGCTAAAGTTTCTTCTTTTATATGCAATTTAATTAATTTCTTTAATTTGAATTTTTATGGGTTTCATATAATTTAGAATAAAATAATAAGAGTAAAAATTTACTTACTTATTTTCTGAGAGATGAACAAAATTTTATTTCGAATTGTTTTTGACATGTGAGATAGTGCAGTAAAAATTTTATTTTAAAATTATTGCACGATTTAGCTTCTCGATAATTTTACAACGAAATCCTAATTTTAATATTTAAGTATTTAATCAATAGCTTAAATGCACGTTTATTATTTAAGTTCATTACTTTCAAATTTTTCAAAATTTTAAAATAAAGGAAGGTTTATATATTTTTTATTATCTTCTTGTTGAAAACCGGGTTCCCACCTCACTTTTTGAGGCTTACACGAAGGCCGTTTTTATATTCTTTTGTTATTTAAATAACTGAAAATTAAATTTTAATTTTAAAAATAAATATATTAGAGCAATTAATTTGTGAATAATGGTAGATGGATGCTTTTTCAAAGATAAAAAAGAATATTTACTCTTGTTCTGAGGTTACTTTCTTTTTTTTAGCAACTGCCAGAATAATGGCAAATTTTACTGTTTTGATTGTTGTTTATCGCTGTATTTTTTCGTATTAATATCAAGTTTTTTTAATTCTATTTACGAGAGTTTCAGTTTAAAGCTTTAATAGTTTTTTTCATATAGTGGTAAATTTAAGAATATTAAAAAAGTTATTAATTATTTTTGTTTATAAATCAAGTATTTTATTAATTACATTTAAAAATTAAGTGTTTTAATAATTTGCTTCTTTAAAATATGTTAAAAATAATATTTTATTTATTTGTTTATTTTGGTTATAACTAAATTCATTTCTGTTGTATTGTTTAATATCTCTCGTGTTACTGTTTTCTTATTCATATAGTATTGGATATGGATAAATTAAAATAAATTAAGTCATTAGTAATTATTTAAACAAAATTTCATTAATTATAAAATAGTTTTTTGTCTATGTTTCTTTTCTCATAACACCACCAGATTATGTTTCATATTTCAATTTTTAAATTATCTATTTATTTTCTTTTTCTCTTAAAAATAAAATTTTGAATTCAATTAACAATTTTTATTCGTATAAAATTTAGATTGATAAATTAATCATTATTTTTATTTCTCAAATTTACATTAGTAAAATTCTAAATTTTATTTTTTAAATTTTTAACAAGTGCGATGTAAGCTTCAAACTTTTGATTTGTTTGGATGCCTTATTTTGAATCAAATAGTAAAATAAATTAAGTTTTTCTATTACTTTCTGAATTTCACTTTTTTCAATGCATTAAAATTATTTTTTGTTTTATTTTTCAATTTCCTTGTATGTTTTTGACGGATGTCAAATCTGTTGGAGCACTTTTTAAATGTATGTCTCATTCATTAAATTATTATTTGTTTTACTTTAATAATTTAAGCTTTCAAAATTATCAATGTTATTCACATTTGTAGTAGTAAATTATGATTGGATTTATTAAAAAGATTAAATACTAATACTTATTGTTTTAAATTACAAATTTTTAATCAAGATTATGGCATTCATTGCACAAAAAAAATTTCTAATAAATTATTTATACGTTTACATTATATGCTAATAAATCCCTGTCATTTTCAATTCCGCATTTTATTAAATAAGTTAAAAATATATTCTTCTTTAATTATATAATTTATAGAAAAGATTAAAAAATGTGTCAAATTTCAATTCTATTATATAAAATGAGGAATGGCCCGAGTATCAAAGCGGTCCAAAAAATTAAAATGCTTTATATTTTAAAATTAAATGAAAAATTAAAAAACTTGAGTTTTAAGTTTTAAATATTAATCGGCTTTTTAATTTAATTTTTTATTTTATTAAAATATCTGTGTAAATTTACGAAAATATATTAATTGCATAGAAATATTCGTTTTTTTTTTTCAAATGTTTAATTTATAATTATTTAATATTTGGATTTGATTCTAAAAAGTAATGATTAAATTATAATTATAATGCATATTCTGCCAAAATTTAAATCAATCATTTTGTCTTTTCAAATTTTTCATCTTGAGTCTTGTTTAAAACTTATTCATATTTATGTCATTTGTTTCTGTTATATATAAAATATTTTTCTCAGTATTGACATATCAACGCAATCGAAATTATATTCATTATTTTAATTTATTTAGTTTTATCATTCCATAATTATCTAAAGCAGTGAATCGAATATACGGTTTTTTGTATCTTTTTTAAAATTTATGTGTGAAATTTCAATTATATTATATAAGAGTCATTTTCGTTTTATTTGTTTAAAAAATGATAAGAATAAACTTTTTAATATTTATTTCTTCTTAAGAATACCATAATAAATTATTAAATTAGTTTAATTTTTGTTATTATTTATAAAAGTCCAATTTATATTTCTTATTATTCACTTTTTCTGACATAATAATATACTTCATTCAAAATTTTTGATTTTATTTATATTTATAAGGTATGTGCTAACTGTTTATTCAAAACAAACTAATGTATAATTTGGTTTTTTATTATATCTTTTTCTCATTACACTTTTTCAAAATAAGGTTTAAACTTTTTATTTCAAAAATTCATTTTATTTTATTAAATTTTAAAGTTTTAATATTTATAAATATTATGTTGTCACGATTTATTATTAATTTTATACAATTTAATTGAACATTATTTTGCTATCAATTATATTTTTTCCATGATCCATCATTCCAATTTTTTGAAGGTATTTTGTGTGATTTGTGTTTCAAATATCTTATATTATATAACTTATATCCGATTAAATAAAATATCGGTTAAATTTTTTTAAATTTTATTTTTAACTCATTAATTAATTAATTTATTTTTTTCAATCAAATTATACATTTCTTAAAAGAAAAATTATTTGTTATTATTTTCTATGAATATTCAAACGAATTATAATTTTAATGTCAGTTTCTTTTAAATTAAGAATACCTGCCTGTATTTAAAAATATTTTTATATATAAGTTAATAAAAATTTCTTATGTTACAGTTAAATTTGTAAAATGAAAATTGAATATTAGTCAAATATTCTATTTTTAATTCCGAGCCATTCCACGTAAAAAATTTGGCTAAGGTGTCCTTTCCCATTTCAAAAAATTAAAATATCATTTAAATATTAATTTACAAAAATATATAAATATTTAAAAAAAAATCGTTTCGATTATGTATATCAAAATAAAAGAAGAAAAACTAACATTTTTTCGGTATAATATTTGATAAACATGTTTAAAACACTCAAAATTAATAATATTAACATTAAGATTTTGTTTATTATTATATTTTTCACTACATAAATATAATTGTCACGTATGTATTTTTTAAATTTATTATATAATTAACAGGGCTTCCATTTTTATGTAAGAAAAATCGCGAAATATGTAAATAAAATATGTATAAAAAGCTAAAATATGTATGAAATATATACAAAAACTCTCAAATATGTACGAAAATATGTAAATAAAAAATTTTTTAATGGTTATTTTTCGAAAAAATCCTTTGTAAAAAGTGAAATAGGCACAAAATGCCATAAAAATGACAAAAATAGGCTTAGAATCACCTTTTAGTATTTCAAAAATTAATTTTTATATATCATCTTTTGAAAAAAACCGATTTTTTAGGGATACATTTAAAAAAAAAAATTTTTTTTAATTTTTCACAAAAAATTTCTATAAATTCTCAAAAATCCTTAAAATATGTAAAAAAATGAAAATATGGACGAAAAATTGCAAAATATGTACGAAAAAGTCCAAAATATGTATAAAAATATGTACATATGTAATATGTAGAAAAATGTCAAAATATGTAAAAATATGTAAATAAAAGTCCCAACTTTTTACATAAATATGGAAGCCCTGATAATTAAATTTTTATTTTTGGCCTTTTCTGTCTGAATTAAACATTTGTCTTAAGGGAATTTATTTTGTTTTTAATGTATGTTCAACTTTATTAATCAATGTTATTTTTAATTTTTGCTTTAAATTTTTTAATAATTTTAAAGTATTAATTAAGAAGATAATTATTAAAATTACATATTGCTGGCTTAATCATTTTTAGAATATTTGCATTTTTTATTTTATTATCTAATTTATTAAACAGTTTCAAGTATTAAACTGTTATTTGTTCAGCTAATTTACACCATTACCTTTTACTTTTGAAAATTTTTTATTTATTAAAAGATTTTTAAAATTTTCTTAAATACTTGATTCCTAATAATTATCTTATTATTTTGTGAGTAGCGTAAGACTGTCGCAAAATTTTTGTATTTTTTATTTTTGGATTATGTTCAAATACTTTAAAAAATAATTTTTTCTTTAAAAAAATACTTTCTTTGAAGGTTTCAAAGTAATATAAAAATCTGTAAATTTAAAAAATTTAAATTAATTGAGATTTACTATTTTTTTATAGCAACTTGCTTTGTTGCAACACTCCGCCGTAGTTTGGTTTCGAGCATTACAGGGTGCGGCATAAGTTCTGCAACCTGCCATCCATGGAAAATTCCAGTTCAAAATAAAAAGAAAATCATATAAACATTTAAAGAATTTAGTTAGATTTTTTGATCTTTTTTATTTTTTGTTAATAAACAAAAAACTACTTTTTTCATCTGTAGTTAACTTAATTTTTACTTTATATTTCTTCTATTTTCCAATGAACAATTTTTAAAAATTTGGATTGTTAAGAAACTTTTCATTATTTCTTAGTTTTACAATTTTTAATTGAACAACTTAGATTTTTTATTGTTTTTTAAAAGTTAATTTCAATTTAATTTCAATTTTTTTGAATAAATTAATATTAAATTTTTCTTTAAATTTATGCATTACATGGTTTAATTTCCAAAATAAGCAAGTACTTTTGATAGTAGCTATTTTTTTAATTATTAAACTTAACAACTATTGTTATTGCAAAACACAAACATAAAGATCTTTGATTTTCAAAACAAAATTATTCTTTTCAAAATGTTTACAGGCAAAATGATTAAATTAAATGCTATAAATTTATTGAAATAATTTTTTATATGCCTGTATTTAACAGCAAAAATAATAGAGATAAATTATTTTAAAAAAAAAGAAAGAAAAAAAAGAAAACATTGTCATAAGAAATAAATTATTTTTAAAAATGATTTCTCATCCAAATTAAAAACATCATCAAAAAATTTTATACACGAATGAACCCTCCGCGTTAACGAAAATCGTTATTGGACTACGATGTTATTAAAAATAAATTTAATTTGATTTAAAAAATATGAAAAAATTTATTTAAATTTTCAAATATGCATAGATAGACAATTCATAAATATTGGAATGGGAAAAACTTTAAAAATAAATTTAAAGAATTTTCAAACAACTAAAACTTTATCACCTTAAATTTTAAAACAAATTATTGTTAATTATTAACAACCCCCATCATTATAATTTTGTTTTTGTGTTAATTAGAATTAAAAATTCAATGGGATGTGAAAATGTTAAATCAAAAACAAGAAGTATCGCTTTTTCAAAGTAAATATGAAATTTTTTAAGAATCAAAAAGAAACTTTTAATTAAAGCAAGTTTCAGAAAAAGCCACTTGGGATATGAAATGAATAAATGATAAAGCATTGGACAGTTGAAAACTTTTACCTGGTAGAGAAAATTTCATAAAAATACTTTATTACATAAAATACAATTCAAATAACTAAAACTTTGGTGACAATTTTGCATTTATAAAAAAATTTAAAGCTTCTTTTAAAAATACTCGTTCGAGCACATCAAAAGACAAAAATTTTTCATAGAAATTTTAAAATTTCGTAACTCAAAAAAGATATTTATTATTTTAAATAAATTTAATTAATGTTTTTCAATTCAAAAAAATACATAAAGGTTGTTCATCAGGCCGCGTGTTCGTCAAGTATCGGCAATCGTTTCTGTAATAAATTTATTTATTTTACTTTAATTTGCTTAAGTAGCATATAATTGTTTTAATTATAATTTTGCTAATCACTAAAAAGCTATTTCTAATATTAAAAAAATATATACTTGCAATATTTTAATTCTATATTATTAATTGATTCTTTACATTTAATGATAGGTTTTTAATAATATAAAATTGTTAACATTATGCTTTATTTATAAATTAGTAATAAATTTTTACTTTCATTTTTTGCGTTATGTATTCTTTCTTTGTACAATTTGCGCTTATTGACGCATGAATGTCACATTAAATACTGAAATTGAAGATTTTTGATAAATATATAAACTATGAATCTTAAATCTCTAATAATATTTAAAAATTTATTTGTACTATATATAAATATTTCAACGAAATAAAATAATTATTCGCAATTTAAAATATATTTACCTACATATTTTTTCTTTATGTGCATGTGTATGGAGTTTTTATTTTGTTGCTTTCTATAAATTTAATTATTTAACCAAATTTTTAAAGAACAAAATTAATAATTTTATAAATTAAAAACCTTTAATATGTTTCATTTATTCTTTTTAAATAATAGTTTATATTCTATCTGTTGTAATTTTCTTCAAAGATAAAACATGGATTCCTTTAGTCTTAAACATTTTTTTTTGTAATAAGGGTTTTACTGGAATTGGTTTTTCCTAATTAACCCAAGTGGCGATAAAATAACAATTTATTGAAAAGCTATTATTTAAATAATCAAGCCGAGGGAAATCAAGCAAACTTTCTAATTAAAATAAATTGCTTATATATTCTTTTGTATTTTTATGGAATAAGCATTTAATCAAAAAAAGTTTTTTTTTCATTAAACTTTCAAAATATGTAAAAACAATGAAAATATGCACGTAATTTGCCGATGATATTTGATTTTTTTCAATATTTATTTAATTGTTATTTCATTTGTTTGGTTCTCATTTAAATAAAAAATTTTCCAAGAAGTTCTATACATTAGGTGAACAAATAATGAGACTGCATGAAACTCTTTGTTAACAAATTGGTAGGAATTTATTATTTAAATTTTTTTTATTTACTATGATAATAAATGTTACTTTTACGTTAAAAGTTTGAAAATGATTTTTATTAATTAATTTATTTGATTTGATCTTATACTTTATAATATTTTCTTTTAATTTAATTGAAAGGTGAAGTTCATAAAAAATATTATTTATTTATCTTTATCTATTTGTTTGCTTCCAAATATTATATGTTAATTTTTCTAGTCATCGCATCCCTTCATTAGTTTACTTAAAATAATAATTTGTTTAGATAAATATTTAATTCGGTGTTTCGTCAATTTTTTTTATTTGTTTTATCTGTTTACATAGTTGCGTTAAACGAAGTTTTCGTTACTTTTTATTTTATCTTAAATATTTAAATGATAAAAATAATTAATAAAATAAATAATATATGGTCTATATTTATGCTGAAAAGAATTTGAAATCTCAAGTGTGATGAATAAAACAACCTAATTATGTATAAGATAATTGAGAGTTAATTAAATTAACTTACCTAAAGTAACAATAAATCTAATTTATTCTATTTTATCTAAACCTTTTAATCTTAGTAATATAATACAAAATTTTAAATCAGCGAAATTAAAATATTCATAAAATACGATGCCGATATAAATAATTATTTTTAGTCAAATGAATGCTGTAATAAAAGTGCGAATAGAAAAAATTAACATACATAAAGGGAAGGAAAAATAGTATAACAAATTTTTTAAGAAAAAATTAATTAAATCGAATTTGTTAAAATTATTTGTGTGCTTTTTACATATAAATAAAAACGTTATACAAAGTTATTTTCTTTGTATGGCAGGAAACAGCAAACAATAAAGACTGATTAACAAGGAATATAAAAAATTATCATACAGAAAAAAGGCTTTATTAATATTTTTATTACAAAACCTTATCAGTAATGTTGTTAAAAATAATGAATTTTATAAAAAATAATGAGCTTTAAAGTTTACAATCATAAAGTTTATTTTAGCTATAAATTACGAAGTACATTTAAAAAAATGAATTTTGATTCACGAGCGCAAAAGATTAGGGAAGATTAAAATTTTTAAATATTTTTAAATTATTTTTTAGCTTCGGTATTACTTAAAAAAAATTTTCATTTTTCAACTAAATGAAATATTTTTAATATATATTTTGGTATTAAAAAGCAATTATTTTAATATTTGCTCTCTGATATAATGGATACAAAATAAATAAAAAGAATGCAGTACAATTTGAACAAGGCGAAAAATTGTATAAAGTTTATTGAATGCGTTATTTTTCTAAAAAAATATTGAATAGAAATTTTACAATTCATTTGTGATTTTTTGAAAGATTAATCCAAATGAATCTCCGAAAGGCATTTTGCATCTTGCTTGTTTACGAAGATGGTCCCATGGAAATTGACAATTAGACGAACGAGAATATCAATCTAATGGAAAAGAATATGAATATTAATATAGACAACCAAAATTTAAAAAAAAAAAAGCAATTTTATTTGAATGGAAAATTGCTTTAAGAATTGATAATAAAGGTAAAAAAGATAAATTAAATTATTATTATTATTAGCTCAATATAATATTTAAGTTTATTATTTTAAAAGATTTGTTCTGGGTAAAAAAATAAATCCCAAAATTTTTTAATAAATAACAAAAATTGATACAATATTAGATAATTGTTATATAGTGAAAAAAATGAAAAATACAAGCAACAAAAATAAACGAGTCCGTAATGCGAGACAATAAATAATTTAATTGAAATATATATAAAAATACTTTAAAATATTTAAAAAAATTCACTTAAATATAATTGTTAAAATATAAAATTTCTATTAAAATAATAATAATATGATATAAAATTAAAATGGAATATAAAATTGTTAGATTATGCACATTTATTTAGAAAGTGAAAATCCGATATTATAAAAAACATAATAATTGAATTTATACTCGCTATAGATTTATTAAACACTTTAAAATTCTTAATGCAAATGTAGATTAAAATACAATATATTAACATGAAAATCTTTGATGTAAAATTAGATATTTCGGAATTAAAAATATGCAAATGCAAAAATATCCTGAATTTGTTTTTTTTTAAATAAAAAAGTTTATTTTCCCTTGAACCAAACATCAAGGTTGGAATTATATTGTATAAATATATCTTAAATCATTTAACTTTTAAACTAAAATGTTAACGCACTCGTTTATAGGTTTGTAAGTAATATAAATTTACCCAGATAAATCTATTAATGAAATATATTATGATAAATAATGGTAAATATTAATTATTTTTTTAAATAATAAAAATCATATTTACCGCCATTATTATTAACATAGAGTGCTTTTTATCGGTAAGACACCAATCCCAATGGAAAAGCAAAGTAAAGATAAGTCATTTCGGGGTAGAAAATCGCGATTTTAATTACCTAAAAAAGAATCAAATATAATAATAATTAATGCATAAAATAATTTTATTTAACATGGATAAAATCAAAGAATTTTTATTTATTTAATAAATTAACAAAAAATTAATTTGTGCAATATTAATACAATTGATATTAAATTCATACAGATAAAAGAAAAAACTTTAAAAACATTAAATAATACTCAAAATCAAACATAAATTTAAAAATTTTTTAATTAATTCAATTTTTGATTAATGTTTTTTGTTTTTTAATTAATTTACTAATAGCTATTAAATAAAATATTTGAACAGAAATCGTTATAGGTATAATGGCAAGAATCATTTCTACAAGAAAATTTAAAAATGAAAAAAAGCAAATCTAAAAAAAAATTATATAATAAAACATATCCATTTTTTAATTTTTAAAATAATCATACAGAGACGCATGTATGTTTTGAAGCTTTGATCGATAAGAAGCACTAGAAATAATTGTGTATTATGAATAAATGACATTTATGAAAGACAAATAAAAAACAAAACGAAAAGATAACGTCAAGAAAATACATAATTAATTTAATTTAGCATAAAAATTTAAAAATTTAAATTTAAAAAATTTGTATATGATTTTTAATAAGAAATTTTTGAAAAACCTTTGTAATTACAATGGTCACATAATTAAATGAAAATAGATGTAAAAAATATTAAAGAATGATTAGAAATATTATTTTAATCATAACTAATCTACTATTATAAATGCTTTTAAAAGTCTCAACAAACGAAGAGAAAAATAAAATAATAATGTGCATTATTAAAAAGAATTTATCAAATTAAAATTGGAAATTTCTTGAGTGAAAAGAAAAGTTGAAGACGAGAGCATTTAGCATGTTTACTGAGTAGAATCTTAAAAACTAAAAAATCCGTCAATTATCAAGGCATTTCTTTTAACAAAGGTGAAAAAATAAAATAATATAAATCAATGAAAATTAATGCAAAATATTTATGCAATTAAATATACAGATGGAAAAGATTGCAGTTGTTACTCGTGATTAAAAGAATTTAATGATAAAAAATAAATTAAAAATAATTAATCGTTATTAATATAAAATAAAAAAAGACCCAAAAAAAATTTTGTCAATAATATATCTGATTTTATTAATATTAAGAGAATAATGGAGTTGCAGAGAAGATTTAATAGATTTAATAATTTACAAACCAATGATTTGACTATTAACAGTTTCAATATAATTAAATTACTTAATTGCGTATGGATGTGTTATATCAAGAAATATTCAAACAAATTAATTTATTTTAATTAAAAACTAAAATTAATTTGGATTTTTTGATAGTTCATTAAAATAATTTCGTATTAAATCGCTGAAAAATTGTAAAGCATGCATCATTTAAATTTAAAAAGTCAATTAATGCTTTAAAAGAAGCAGCAAAAAGCTGTTGATGTAATTTCACAAAATTTAACAACCATTAAACGTCCTAATAATAATTTCCAACGATAAATACATTATAACACAAAAGCATAAATAAATATTAATTCTAAAAATAAGAATTTGCAATAATTTTTTTAATAATAACAATAAATCATCTTTTTATAAAAATTGACATATAAAAACAATCAATCAATATAAAAATCCGGAAAATGATAATAGAAAATAAGCAAATAAATAAAAATCCAATTATGAACAGAATAATAATGGAAAAACATATATTGAATACAGATTTTAGTTGAAAAATCTTAATTGCGGGTATAACATGAAAAACCTTAAAGCAACAACAGTCAGTGCAAGAATATATTCCACTTTTTTTATATAGGTTTTTATCTAAATAAAAAATATGAATATTTAGGTATTAAAATTAGTTCAAGAATAAATGTTCAATATTAATTAAAAGGACGAAAATTTAAAAACTTATTCAATTTATAGCATTAACATAATTGCTATCGGATTTGAATTAAAATTTCCAACAACGCATCAACTACATGTGCTCGTGAAAGTACGCTTGGAAAAATTAAAGAATAATGGATTTGAGAATGATTAATAATAAATACAAATATATTTTAAATAAAAACTCAATTATTAATCAATCTATTGTTTAAGAAGGAGATACAAAATATATAATTCTATAAAAAATTATAAAACATTTTTAATTATATATTTGTATGGAATCAAAGGGACATAAAAAGTAATTTTTTTTTTTGAGTTTTAAAACTTTTAAATGCATTTCTTAAAGTATGAAAAAATTATTCATTATCAAAATTCAGCATAAAAATATTGCAAAAAAATTAAAAAGAAACTTTAATATTTGTAAAAAAAATATTTGAAAAATTTTTTGTCCAAAATACCAATAAATGCGCAGAACGTCTAATCTCACCGCAATGAGATGAATAACAACACTAAATGAATAGGTAAATTAGACTGATAATATACCTTAAATTACACTATTTGAATCTCAAAATTTAATACGGAATCACCAAATATTCAATTTATTAAACATAAAAATAAATTTCAATAAGTAAAATCATAAAATATATATTAATATTTTTATTATTTCATTTAATGAATAGAAATACTATGGCTTTAAATTTTATGAGAATATAATATTTAAAAACATAAAGATCAATGAGACGAATACGAAATTAAATAATTAATTAGTTAAACATATAATATATTATAAATTTTATTATTTTATTATAATCCAAGAAATTTTATAAGTATCTACCAAATATTTTTTATTTTAAACAAGAAAATTTCATTTATTTAAAAAAAATAATCAAAAATATATAGTTTAAAACAGAAATTAAATCGTAAAAAAGCTTAGAATTAAAAAATATTATATTAAATTCAAATAATACATTAAAATTTATGATTAGAAATTCTAAAAGTTTTTTAGAATTAAGATCTAATCAAAATATTTTTGGTAATATCTATATCCAATAATTCAGCTTACAGATCAAAATTTAAAGCAAAAAATATAGCTTTCGCGTGAAATATACAAAACTAAATTGAATTGGAATATTAAATAATTAAAAATTATAATATATCGCTTATCAGTTAAAGCAAAAATAAACAAATATGAAATAAGTCACAACGCGGGTTGCACACAGAATAGCTTTTGTTTTTTGGGAACCGTTGGAAAAATATAAACGATATCAAAGCAGTTGATAAGATATTTATTATGAAAAGGTTTAAATTTAACGAAATTAAATTTTAGCTATTTAACTAATGTATATTTTTAATTAAAAATAAAATTTTTATTGAACTATTCCATCCAGGCTCAACATTAAATGAGTTGAATGCGTATAAAAAAGTACTTTCGGTATGAAAATAGAGACAAAAAATATTGCAAATAAACAAATGTTAAAATCTTTATATAATAAATAACTACAATTATTATTAAAAAACAATATAAATAGTTTAATGGTAACATTAAAGCATTGTTTAAACTTTTTTCTAATTCAAAAAAGTGGCGAAGAAGAATTGTCTTTCACGGCAGAGTTGAACCCATGAAATTTTTATTATTAAAACTCTAAATTTACAAATTTTCTGTAATATTTTTATTAAAATATTAAAGTTGAGGAAATATGAATTCAATCTAAAATTATTTAAAAAAATTGTTTAACTAAAAACAATATTTAAAAGAAGTATTGAAAAATTACAGCATGAGCAAAAAATTTTTAATAGAATATAACAATAATTCTACATATTTATCATGTATAAACTGTCCTCCTTATTCAATAAAATAACAAATTACAATTTTATTTTATTAATAAGCTTGATACATCCATTTATCTTAGCATTAAAAAATTGTAAAAATTATATACATTATTTATCGGCCGACAATCTCTTTAAATTGATATGTCCAATTATTTTAAAATTAATAAATATCCAGCCTATTGTAAATTAAATTTTTCAAATTAACAAAAAAATAGTAAAATAAAGCGTTGAATTAATCAGGTTAAATTCATAAAAAAATCTTAAATTTAAAATTGATTAACAAATTACAATACTATTTGAACTGCTAAAGGTAAAAATAATACATAAAAATTTGCTCAAAAGGTAGATAGAAAAACCAAACGACTTTATATTAGTAATTTAAAATCAAAAATTAATTAGCATATTTATAACAAATAAGAATATTCTAAATAAAATTCTAAAAAATATTTGACAATGAGAACGACAAAATTCAATTAATTTTAAATGTGTTCGTTTATATTGAAATAAAATTAAAAAATACAAATTAAAAATTAATTCTTAAATACAGGAATAATCTTAAAGTAAATTACAAAACTGTTTTACAGAACTATATATAGAGAAAAGATTACTGTAGCCGCAATAAGCATTGTCATTGTTAGTAATACAGCTAAAAAATCCGAGAAATTACAATAAATTTTAAATAATTATTAATATACCGTATTTTTTTAAACTCAGATAAATGTATACGCTCTCAGAGAAGAAATCAAAAATATCTACAGCAATCGACCTTTGGTAAAAGTATAAAAACCTTATAAATTAATATTTTTCGCAGGCACAAAAAGCAAATAACATTGAAATTATCACCTTGCACCTCAATTTGCAAAATTATCATTTGTTTTATATTCATACAAGCAAATTGCGCATTCTTCTTCAGCAATTTGGTTGGTCATTGTCGGTTTTAATTTTATTAAATTTTATATACAAATATCCACATTTGAATTTCAACAATATTTATTAATTTGCAAATTATTTTTTTTTATTCTTCACACACTTACCCTGCAAGCGTTTTTTTGCGTCTAGGTATTCATCTTTTTCTTTTGATGATCAGCTTAATTGAAAAAGAGAATTTAATTACAAATCAGAGTCTGATATTTTGATCACCATTTTTTTTATATAAGATCCAACCATTTCTGAAAAGCATGAGTTTATGAAAATAATTAATGGCGATATATACATAAGCAGGTTGTGTAATTGTGAATAAATAATCGATCAAAAAACAAGAGGATATTAAATATTTTAAAAGCAGAATAAAAAAAATAAACTTTGGTTTAGAGATAAATAAAAAAAGAATAAAAAAATTTAATTCTTAAAAATGCAATTGAATATAATTTCATCAAAATGGAAAATAATGATGCAAAGTTTTGATTGAAAAGAATAAATGTAAAAAAATTTTTTCTGAAATAAAGTCATATCATTATAAAAAAAGAAATATTATTGTTTAATCTACGTTTATGAAATTTAATCTGGGAATTTTATGAAACTATGGGGATGGTATATATCCCCCTAGCGATAATATGGGGATGATCATGAAATAAAAATGTATGATATTTAAACCGGTCTACCTCAGTTCGGCCCCCACAGTTCGGCCCCCACGATTCGGCCCCAGCATGTTTTTCCTCTACAACTTTCTATAACTTTTTTCTTTATCAACCAAATCCAACATTGTTGGTATCATTCAAAAGCTTAATGTGTTTAAAAGCTTTTTCTAAGCTAATGCTTTACGATTAGACAAATACCAAAAAAGTTATACATGAAAATTGCAAAAAGGTTGAAATTTTAAAAGTTTTTTCTTAATAAAATTTTTTCTAGGCTTGAAAATCTATCCGCTTTTTGTAAGGCAAATAGAGCATGTGAAGATCTTTCGAATGATACCAAGATTGATGGATTTGGATGCCAAAGAAAAAAGCTATCATGGAAAAACGAGCTGGGGCCGAATCGTGAGGGCCGAACCGTGAGGGTCGAACCGTGGGGGCCGAACTGAGCGGTTCCTATTTAAACTTAATTGTTAAGTTTATTTTATGAGATCGTAAGAATTATAACTTCAAGTTTAATTAAATATAATAAATTTAAATATTATTTAAAGTTTTAAATCATCTAATTAAATAGAAAATTAATTTCAATAATGAACTTTCAATAAAACCTTAATTATTTCATAGTCCATTTCTTTATTTTACTAAATTAAAACAATTAAACTAACCCTTGTGAACCTTATGTATTCTATTATTATCCGTTTTATTTGAATAATTATATGTATGAAGAAGCATACGAATTGCAACTGACAAAATTTAGGATCAGCGCTTAAAAAAAATAAATGAGAAAATCTTTTCGTGCCTGATTCTCGAGATTTAAATCAGGTATTTTTAAATCTTTGGAAAAATAATTTAAATTTATGTACTGTGAATAAATTATCCATTTAATTAAAAATAACTTATCATTACAAAATATTATTGTTGAATTACTGAAGAAAACTCTAAATTTGTATTTTCAAAATAATTCATTCTTTCAAAATTATAAACTTTAATTTATTGAAACTAGAAAAAATATGATAGTGCTTTTAATAGGATTTAAAAAAGAATAAATTTATTACATAATTTATAAGGTACTATAATGATAATAGAAATTAGAATTATATCAAAATTATTTTACCAGAACTCAATGAAATTTTTTGAATTTTTAACCATAAATAGAGAATTCTTAGAGCTATCGAATATAAATTTATTTTGACTTAATTCATTTTAATGACGTAAAAATTTCAAATGTTTATAATTATGTTGAATTTAAAAGTTTATTGATTTCAAATTTAAAAATAGAGGATATATTTATTCAAAATAAACAACATATTCAATAAAAATTTATAAAATAAAGAAATTATAAAGTAAAACAAATTAAATATAAAGAATCATAGTATCTAATTCCTTTATCAGTAACTAATTAAAATATAATTCAAACAAAGAAATATATTACAAATCTTAAATCTAAGGAATAATGTCAGAGTGTAAGTTGTAGTAAATGAAAATTTTATAAACTAAAAAATAATTATTGAACGCTGTGGGCAGTCTCGGAAGAATCGCGACCAAAACACATTCTAAAATTTTCAAAAACTAAATTTGAGCGCAATACTGTAATTTTTAATTTTATAAAAGCGAAATAAGCAACAATTTGCAGGAGCCTCTCCATGACTTAGAATTGAGGCGTCAATTTGGAATTATAATGGCCATGAATTGGTATTCGAATATTCAAATGAAAATTTAAAAAAACATAGTTTATAAAGTAAAGTTTATAATAACAAAAAATTATATAAAGATATTTATTGTAATTATAAATTGCTAAAGAAAATTTCAAACGAAAAAAATATATAACATAATTACAAGTATTTTTAAATTAAAAAAATAATATTTACAGGAAATTATATTAAAAAAAGTTAAATCAATCAAATAAATAAATATTAATTTTTACAGCCTAAAATAAAATAATAATATTGATATTTTTCTTATGAAAAAAACTAATAATAAATGCACAAATAATTAATTTAAAAAAATTGCATATTTTTATATATTTTTAATTTTCATAAACATATTTTTTAGATTCTGTATGCTAAAAATTCACTGTGAGTAAAATAAACCGATACAAAAGTTTCCAAATTTTGGTGCTGCTGGACTCTTGATATTTAGCCGAATGGCCACAAATTTAGTAAATGTGCGTTAATCGAAAAAATTAAAATTAAAAACAGAGGAAAAATATAAATCTAAAGCATAATTGTTGTAGAGCAACAGGTTTGAGATATAATGGCAGAAAAAATAATAATGTTCTATAAATTGCTTTTTTAATTTTATATTTAAAAAGAAATCAGCATTCAACATTATTTTTACAAATTTTTTATTATAATTCTTTTAATATTAATCATTTTTATATACCTTCTTTTTTGTATATTAATCTTTTTTTGTATGTAAAATTACTATTCGCTATTCAAAATTTATTTTTATATATTAAGTTTTCATATATTTTATGTAATCATAGATATTATGTTCTTGTCTAATGAATATTTCATGCCTTCTTGACTATGCAATAAATATAGTTTTTCGATAGATAATTATATCTGTTTTTATGATTTATTTATTATAATAATTAATAGATTTTTATCTCCAAACTCTCCAAAAGAAAACGTACTTCTTTTGTCAAAAAATGCCATGTCATTATCTTTATTTATAGATTATAATTTTTTAAATAGAACTCTTAAGAAATACATTCATTAGGCACCTTTATAAATTTTTTCGGTCAATTTGCTTTAGTAAGTTCTTGTATTTAATGTAAAACTTTGTTTTAAAAAATACTAAATGCTTCAATTAAACATAAATCAATATAAATAATAAATTATTATTGAACATTTTGTATTACATAAGAAATTCATTTTCTAAAGTAATATTTTTGTTTTTGATTTTATAATTTTTTTTATCATTTATTATGTGCATTTACGATTCGGCTGATTTAAGATTAAATTTTATTTATGATTCAAAAAAAAATTAATTGAATTCATACAGTCTTGATTTTAAAAAAATATCACTTGTTTTCGTGGTAGATGTGTCGTCGATTTTTAGTGGATTCTTAAAGCATTTTAATTACCAATTTTCGTATAATAAATATATTATAAATTTTGTTTTGGTATGAGTTCAAATTTACATATATACTATAATCTATCATATATATGCAGGCAGCCATTAAGACTTTAAAAATATATATTTTTTACGTGTTTTATGGTATTGTTTAACACTTCTTTATTGAATCAATTTTTGGCATGGAAGTACTTATTTTTTACTTATTTTGTTAAATCTTTTATAATTAATTTTGTTTTGCGTATAAATTCCTTTTTAGTTTTTTAAAGACAAATTAAGTTATGGTTTCCATCAATATTTAAAATATGGTAACATTATTTTTTATAATGTTAACTTTATGTTTGAATCATGCTCCGTCAATTTTTGATTGGTATTTCTTAGAATAAATCAATTCTACTCAATAGGTTAATTTATTTTTAATTATAATTGTTTGTTATATTTTTTTTATTATAATTATTTTTGCAAATTTGAATCAAAGTTTTGAAATTGTTTTTTATCGTTTTATTTGATTTTTTATTCAAAAAATTAAATTTATTTTTTGCTTTTATATGTTTAATGTAATTTCCCCACAATAATATTAATTATTTGGTTTCTTAAATAAATATATATATTATTTCTTTATTTAATAGAAATAGGCACCTAAAATAGGCAGAAAAAATCGCAAAATAGGCATTAAATAGGCACAAAAATCCTCGAATAGGCACTAAAATAGGCAAAAAAAATTTTTATTAACGCTTTTTAGTTATTAAAACAATTAAAAATTAATTTAAAAAATAATTTTGCTTTTGTTTTCGATAAAAATAATTTTTTCTACCAAAATTTTGTGAAGAGAAAATAATTAATTTTGGGGAAGAATTTTTGTGAAAATTTTTTTCAATTCATAGGGGTGTATTTTTGAAAAAATTTTCAGGTTAATTCTTAGGGGTGTATTTTTCATTTTTATTGCATTTTTGGTAAGGGTTTTTCCCAAAATCCTGAAAAAGTAGTCAAAAATGGCGAAATAGGCACAAAAATAGGCATTTAGGCATTAAGCACAAAAAGTCTTAAATAGGCAAAGTTAGGCATTATAAAAGTCATCGTAGACACCCCAAACCAAGCGGTAAATGCTTTTTTCGTGCTTATCTAAGCGTATTAAGTGCGCAGAAATTTTAGGCATTTGCCTAAAAAAAGAAGCCCTAATAATGAATAAATGTAATAAATTTATGTTCCTTCTTGAACAATTAAAGCAGAGGAGCTTCCTTATAAAAACAATTTGAATTAAAGATAAATTTAAATATCAGTTTTATTAGATTGATAAATTAAAATGATAACAGGACTGGCTTTTAAATATGATCATTGATATTTCGATGCATATTTTTTTGTCAGTCAATTTCCGTTTAATATAAAATATTTTAAATTTGTGCAACAATAAAATTTATAATATTTATTGGAACAGTTGGGCGTCTATTATTATTAATAAAATTTTGTTCATCTCTTCTCATATCCATATTTATGGTTTTTTATCCACATTTTTTCTTTAAAAAATTTAAACAATGATTATTTTATTTAATTCTTTTTATAATAAAATAAAAATTTTGCTTATTTTTTTGTACTAAAAAGCTATATTATTTCTATCTGTTTTTGTGTGTGATGCCAGAAGTAACGGATTGTGGGACAAAGTAGGACAAAAGAAAATCAAGCTCATTGAGCTCTACAATAAGTCTGCTGGCACCCCCTGGCTTAGTTCAAACCCTAATGAGTTATTAGCTCGGTACTGAACCGGACAATGTTGGTATTGAAAAAGTCCACGAACCTACAGCCTTCCCTATTATTAGTAGAGGCTTGGAATTTTTTTGTTTTTTAGAAATCACTTCAACTTAGCCCCCTCGCAACGGACATTTTTTGATTCGAGTTTTGGAAAAAAAGTTAAGGGCCTTCAAACGCAAGCAAAAATGGAAATTAGCCGCTGGGTCTCAGTTGGCACTCTGATCAAAAAACCTATAGTTTTCCCAGATGCCCCGACTCAAGATGCATACGTATGCCAAATTTCAGTAAGATTTTATGAATATATATATTTTTTACGTGTTTTATGGTATTGTTTAACACTTCTTTATTGAATCAATTTTTTTTATTGATCTTTTGTGAATTTGTTTGGCAATGATTTAGTTGAGTATTTTAATTTATGTGGATATTTACAATATAATTTAAGTCAAATAATTTATATAGTATTTATTAGTTGCTTTTTTAATTCTTATTCTCTTGCAATACGGCTTTTCTTCTTTGTTCGGAGAGTTTAATTAAGAAAAGTTTTTACAAAATTTGAATTAAAACCGTTATGTGATATTATTTTTGTCATTTAATTTAAAAGAAATTCTAAATTGTATTTTTATAAACCTACTATTTTACTTTTAATTTAATTTTCTGTCACCAAAATACTTTACAAATTTCCTTACATCGTCGAAAAATTTACATATTAAATATGTATTTGCTCATTTAGTGTTGCTTATAATACGAAAAAATTATCAATCACTTTTAAAAAAATTAAACTATTTAAAATTATTTGTTACTTTTATAACTTTGCAATTAAAATATAAAAAAAAGCCTCTTAAAAATTTCCAAATTGAAGCCAGAAGTTTTAAAAGGTAATAATTTAAAGCAAAATATTAAATCATTGAATGGTATATTATTTTCAATTAAAAAAAAATTTGAAATTTAAGTGTGATGGAATTTTCTGTATCTTTCCTCCCAAAATTAATTTAAAAAAGTAAATAATCATTTTAAAAAATTTATGTTAAAAAATTAAAAAAATATCGATTAAATTTTGAGAAAAAATGGTATAAATGAGGGGAATTTACATTTATTTAATTGTCATTTGAAAAATGTATAAAATGTGTAAAGGAGATTATTAATTCGATTCCTAATAAAAAATATTTTCTTAAAATTAACATAATGATAGTACATAACATTTTTTTCATGAAACCTTTATTTACTAATTTTAATAAATTTTATTAATGGCATTAAACCAGGGCTTCGATCTGTCCTTATTTGGATGGTCCAATTCTTACAAAATAAAAATGTTCTTATTTGTAAAAAATGTTCTGATTTTACGGCGGCGCCTGTCGGCAACGCCGGCTCCCATAAATCCTCTTTTTTCTAATAAAAATTGGCCCAAGATCGCTAATTATAATCATTTTTTAGACAAATCTGTTAACAAATCAGAATGAAATTTCAAAACATTTCCTCCCAAAAATTGTAAAAAGCGATAATGGGAGACGAAAAATATAAATTTAATACATTTTTTTTATTTAATAAACCGAAAAAATAATTGGTTTAAAGAAAATTTGTAAAATGTTCTTATTTTTGAATCTAAAATCTTATTTTTTGGCCTTGATGTTCTTATTTTGAAAATTTTGAGATAGAAACCCTGCATTAAACACAAGAGTATTTATGATATTAGCTTTTTCATCTGCTTTTTCATATAGGTAATTTTCTAATTTTATTAAAATCTAATTATTTCCAATTTACCACATTTTTTATACAAAATATGTCATTTTAGCCGGAAATGTTGTGTTTTAAAGTAAATCCATAAATATAAAACATATAACAAGGTCTTAAACATTGCTATAAAACTTTAAGCTTTGTTTACCCTCCGAATCGCTAGAAATATAGTTTTAATAGTTAATTTGTTTTCTATTAGTCCTCTCACTATTTATCTATTCGTTTTCTTTAAATTAGAATTATTGAGATTTTTATTGCTTTGTGTTGATAAATATATTTATTTTTTAAATTGTTAGTAAGTTAAAGAATGATTTTAAAGTGCGCCATATGATATTAAATTTACATATTTTTATGCAAATTATTTAAAATATTTATGAAGCTTTTACATTAATTATCTATTACTCATGATGTTTCATAAGTGTATGTCGCGGTGTTCAAAAGCATTTTTTTTATGTTTTAGTTTTTATATCTCAAAGTTTCAATAAAAAATTTTTTAGATAAAATATAATATGTAGAAAAATTAATGTATATATATATTCTCAATTCTTTATTTGCTGCCAATTTGCAAAACAATTTTTTTATATATTTAGCAGGAATTAAAATTTTGCATTTCAAAATGTTATTTACATTTTAATAAATATTTATCGCCTTATATAAAAAGTAGATTTTTTTATTTTAAAGAACTTTTTTCTACATATATGTATATGCTTTATTAAGTAATTTTTTATTGAGGTTTTTTCATATTTAAAGGATGTTCGGTATAATATATGATAATAAATTTATTATGTTTATATGAAAATTTATTTATTAAGATATTACATTTATTATCTAATACTCATGATATTAGAACTGTGTAGATCTCGGTGTTCGAAACTGCTGCTTGCTTTTACCTTTTAGCTTTTTTATTATGTTTCGATGTTTAAAATTAATAATTTTATAAATTTTCTATACATTTAAATAATTATATATCAATTTATAAAAATGAATATATATATATATATATTTTTTTTTTAATTTAAAGCAAATTTTTCTTATCTATGTTTACGCAATATTTTAATTTCGTATCATTAATATAGTTAAATTATTTAGAATAATGAAATTTCAAAAACTTTTCTTTAATTAACAATTAATTTTACACTTTGTTATTGCATACTTACTTAGGGTTTTACATAAGTTTTGCACCAAAAATTTTTTTCATATAAATTTATTTTTAAAAATTCAAAAAAAAGTATAGTGATTCATAATTTTGTCCATTATTATCGATAAGATGTTTCCATTTTTCAGGCAAAATATTAATAGAAATGGAAAAGTATTTGAGGAGTTAGAGTTGATAAAGTAAAAATGGTCTTTTTCGGGGTAGGTATTTTAAATCTTATTTTCAACGTGAAAAAATTCGTGGAACATTAGTGCACGAATACCCTTTTTTGGCATGATCAGCAAAACGCTCACAAAAAAGATCTAAGAAATCCATCGTATTTTAAATTTTTTTCGGATTTTTGAAAAATACAAAAAATTTTAGTGCAAAACATATATAACACCCTAAGTATATGAATATTTAAAAATTTTATTAGCATTTTAAAATATTTTTTGATATATAACAAAATAAGAAAATAATACAATTATTTTGATTATTTTAAGAAAATGTTTACTTATCAATGTTTGGCAATTTCATTGTAGACTTTTTTGAAATCTTTTTTATATTCGCATTTTGGTTAGAGTTGCAAGTTTATTTTTATTTTGTTATTGGTGTAATTTAAATTTCTAACCAAAAATTTAATGGCTCCATTGATAAAAAATAAACAAAATTAATTATATGAATTTTTATTTTTTGATTTAATTAATTATTCCATAATCTTGGTCGGTCCAGAATCGTCCTTTTTAGTTTGACATGAAGATCTTCTTCAAATAAAACAAGAAACAAAATGAACAAATTTTAGAATTAAGACAAATTTTAATAATTTCGTCATAATATTGTTAAAAATTAATAAATTTTAATAAATAATTATTTATTTATCTTTTGATGTAAATATTCATGTTCATTAAGCTGAAAATTATCAGTTAAGCCGATATAGTTATATATTTAATTTTTATTTTTAATTAAATTAACTATTTTTTTAAGAATTATAATAATTTTCCTCATAAAAAGGGAGGAAATAAAATAATTAATTTATTACTCATGACATTAGTTCGCAATTCATTGGATTGGATTGCATTGAAATTAATGAGATTAGGACAAAATCCATTGAGAATTTACAAAATGCATTAAATTACCCAAACAATGTTTTTGATTAAATTTAAACTATTGTTTCATAATTTATACAATCAATTTTTAAACTATTTTGCCCATTCTTATTTTTAAGGCTTTTTTAATCCATTATTAGGATAAAATAACTTTTCTTTAAATGATTTACCTTTTACTTTATTATTACTTCCAATAATATTAGAAAAATTTAAAAATGTTTCATTGTAATTTTAATTGATTTTTTCTGATAAAACTAATGTTTTAATTTTTTGGATTTGTTGCTTAAAAATTACTGAAGATTTTGTTAATTTTTTGTAAGTAATGCTTTGAAAATTTTTTCGAAACTCTTTTTTTCACTACACCTTTTCCTCTTATATTGTATGTTGAAATTAATCAAGTTCTAGCAGTAACAACTGTTAATTGCGCTGTGCTTGGATTTTAAAGTTATACGTTATAATAATATCAAAATAGCTAAAATATTATTGTTTATAACAATATATTAATAAAAACTACTAATTATATATTTCAAGATGGGTAGATGATAATAATATTAATAGTAAAATCTTTTTTATACTGAATATTTGGCACATGGCTATTTTTCAACATTAAATTAGGTAATTATCGGACCAAAAAATTCTTATTAATAATTCAATAGTTTAGATTAAATTTCTTCTGTTTTAATTTTTTGTTATTTTATTTAATATGCACAGACAACAAGAATAAATTAATGTTCAGACAAATATTTTTTCGATGCATTACACAAGTTTTATTAGTCTTAACTCCTATTTTTGTAATTTCATTATTTGAATATTTTAACAACTTTGGTTCCGTCTTCCCAATACCCTTTACTTTTTATTTTATTTTCTTATTTTGTGCTTTTCTTGTATAATATAAAACCTTTATTCGATTTTCTTATAATGGCAGGCAAATAATTGTCCGATAATTTCTGCGGCACGTTATTATTTGGTTGTGTTGAACAATATTTAATTTTAATAACCATTTAACCGTTGTATTGTTAAATTTTATATATTATATTATACTACAATTTGGTATTTCATTTATATTTTTTTTTTGAATAATGTTTAAAATAATAATTTTATTTTATAATATAATATAAATTTCATCATTTAAAGATATTCAAAAAATAATAATGATTTATTTTACAACTCGTTTTTATTTATTTTTACTTTTCATCAATTATCTAGTCCGCAATTTTTTTTAATTATAATTTAAATAATGAAAAATTGTTAAAAGCTTAAGATAGAATTCGTTAGATTTCGGTTTTAATAATAAGGTTTCAATTCATTAAAAATTATGTTTCACTTATCTTCTTGTGACAAGGTCTGTACATTTCTGTGATATTTCACTGAATAATTAGTAATAAATTGCAAATATTTTGAGAATTTTTTTCATTTTGAGCTACTTCTCGATAAACTATTTTTAGAAATAATCTTTGGTGCGATCAGATTTTTTATAATTTTATAAGAAATAATGATTATTTGTGATGAAGTAACTCTTAGCAGTACTTATTTTGTTGATACTTTGAATTAATTGTATATTTGTTCATTAAATTTTAGTTCGGATTATGTTTTATTTTATGATAAGAGAAATATTTGATTTATTTATTATTATCTACTTTTCTATTCTGTTGTTATTTGCAAATTTTTTTTTTCGTCATATAAAATCGGCAATTTTAAAATTAATTTATTAATTAGTGAACAAATTTTAACCTTCATAAAGCTTTTGTGTTATTTCAATAAACAATTTCCAATTATTGGTTTCTTAAACCATTTTGAGAATAAATTAATATAACCTGTATGATTATTTTCTAAACAATAATATTAATATTTGCTATTTTAATTTTCTTCAGAGTATTAAAAACTTCGGTACTTATGTCGTTTACAGCCCATAAAAAAAAATTTTTTAAAACAATTTATAAACATTTCTAGGTGTTTTCGGGGTCGCTGACCACGAATCTGACATTTATTTCGACCAATTTTGAATCCCGAACCCGAACTCGAACAAAAAGTCGAGTACAAAATTTTAAAAATACTCGCTTTTGTTCCTAAAATGACCCAAAACAATCTAAATGAAGTCATACCCCATTGCAACACCAAAACATGATCATTCTGTACACTTACGAACATAAAAAGCGAAATTAAAAAATTTGAACTTTCAAATTTTCGTTCGAGTTCGGTTGCCGGGTAGAAGAAATTGCTCAATATGAATGTCAGATTAGTGAACAGCGACCCAGAAAACCCCCCAAAACAAGTTTTCATGACTTTATTGAACAAAATTTTTCTTTCAAAAAAGTGTGCGCCATTGGCAGACTTGTTCGAATTCTGATTCGGGGTTCGAAATTAGTGCAAATGAAAAGTCAGATTCGTGATCAACGAGCCCGAAAACCCCCTAGAAATGTTTATATTGATTTAAAAATCATTTTTTTAAGGGTTGTAAACGACATAAGTACCAAACTTCTACCCTGCATAAAATGCAATTAAAATCAATATTTCCATTAAGATAAGTATTGATATGATGAAATTCATTCATTTAAACAAACTTAGTGTTTTGTTAAATTAGTTAAAATGTGGAAATAATTCTTAATAAAATTTATTAAGCTTTTGAAACTATAAAAAAATATCGCCCAATAAAATAAAGAAGATTAACATGAAATAATAGTTGAAATTATGGTTCAAAATACATGCAAAAGTGAGGATATCTATAAATATATCTACTAATGATTTTATTAATTCTTAGAAACTATTAGTTCCATAAATTTGAGTTTAACGAAATTGTCTCACGACCATTAGATCATTTAAAATTACATTTTTAAATACATTTATTTAATTAAATTCCTTAATAAAATCATATCAATGACAATAAATATTAATTTTGCTATATTTTTACTGATTTTTCTTGATTTAGATCAAAACAATATTCTCTTAATAAAATTAAGATAACATCAGAATTTATCAACTAAAAAATGCAAAACTCTATTAACACAGTTTTTTACAAAGTAAAATTAAGAAATTCAAAAGAATAGCTGGAATAAAATGGTTTGACTGAGAGAAGCACGATTTATGCAAACAATAATACCTTTTTATATTTATTAAATATTTTTTATAAACTAATATAAATTTTCTCTTTTTTGTCTTTATAAAAAATGTTGTAAAATAAAATTTTGACTAAAAAATTAATAATTACTAAGTATTGTAAATTTTGAGCAGCAAATGAAAACAACAAGTTTAAAAATAAAGATAAATATTTTAAAAGGCTAAATAATTTGACGTGAACAAATATATTTTTTAATTAATGCCGTACATATTATCTGAGAAAATTCTGCAAAACCCTATAAAAAATTATTAAATAAATTTAGCAAAAAAAAATAAAAATTGAATAAAAAAATGTCCAAAAAGAATGTAGAACTTTTTTGTTTAACTGAAAAAATACACATTTATTCATATCAAGTTATAAAATAAATATTATTCCAAACATAACAAAAATAAAATATAATTATCACAATGAAAAACGAAATTAAGGAATAATATAATATAATATAAAAGAATAAACGTACAGCGGTTAAAAGTTATTAAAATTAAATTATTGTTCTACCCAATACTAATAATAGCGTATCCAAGTCAATTTCGGCCTTAATTTTGTCTACACAAGAAATTGAATTCTGGGAAAATTGATCAATGACCGATAGAAGAGAAACATAGATGAGTAAATAAAATTTTTAGTTATCAAATATAAATTTAAATTAAGTAAATTACATTAAATTATCAAAGGCAAAATAAATATTAAGCAATCTCTGGTAAGCTCACACAAAAATGATTTATCCTATGATAAAGATAAGAATACTAACGATATAATTCAATAAACTATTTTCTTTTTCATAGAAGGAAGAATGTTTGAAATAATAAAGTTTAAAATATAAATTTATAACGAAAAGAGTCTGAGAAAGGGAAACCTTTTAATGAGCAACTTATTCAATAGAAAAAAAATAGAGGCAATAATAAATAATAAAAGAAAAAACTCTTGGCATAATTGCGCGTAAGCAGGGTCAGTTCACAAATTACAGAATATTAAAGCCTTACTTTATAATGATTAAAGTAAAAAAAAAAAGAGTAAGCAAAATTTAAAATTATAAATAAATAAATATTAAATCAAATGAAAATAGGACTAATAAAAGCGTAGACAAAGGAAAATTATATTAAAATAGCAATTGATTTTGCTTTTATTTAGCTAATTGTAAGAGCATTAAGGAAAAGCTTATTGTGCATCAATTGAATTATTTTTTTATTCAAAATGAATATGTTTGCACATCAAAAGTAAAAGATTTATAGAAAAAATTGTTATAAAGATGGGAAATATATATATAAAAAAGCACTATTGTAAAGTAAAATATAAAATATTTTAAACCAGGGCTTATATTGGCACAATTTACAAATAAAATTTGATTTTTTCGTAGATAGAATTAAAAAGAAATAATTAAATTCTTCTTCTTTCTATAATAAACATAATTCGATTCGTTAAAAAGAACAAAATTAAGCCTTTTTTGAATTTTTCATTAAATACATGAATTCATTACTATTTAGTGACTTCATGCACTTCTCTTCACATTAGCAGCTTTCAGATTGACTGTTGTTTCTTAAAAAAAATCAAGTTTCTGCAGGAAAAACATTCTAAAATTAACAGAATCACAAGGTACTTGTAAATCTAAATACTTCTTATTAAATTACTAATACATTTTCTGAACTCATTAACTGTAAAATAGGATTTTTGAGTTTATAAGTAAAACAAGGCGTCTATTTATTAATATTGCCCAATAATTAATTTTTTTGAAATAATATTTAGATTTAAAAAAACTATTTCCTGTAAGTGGCCTGGTTTACCAGCAGTGCATTTGCCATAAAACAACAAATTTTAGTTCAATAAAAATTCAAAATGGTTAGTTTTTAATTTCTAAAAAAACGCTTAAAAAATTAATATGGCAAATATTCGATAGCTTAATCGTAGAAACGTATCGCATAATAAAATCAATATGTACTAATTAAATATTTTATTTTTTAAAATTTGATTATTAGTTTAATTTATGTTGCAACACAACGATATCACGCAAAAACATTTATATTTGTTCTTTTGTTAAATAATATATTGCTTTATATTAATATTTTTCTAATTTTTAGACTTGTTAAAAATGACATTTATTGATATAAAACGATGATATTTTTAAAATATTATATGATTATTAATTTTAATCCTTAATTAATGATCGTATTAATTAAAATTATCGGCTATATATTTTTATTCAACA
The DNA here is from genome assembly GCA_023374025.1 of Heterodera schachtii. Lineage (NCBI taxonomy): Eukaryota > Metazoa > Nematoda > Chromadorea > Rhabditida > Heteroderidae > Heterodera > Heterodera schachtii. The sequence continues at coordinate 234,426 of SIJG01000045.1, forward strand.
TTAATATTGTAATCTAAGTTCAAATGACATTAACTTGTGTATAAAAACTAAAAAAAAATAAACTTTTTATATTAAAAATCGGCAAAATTAAAAAATTATATGTTAAAAGTAAAGGGGGAAAATTGTACATTGTTAAAAATAAACACAATTGAGGCTATGGCGAAGGTGTGAAAAAAACCGCAACGTCAAGAATTAATTTGTTTTAAATATATATTCATAGATCCAATTCATACTTAATTACACCAAAGAAACATCTTATCAAAACATAAAACTAAAGATTGAGAAAATTCACAAATAAAAAAAGGTAAATTACCCACAAGACTCAATTTCTCAAGAATTCATTATCTCCAAAATTTATTTATTATTTTTCACGATATAAATTTTGATTTAAAAAAATCTTATCTCAAGACTGATTTGACTTAATTTTAATGCGTTTTAAATAAAATTTTGTCATTTTACACCCCCTAAATTTGAGCTTTTTAATGTCTATTTTCCATTTTCTCTTTTGACAATATACAAGAGAGAATGTCGAATTTCAAGAAAATTACGTTTTTATAGAAAATTCAAAGTTTGGTATAATAAATGACGTAAAATGATGCGAAAAAATAATAAAAATAATTTTTTATAATTCATTACAGAAGCTAAAATAATTAAAAATTGACAAATAATGAAACACAAAAGCTTTTACGGCAACTCTAAAAACGGGGTATTTTTCAAATAATTATAATTTATTTAATGAGGTAATTAACTTAATATATCTCTTCGATTATTCTGAATGAATTCCAACATGAAATCGTCTCGTGACTATAACATGTAAAGGGAATTTAATGAAAACAGATATAAAAAAGATTTAATTAATATAAATATTAATAATCTTATACTAATAGTTCGATGTTTGTAAAAAATATAATTTTTTATTCGAATGTTTTGTTTTACTGCTAGCATTTTCAATTAAAGTATAACTCTTTATCTTTATCTTGCGCCAAACTCTTCCATAAAAATGCAAGTTTTCTCGTATAATTATTAAACTCATATAATAAGTAAGTGTATCAATTTTTCGTCCATTAGCAGTTTTGAAATATTTGTCTCATCAGCAGCACCGTATTTTTAAGACCATAAAAAATTTTTGTAAAAGTTATAATTTATATATATATATATATTAAAATAACATATTATTAATCTTGTTGAAAAAACTGTATGATTCCTACGATTTTTTCGGGACTTTTTGGTTTGAGAATTGTGAACTTGGATCAAATTTTTTTAAATTCATTGTAGAGTATGTATTATTTATTTATTTTAATTCTTCTTAATTTAAAAATTAAATGTGGTTGTAAAAACTGTTTTTTTGTTGTAATTGTATTTTTATTGCCAGTAAAGCTAATCTTATTTTGTTTTTGAAGTTATTATATAAATATTTCATCTTACATTTTAATATTTTAAACATTAAATATTTGTACAATTATTTGTTTTTATTAACATGTTGAATTTTTATTTATGAAAATTTTAATGCAATTTTGAAGTGAATAATAGATAAAATATTGTTGTTTTCCCGTTTGACAGCCTTTGGTTGCAGCATCTTTAACCGTCCGATATAAAAAAACAACTTTAAAAAAATAAAGAAGCTAATTTCATTTAAATGTATTTTTGCAATATATGAATTTTGAAAGTAATTAAATAATAAAGCAAAATTATTCAATAATAATTAATTTAAAAATATTTATTGTAAACATTATGTAGCAATCTGTTATATTGAGTAATTAATGCCACACTAGCATACATTTATTTCAGCCATATTAATTTTTTAACGAATCATTTATCCTTTTATTTTTCATGTTGACTCTTTAAAAATTTGATTGTTGATATATAGGGAACAATTTTTTTTGGGCATTTGCTTGTTTCTTAAATTAAATAAAATTCTTAATTATAAAAGTTAAGCTAAAAGCACTATCAGTTGCTTTTAAGTATGCTTATCTAAGACTTCATTTAAATTTAAATTGCTAAAAAAAACCGAAACAAACATAAAATCACATAAAGTAATAATATATTATTACAAATCAAAAATCCAAGATGGACAATAAATTATGAAAATTACTTGACAATAATATTACAATGATTTTGTATGTTAATTTGCTTGCATTTTGTAATTATAGCGAAATAAATTATAAATTGCTCTGTTGATCATTTAATCTTGTTGTAGCCTGATGATTTTTAGTTTTATTTTAAAAATTCACAGTATTATTTATAAGTTTATTGTTATTTAAAATTTATTAATTTCCTTTCAATTTTAACATAATTATTTGATATTAACTATATATCCAAATATTTTGTGAATTATTTATAATTGGGTTATTTGCATTATGTTCAGAGAAAGGAAAAGAAAATTTTCGATCTATAACATTTTCTTTGTCAACTAAATCCAGAATCTTGATATTATACTAGCATTATAAAAGCATAATATTTACCGTATTTGCTCTTATTAAAATAGAATTCATCATTTAAACCTTTCACATAACCATTCATTCACCCGAAATTAAATAGCGCTTAATTTTAATATCCTTTAATAGTTATTTCCAAAAAAACATAAAAAGCAATAAATTTCTTAATAATTAACGCAATTCTAGCTCTCTCTTCTAACTTATCTTTACTTTATGATAAAATCAATAGAATTAATTCATACTATTATTTAAATAAAATTTTTATAATGAATTAAAAATTTAGATCGCTCCATTCTTAAAATTATATTTAAAGGGGCAAAATACGTTGAAGTTTATATGAATAAAAAGTTAAATTTGTAACTGCAGTATAAGCATAGTTCATACGAATAATTTATAGAAATATTTGATGAAACAGAAGATCGTCAATTAATTGCTAACATAAAAAAAAACCTGAAAATGTTCGGGTTTATTGTTCTTGTGCTGTCAAAATGTTTTATTTATTCCTAAGTTTTTTATTTATAAATTTATTTTTCAAAAAACTAAATTATTTGTGATTCATTCAAACTTTATTTTTGTTTACTAATTAGTTTAAATGGTTTTCCATATTTTTTGTTGTTTACTTTTCTATTTTTGCTTTTGTAAATTTTTCAAGCGTAATCGCAATAGAAGATTTTATTAAATTAGTATTTTGTTGAAAATTAATAATAAGCAATGCTTTTTGGTTGTATTAATTAAGGATTTATTGATGTTATTTTTTTTTAAATGATTTTATATTTGTGTGAAAGTGGAATTATGGGGTTTTCATCCTTTTTAAATATTTTCAAATTTTCTTATCCAAGTATTCGTAGGGTGTAAAATAATTGAGTGCAAAGCTTACTTATGCTTTTTATTAGTATGTTTTAATTCTTTATATTGAGTAATTTATGTATAAATAAAAATTTAATTTTGAGATTGTAATTTAATAAATAATGTTTTAAAACATTATTTTTAATTGTGGTCTTGTGTTTAGAGTGTATGAAACATATATTTTCTATGAGTTTAATTTTTCTAAAAATTAGTAAAATTATTTATTTATTCAAATGTATTAAACTTTAATTTGAGATGTTTGCATTTCCGATGGTTCACGGCATGTAATCCAACGCATAAAAAAATAATCTAATTATTTTTAATATTTTCAACAACAGATTATAGGCGTTGAAAGAAATATCTTCGAACCTAACGGCGGAACTTTCAATAAGATTGAATATAAATTATTTTGGAAAGTAGATTTTTAATTGCCAACAATAAAATTAATTCTATGTATTTTCATAGACTAAATAAATTGTAGTGAAAATTTAATTTTTCGTTATAAATTCTTAAATATTTTTTCAGCACTTTATTATAATATTTCTTTTATTATTAGTTATTAGATTTTAATTTTTTTTTAGCAAAAACATATTTAAATGGCTGCTCTACAACCTATAGTTTTATAAATACAAAAAATGAATGTTTGTGTTAAAAAATATTTATTTGACGACAAACAAAAAAATATTTAATCAGGCAAGGCGTAATGAGGGACATTTATAGATTTATTTAAACTTCTAAAATTATTTTATGTTTATTTATATTATCAAATTGCGAAGAAATGATCCGTTATTGTTAAATCTTCTTAGATCACTCTTTGAATTCAATAGGGGACATTGATGGGCTACTTGTTTAATTAAATCTGATAGAGGTTTTTGATTGTGAAACGCTATTTCTCATGTTTCTGGTAACAAATAAAAGTGAAGTATACGGATTTTATTATTTATTTTTTGTTTCTAAAATTGTAAAATTCCTTGAGCATTTGTTAGTTCTTGTAATTTTGCACGATTTATTTTTTCACATTTTAATCATTTATTCTATGATATTGCTTTATTTATTTTTGATTTAATCAAATATAAATTCATCATATGTTATGAGCTAATCTTTCATGCATAAATATGAATTAAGTTAGTGTTTCAACGCTTTTTTAATATTGTTGAACTTTTATCGTAACATTTATTAAATTTCAAAAGTGAATATGTTCGAACTTGTTTTTTTAAGGTTTATTTATTTTTTACTATTTGTTGGGATTAAAGAAATTATTTTTACCAAATATTTAGAAACATAAATCTATATGATTTCCATTCTTTAATTTCAAATAATAAAATATTTATGAAATTATTGTACTTACATGCTATGTTTAATAAATTGCGATGCTATGTTTTGTAACGGAAAATAAACATTAACTTCGGTATATTATTTTTTGAATAAATATAATCCTAAATTCTAATATTTTATCATGGTGTATTTCTGGGTTAAAAGGAATAAAGCACTTTATTTATTTAATTTTTATTAAATCTAATAAATATTTAACTTTTCGAAATTGAATATTAATTAGAACAAATAGATAAAATAATTTTTAAAATATTTAGAAATTTTTGCTTTGAAGCAGAATTATTTTTTACATAACGAGTTTGATTTTTATTATTTCCTTTTGTCAGTATTTTTGACCGTATTCGTTGTAGTACATGTATTTAAATTCCTTTTATTACATGGATTTTGTGTATATTTTATTCATAAACTTTATTCTTTTGGTGTTTTTCAATTGTACAAATTTTTGCTTGATAATTAAATTTTTTTTTCTTATAGAAATTGGTCCAAATATACATAAAAATTTATTGTTATGGAATAAAATTTTAAAATAATAAAATTTATTTTTTGAATTTATTAGCTTTAAATTTCAATAACATTCTCAAGGACTTCCCTGTTCTTCTTGATTCACCTATTTAAAAGGTCAATAAATTTTTCATTATCGCTTCTTCTTTCTAAATACAGTTATGCAGAAAATTATTGCTTCGAATTTCTTTCATTAATAAATGGTTTGAAATTATTTTTAGATTATTATCATATTTTGTTTAGCTCAGATGAATATATATATATATTTGTTTTATTTTAATTTTTATAGTCACCATTTGTTTTATTATTCTTTTGATTTTTTATTAATAAATGAAATAAGGTCAGGTCCAATAAATTTGAATTTTATTTTTAAATATAATTTTTCCATCTTTATACCTGACTTAGATTTAAATATATTTACATTAATAATTGATTTTTCCGTTTAAATTTGATTGTTTTTATCGGAAATTTGGGTAAATTTTTTATAGTATGATTATTTTTTCACTTTGATACAATTAAAATTTTTTGAAATATTTATCGTTTATAATTTTATACATATTTTAATTGTGATAATTTTTTTGCTCTTTATTTGATATTTCTTTATCTCAATAATTGTTTAAACATTTCTTTCTATCTTAAATATTCAAGTTATTTTGACTTTTATTTATTTTTTAAATATTTATTAACAAGAAATATGTTTAAATCATTAAAACAATTATTTTTAATTTAACTATAGTATAATTCATTAAGCTTATATTCAAATTATTTCAAAAAAAAAATATTATTTGATAAATAATTTAATTTTTAAATGTAATCATTTGACAATAAAAATTAAATAGAAAAAAATAATAAATTAAATGCGTTTAATTCTATTATATTGATTCACTCAATCCGTGAGATGGAATCACAAAGATTAAAAAAAATGCAAAAATTCGGTTTTTGATTAATTATAATACATTCTTTAGAAATTTATTTTAAGCGAATTTGAAAATAGTGATTAAAGTTGATGAACTTGATAAGAAATTAGATGGGTTAAAATTTAATGCAAACAAACCAACTTTATTTAGTGGGTAATTTAAGATCGACTTTAATTTTTTGTTTAAATTTAATAATTGGATATAAAAAGGATTGCCTTGTACCATAGACTAAATAATTGTATATATTTCTAATATTCTCTTCACTTTATGAAATTAAATCAATCTTCGTTTTATAAGGTAAATTTATTTAACCGCTCTAGCACAGAAAACAAAATCAATTTTTTAACTCGTTATTTTAAATTTTTGTAATTTAACATACTATTTTATTTAAAATTGTTATTATTGTTTTTATCTATTTTAAATAACTTTTTTAATATTCCAACTTATATAAATTCATAATGTTGCTTAATTCAATCATTTAAATTCATGTCATTATTCATCAAAAGCTTTAAAAGTTCTCTATCAGAATGCTAATTTTCAGATTTTTTTACAAAAGCAAAAAATATTACTTTTAAGAATTTAAATAAATCTTGAGTCAGGTCTTTTTGGCCATAATAAAATAATTTTGAGGACTTTTTTGAGCCAATTTGTTCAAATTTATTCGATCAATATAATTTTTGGTTTCGTCAAATTCTTTTTCAAACTTACACAACTTATTGCAATTCGAAAAAAATAGTAAACTTGAAATTATTTATTTATTTTTAGTTCTATTTCTTATTTGCCTTATAATGATTTTTCGGGTTTTTACTTTTAACCCATTCAAGAACTTACTGCAATTCATTTTGGTATTTTCAAATAAAAGTTGCAGCATGTTTGATAAATTTAAATTTTCATATATATAATTAGATCCATTAATTAATTGAGGCAAAATGTTTAATTTTTTAATTGTTATTTATAATTAAGCAGTGGTATAAAACAATTTTTTTAAATGAAAAGAAATAAATATTCTTTTAAAATATAATAAGAAAAAAACAATTTTTTGAATATATTCTAAATCCTCCATATTAATCATAGGTTTAAATAAGTTACAATTGATTGAAATGTAAAATTAATTAAATAAGAAAATTATTATTAGCATTATTTCATTGTTGTTTTCATTTTAATTAAATATTTTATATTTATTATTCTATCTATTGCCTAGAAATGGATTCAATTTGATATAATCTTTATGATAGTTTTTTTATTAAATAATTTACATTTGATACAATTTTTAAAGTTTTCTAGGCTTTCATTTCTGCATACGAAGGAGTAAGAATTTAGAGGGCGCCCGTAAAATGCGTCAGTGGAAAATGCGTCAGTAGAAAATGCGTCAGTAAAAATTTGATTGTCATAAAAACAAGTTCCTTGCGTTTTCGGGGGCACTGACCACGAATCTGTTATCCATTTCGGCCAATTCAAAAACCTTAACCGAATTCGAACAAAAAGTCTGTTGTGTCCGTTCAACAGTAAAGGAATAAATATTGATTTATTCCAACACAAATAAATATAATAAATAGCGAGGGGAGGGAGCGGGGTCACAATAAATTGGAATACAACAAATGAATGAGGGAGAATGCACGGAATGGGGGAAAAGGGCGGGTTTAAATGGACAGAACGAAGGGGTCAAAATGACGATCGATTAACGAGCATCTTTTGGCGTTAATTCAAATAATTAGCAAACACAACAAAGTCGAAAGTCCTAATTTTCGAATTTAGCATTTTTTGGTTCAAAAACGGTATAGATGATCTCTTATTGCAGGATTGATGGCTTCTATTTCTTTCCGTGAATTTAAACTAATTTAAGAAAAAAAGATTTTTTGTTCGAGTTCGGGCCCAGGGTTCGAAATTGGGAACGGTTTTTTATAGAAGTTTACTTATATATTACAATAATAATGCCATAGAATTTTATTTTATAATATTTGTATCACTGACGCATTTTCTACTGACGCATTTTCCAGTGACCGATTTTCTTTAGAGCACCGCACAATATGATGGCGACGGTTTTTAATCTTATTAAATAAAATTTTTGTTTTCATTCTTTTTAATCCAAGTTGCTAGAGATTTCTGATTAAATTTATTATATATTACGGGTTTCATAACCAATGGTTAAACAGGAATTAAATGTGTTATATTTTTTTAATAAGAATGATCGTTTAAACCTTCAAAGGAGAATGTTTTGTGACACTTTTATAAGCCGTAAATTTATATTAAAATTATTTTTTTTACGATTTTTCTTTCAAACCCTTGCATGCTAGTTTTTAAATTCGTATTAAGAGTAAAAAATTCTGAAATCTACAATTTCTTCAAACCACACTGAGGCCAATTAAAAGTTTACCACTAAAAAGGAATTAATTTTAGTATTATTTTGTCCATATTTTTCATCAAAATGTGTTTTTTTCGGAATAGCATCTTTTTTAATCGAATAAACATTATTATAGTATTTTTTGTCACCTGTAATCAATTGCATAAAAATATTTGGTTTTAAATATTTATTATTATTTATATGAATATTTTTTTCTTTTTGCACATTTTCATTCCATATTATTATTATTTTTAACTCTTTGCTGTTTTATATGCTTTTTTTATTGGTATATTGTTTTATCTGTTTATAAATTTTTCAACTAGATTGTCAATATTAATTTTTCCTCCAATTTGGTGTTAGAATTTTTCAATTGCGCCCGAGCTCAAGAATCCCCGCTTCTTTGATTGTAGTGAATCCTTTTTTTATAATTGGATTAAAGTAATTTCTTATTATTTTTGACCTTTTAATAATGGATGCTTATTTCAATTATTTTATTAGATTTTGTTATTACTTGTTTGAAACAACTTTTTTTGCCTTAATGGTTTTTGATTTTCGTCTTTCATATTGCGATGCTTTTTCCTTATTTATTAAAATTAATTTTTATTAATGTTATGTAATGATGTGTTTTTTTTAAATATTTTTTCTCATGAATTTCTCAATGATTTCTCGTAAAAATTTGTTTGTTTTTATCATTATTTTTATTTAACTTAAAAATCTGATCAAATGTTTTATATTTATTTTTAAATTTTTTCGATCTATTGAAATCAGTTACTCTAAAATTTGTTAGGATTGTTTATAGTGCGTTTGATAAAACGGTTTTTAATCTTTTCTTGAATATTCGTAATTTACATGTATTATTATTCATTTCTTTGTAAACATTTCCTTTCATAGTAACAAATATAATAGTTGGAATTTAAAATTTCAAATGATTACACCGAATGTTTTTAACTGTTTCTATTTTTGCTGATAAAATTTATTCTTTTTCTATTTTAATTGTTTCACTTATATTATTGCTTGTATAGCGAATAACAAAATAATCTGAATTATATTTATTGGAACAAAATAGTGCTATAAAGTGAATTTGATCATTCGGCTTGTAAATAATTAAAATTTGAAATTCAAATCGTTTTCTTTGTTGCCAAAGCTATTATTTTTTTATAACATAATTGTAACCATGAATATTTGCAGTCTATCGAAAAAGTTTCAATTACGTTAAATTTATTTCTTATCAAACAAGAACCCTGTTAAATTTACCAATTGTTTTTAAATTTTCAACAAGTTCAATCTCCTCCGATATACTCATTCAATCATTTGAATCGATAAATTAATGAAAATCTTTTAAAATAAAATTAAACTTATATTATTAAATTGATGAAAAGATTTAAAATGTTCAGTTTTACATTTTCTATATTATTAGTCGTTTAAATTTCTTTTACTTTATAAAAAAATCTATGTAAATTAGGAAGTATATTAATTGCATATCAATATTTTTTTTTCAAACTGTTTAATTAGTAGATTATAGTAATTTTTCAATTTCTAAAACGAAAGACGGAAAATAAGATAAGCACTTTTTTATGTTTAGATTAATTAATTACAATTTTATCAAAGGAGCTTTGGAGTAATTTTGATATTTTGAAAGAACTTACAAAAAATAAAGATTTTGTTACTTATTATTAAAAAATTTCATTCGAAACTTTTGATCAAAAAATTCACCAAATATTTGTTGGTTTGATTTTTAATTTTTTTTTTTTTTTTGCATTTTGGAATAATTAATTATAATTTTATCATTAATGTACTCATGCAGACGTTTTTAATGACTCCTCCGAATTTCTCTTATTTGAATAAAAAATAAAATATATGTTATAGCTTTAGCTTCAATATAAAATTGTATTTATATTCTTTGTATTCCGGTAGGTTGTTGATTATTTAGAAATAGATACGGTCAATAAAGCGGTATTCAAATATTTATTTATGATGTTAATCACTTTTCCTTCTAATTCTTAATATATGGGATAGATGTTCGTTCAAATTTTGGGTAATTTTATTTAATGAATTTATTGAATCCAAATTAAATTCTATTTTTCATCATTTCACTAAAAAGGTTGTGATATCTAATTAAATTTAGTGTTTTTCATTTTAAATTTTATTTATTCGCTTACATTATAAACCATAATATGAAATCATTATTGATCATAAATCCATTATTTAATCAATCTTCAAACAATTTAGGTTTTATTTTTATTATATTCAAATTAATATTTATCATCCTTATTTGCATAATGCAATTTTTTGCGATGAGTGCTTTAGTTTAAAAACATTAGATCTACCAATAAAAATAAGAAATTTTCAAGTTTTATTCAATTATAGTTTTATTAATTTCTTAATTTTTTTAGATTTCGTTATAACAAATTTGATTTGATTTTCAAATTTTTACTTAAATATTTAAAAATTATTTAAACGAAAACCATTTATATATTAAATTATCTCAGCAAAGACTCAGAAATTTGCATTTCTTTTCAGTTTGTTAAAATTTAAATTTTAATTGATTTTAATAATGATTTGTTGTGTCCGAACCAACAGATTGAATAAAGACAAATATTTATTTGGAGAGCAAAATAAAATAATAAATAAGTCAAGGCGGAGGGAAGTGCAATAGGAGGAATAAATGATAGAATGAACGAGGGAGGGAGGAAAGGCATCACTTATATGTGGGGAGGAAAACATGCCAAAGGGAAATGAGTGAACAGAGTATACTCTATTATCGATTGGTCCCAAACACCACATTCGTCCCTCCTTCTTGAAGCCGTGATCAGGCCGAGGGGTCGAAGATCTTCGGCTTCTTGCGCTTCCGCGTTGAACGACGAGGTTCATCATTGGCCTGCGGTTGTGGCTGCTCCGGTTGCTGCTGTTCCTCCGGTGGTGCTGGCAGCTGCTGTTCGTCGTCCATCACTTCGATCGGAACTTCGTCCTCTGAGTCCGAATTGTCCGCACCTTCTGAACTCGAATTGTCCGAAGGCTCTTCGGTCCAATTTTCTTTCAACTGATCGGAATGTCTTTTCCACATTCCTCTCTCCGTCCGAACGAGGAACATTGCCGATCCAATTTTTCGGGTGATTTGTCCCGGGATCCATTTAGATCCGTCGCGATAATTTCTCGCGTAAACTCTTTGGTTTACCTCGAAATTTTTTTGCGCATTTGTCCTGCGGTCAAAATTCTGTTTCATTCGTTCCGCATATGATCCTTTTGGCACTTTGGCTTCTTCAACTTCATTCGCCGCTGTTGGTTTTACCAAATCCAACAAGGTTCGAAGCCTGCGGCCGAAGAGAATTTCTGAAGGGGCCAATTCCGTTGCGGGGTGCGGCGTGACACAATATTTAAGGAGAAATTGAGATAATGCAATTTCTTGCTTCATCCCCTCCTTTTGGAGCTTGCTCATGCCTTGCTTGAAAGTTTGAACCCAAGTATTCGATCTCAGATTTGAGGAATTCACATTTTTCACGCTTGACTCGAAGTCCGTTCTCAGACAACCGTTTAAGAACCTGATTGATTCTTTTGACGTGTTGCTGATCAGTGGCTGCTGTGATCAGAATATCATCCAGATAAACTGCCACGCCATCAATGCCTTGTAAATTCTTCCATTACTTGCTGAAAAATTGCGGGTGCCGAAGCAACTCCGAATGGCAACCGAGCGAAGTGGAAAATCCTTTGTGCGTGCAAATTGTGAGACAACTCTTTGCCTTTTCATCAAGCAAAAGTTGTAAATATGCGTCCTTCAAATCGATTTTTGAGAATTTTTCGCCACCATTCAAGATGCTGAACAGCTCCTCGGGGCGTGGAAGAGGATATTGATGCACATCCAACCAAGGATTTACCGTGACTTTGTAGTCAAAGCACAGCCGCAGCTTGCCATTTGCCTTTGGCGCAATGACCAGCGGAGTGGCCCATTCACTGGTTGCCACTGGCTCGATGATTTTCTGCGCCTGCCATTGGTCCAAAACTTTTTCAACTTCATTGCGAAGTGAAAATGGCACCGGTCTCGGCTTGCATCGCTTCGGTTGGCATCCCTCTTTGAATTTCAGCGATGCCCGACTCCGTCCTGAAAAACCTCCGGATATTGGCCCAAACATGCGTCCAATTCCTGTTTGGTCTCAACGGCACCAATTGTCGAAATTCCGAAGGCTCGGTTCAAATCGATTTTCAATCCCATGATCAAATCGCGGCCGCACAAATTCTTGTGCTTACCACCAATGACATGAATTTTGGATTCAATCGTTCTTCCTTCGTGCGTCACTTTCACAGTTGCTTTTCCCAAAATGCCACCGATGGATTTTCCGCCATATGCTACCAAGCCTTGAGATGGTTCCAACTTTGGTTTTCCAATGCGTTTCCAGTCGACCTCGTTGATCACTGTAAATCTGCACCGCTGTCAAGCTCAAAATTCAGCTTTCCATTGTGCATGTCAAGTTGAATGAAACCGGGGTCGGCAGAAATTGCTTTGACTTCGTGAATGACGCTGACGCTAGAACATTCAATGTTCTTGATTTGTCGTCCGTTGGTCCTTGACTTTTGACCAAATTGTTGACCAAAGTTGGCATTTCCGCCTCCGTTTTTGCTTTTGCAAACAACGGCCCAATGCCCCATTCTTCCGCATTTGCTGCACGTTGAATTCTGATTCGGGCACACATTTGCAAAATGTCCCGGTTTGCCGCACCGAAAGCAACCTCTCGTGCTTTTCGTCGGCGTTCTTGGTCCTCTTTGCTGAGTGCCAACTTTTGCGACTTCCGGCATTGCATTTGAGCCAATATTCAACCCGAATTGCATCATTTGAGATGCCATTGATAAACAATGCGCAAAGACACATGTCAATGCTGTCGCGGCTCCATTCTGCCTTCGCGATCAAACTTCGCAATTGCACCGAATAGTCCCATATCGATTGGCCTGTTTGCTGCTTGGCTGAAAACAATTCGTGCCTGCACGCGGCAATCGATTTTGCTTCGCCGAATCGTTCCACCATCAACTTTTCAATTTCGGCAAGGTCCATTGTTCGGACATCATCAGGCTGTGCCATTCGCCGAAGCTCTTCATACACCTGGTCCATCTCGGTGAACAGCAGAAGACTCTTTGTTGCGACATCGGTCACGCCTTTCAGCTGGATGAAGAATTCGAACCGTTCCCACCAAGTTGCCCAGCACATCTCTGGCAAAAATGGTCCGGGTCCTTTTCCGACCTTTGTTACCGCTGCCATTCTTTCACTTTTCTTAATTTGTCCCACTCGGATCAAATTCAAGATGCTGCTGATCAACTGTAATCCGACTTGGATTTACAGTGATGTCAATTGTTATCCAAACCGGATTAACAATGAAAATTGGTGCTGGCTGGTCAACTGTTATTCAACTCGAATTAACAGTGAGAATTAATTGTTGTCCGTCCTGGATTAACAATTCAAATTCGATGATGTTCAGCTGTTATCCAACTCGGATTAACACTGATAAAGGATTGTTATCCGTCCCGGATTAACAATCACAATCGATGACGGCCACTGTTATCCAACTCGGATTAACAATGCCACAGCAGCTTTCAGCCTTGCCTTCCAATCAAAATTTTCCTCTTGCTCTGTTCGGCCTCGATCAAAATTGCAATTGTTATCCTTCCCGGATTAACAATTCAATTGCTTCAAATTCGGCGATTCGTCGCTGGCTGTTATCCGTCCCGGATTAACACCATAAATTGAGAGTGCCACCACCTGGGTGAACAGCTATTCCAACTCGGAATTAAGCTTCCTCTCCTTTTCGACGATTTTGGAAATTGCTATTCCAACTCGGAATTAGCAATCCAAATTTTGCTGCTTCTCAGCTCTTTCGCCGTTCAGCTTCAGTTCGCTTTTGCTCTGCTGACTGCGCCAAAATCTATTGTGTCCGAACCAACAGATTGAATAAAGACAAATATTTATTTGGAGAGCAAAATAAAATAATAAATAAGTCAAGGCGGAGGGAAGTGCAATAGGAGGAATAAATGATAGAATGAACGAGGGAGGGAGGAAAGGCATCACTTATATGTGGGGAGGAAAACATGCCAAAGGGAAATGAGTGAACAGAGTATACTCTATTATCGATTGGTCCCAAACACCACATTCGTCCCTCCTTCTTGAAGCCGTGATCAGGCCGAAGGGTCGAAGATCTTCGGCTTCTTGCGCTTCCGCGTTGAACGACGAGGTTCATCATTGGCCTGCGGTTGTGGCTGCTCCGGTTGCTGCTGTTCCTCCGGTGGTGCTGGCAGCTGCTGTTCGTCGTCCATCACTTCGATCGGAACTTCGTCCTCTGAGTCCGAATTGTCCGCACCTTCTGAACTCGAATTGTCCGAAGGCTCTTCGGTCCAATTTTCTTTCAACTGATCGGAATGTCTTTTCCACATTCCTCTCTCCGTCCGAACGAGGAACATTGCCGATCCAATTTTTCGGGTGATTTGTCCCGGGATCCATTTAGATCCGTCGCGATAATTTCTCGCGTAAACTCTTTGGTTTACCTCGAAATTTTTTTGCGCATTTGTCCTGCGGTCAAAATTCTGTTTCATTCGTTCCGCATATGATCCTTTTGGCACTTTGGCTTCTTCAACTTCATTCGCCGCTGTTGGTTTTACCAAATCCAACAAGGTTCGAAGCCTGCGGCCGAAGAGAATTTCTGAAGGGGCCAATTCCGTTGCGGGGTGCGGCGTGACACAATATTTAAGGAGAAATTGAGATAATGCAATTTCTTGCTTCATCCCCTCCTTTTGGAGCTTGCTCATGCCTTGCTTGAAAGTTTGAACCCAAGTATTCGATCTCAGATTTGAGGAATTCACATTTTTCACGCTTGACTCGAAGTCCGTTCTCAGACAACCGTTTAAGAACCTGATTGATTCTTTTGACGTGTTGCTGATCAGTGGCTGCTGTGATCAGAATATCATCCAGATAAACTGCCACGCCATCAATGCCTTGTAAATTCTTCCATTACTTGCTGAAAAATTGCGGGTGCCGAAGCAACTCCGAATGGCAACCGAGCGAAGTGGAAAATCCTTTGTGCGTGCAAATTGTGAGACAACTCTTTGCCTTTTCATCAAGCAAAAGTTGTAAATATGCGTCCTTCAAATCGATTTTTGAGAATTTTTCGCCACCATTCAAGATGCTGAACAGCTCCTCGGGGCGTGGAAGAGGATATTGATGCACATCCAACCAAGGATTTACCGTGACTTTGTAGTCAAAGCACAGCCGCAGCTTGCCATTTGCCTTTGGCGCAATGACCAGCGGAGTGGCCCATTCACTGGTTGCCACTGGCTCGATGATTTTCTGCGCCTGCCATTGGTCCAAAACTTTTTCAACTTCATTGCGAAGTGAAAATGGCACCGGTCTCGGCTTGCATCGCTTCGGTTGGCATCCCTCTTTGAATTTCAGCGATGCCCGACTCCGTCCTGAAAAACCTCCGGATATTGGCCCAAACATGCGTCCAATTCCTGTTTGGTCTCAACGGCACCAATTGTCGAAATTCCGAAGGCTCGGTTCAAATCGATTTTCAATCCCATGATCAAATCGCGGCCGCACAAATTCTTGTGCTTACCACCAATGACATGAATTTTGGATTCAATCGTTCTTCCTTCGTGCGTCACTTTCACAGTTGCTTTTCCCAAAATGCCACCGATGGATTTTCCGCCATATGCTACCAAGCCTTGAGATGGTTCCAACTTTGGTTTTCCAATGCGTTTCCAGTCGACCTCGTTGATCACTGTAAATCTGCACCGCTGTCAAGCTCAAAATTCAGCTTTCCATTGTGCATGTCAAGTTGAATGAAACCGGGGTCGGCAGAAATTGCTTTGACTTCGTGAATGACGCTGACGCTAGAACATTCAATGTTCTTGATTTGTCGTCCGTTGGTCCTTGACTTTTGACCAAATTGTTGACCAAAGTTGGCATTTCCGCCTCCGTTTTTGCTTTTGCAAACAACGGCCCAATGCCCCATTCTTCCGCATTTGCTGCACGTTGAATTCTGATTCGGGCACACATTTGCAAAATGTCCCGGTTGCCGCACCGAAAGCAACCTCTCGTGCTTTTCGTCGGCGTTCTTGGTCCTCTTTGCTGAGTGCCAACTTTTGCGACTTCCGGCATTGCATTTGAGCCAATATTCAACCCGAATTGCATCATTTGAGATGCCATTGATAAACAATGCGCAAAGACACATGTCAATGCTGTCGCGGCTCCATTCTGCCTTCGCGATCAAACTTCGCAATTGCACCGAATAGTCCCATATCGATTGGCCTGTTTGCTGCTTGGCTGAAAACAATTCGTGCCTGCACGCGGCAATCGATTTTGCTTCGCCGAATCGTTCCACCATCAACTTTTCAATTTCGGCAAGGTCCATTGTTCGGACATCATCAGGCTGTGCCATTCGCCGAAGCTCTTCATACACCTGGTCCATCTCGGTGAACAGCAGAAGACTCTTTGTTGCGACATCGGTCACGCCTTTCAGCTGGATGAAGAATTCGAACCGTTCCCACCAAGTTGCCCAGCACATCTCTGGCAAAAATGGTCCGGGTCCTTTTCCGACCTTTGTTACCGCTGCCATTCTTTCACTTTTCTTAATTTGTCCCACTCGGATCAAATTCAAGATGCTGCTGATCAACTGTAATCCGACTTGGATTTACAGTGATGTCAATTGTTATCCAAACCGGATTAACAATGAAAATTGGTGCTGGCTGGTCAACTGTTATTCAACTCGAATTAACAGTGAGAATTAATTGTTGTCCGTCCTGGATTAACAATTCAAATTCGATGATGTTCAGCTGTTATCCAACTCGGATTAACACTGATAAAGGATTGTTATCCGTCCCGGATTAACAATCACAATCGATGACGGCCACTGTTATCCAACTCGGATTAACAATGCCACAGCAGCTTTCAGCCTTGCCTTCCAATCAAAATTTTCCTCTTGCTCTGTTCGGCCTCGATCAAAATTGCAATTGTTATCCTTCCCGGATTAACAATTCAATTGCTTCAAATTCGGCGATTCGTCGCTGGCTGTTATCCGTCCCGGATTAACACCAGAAATTGAGAGTGCCACCACCTGGGTGAACAGCTATTCCAACTCGGAATTAGCTTCCTCTCCTTTTCGACGATTTTGGAAATTGCTATTCCAACTCGGAATTAGCAATCCAAATTTTGCTGCTTCTCAGCTCTTTCGCCGTTCAGCTTCAGTTCGCTTTTGCTCTGCTGACTGCGCCAAAATCTATTGTGTCCGAACCAACAGATTGAATAAAGACAAATATTTATTTGGAGAGCAAAATAAAATAATAAATAAGTCAAGGCGGAGGGAAGTGCAATAGGAGGAATAAATGATAGAATGAACGAGGGAGGGAGGAAAGGCATCACTTATATGTGGGGAGGAAAACATGCCAAAGGGAAATGAGTGAACAAAGTATACTCTATTATCGATTGGTCCCAAACACCACATGATTCTTCAGTTTTTTTGTAAATTCGATAAAACACTTTAAAAGTTGTGATTTGACTGACTAATTTCGTAGAGAATTAATTGCATCTGATGATCGAATTAATTTTTCTACAATTTATGGTGATGAAATTTTAAATTTGCTGCAAATATACTATTAAATGCTTCAATTATTAAATAGCCACATGAAATTGCTATAAATTCTTCCAACGTGCTAAGCATTATCGATGCTCGGATATAATTGTTTTCGATAAATATAAGTTAAATTAAATTTTATATTAAATTTATGCTTATTATAACAAAACAGTTATTATTTTTTAATACAATTGAATGCGCTCTAAAGTGAATAGATATGTATTTTATTATAATTTTTTCTAAATGACATATTTTGTTTTTAAAAATAATTATTTTGAAAGGTGATAAAGCCGACAAAAATTTCAAATTAAAAGTTTAAAATGAACGATTTCGTAGGAGAAGCGAGGTGTCCCTTGCTGCCCATACCTCAGCGAGTTTAAGTCATAAAGAAACGGCCTTTTGAAAATTGTAGCAATTTAGTCCCCTTTCTAATTGGCATACTCAAATTTTCAAAAAAAATTCACAACCGCCTAGAAAGTTTTTTCAAAATTTTCCCGATTTTTACTTTATTTTGTTGTGTGCCGATCACTATGAAGGAGCGATTTGATCAAGTTGCTGTACACATCAAAAGATAGCTTAGCAGGAATTTTTTCAAAATTTTTGGCCCAAAAAATATTGAAAAACATCAAAGGTAAAATGGGAGAAGAGACGAGGGAGAGAAGTGACGGGTATTTATGCACTTGGTCTGTGGGAGGGCATTATTGATTGGGTACAGAGTACAATGTTTGGAAGAGGAAAGGAACGCATACAAATATAAATAAATAATAGGTCAATGATTGCCATACACAACACCTCCCTCTCTTAAAAGTCTGATCACTGGCGAATATTGTGCCGTTGTCCCGTCATGCTTGGACTCAGGAAAACTCTACCCTTTTGACTCCATGCTTCTTATCAAACTATTGTGCCATGCTTTGTTGATACGGGCCTCGGAAAAATGGATTCGGCCGTTCCGGTTTCATGAGCGAAAGTTTGGTCCTGAGTGGTCGGCCGAGGAACAATTCTGCTGGTGATCGATTGTTTAAGACTGCAATTGGGATTGAGCGATAAGACAAAAGTGATTGTTTCAACCAATTTTTATCCCCACTGCATTTCTTCAACTGTCTTTGAAGAAATCAACAAACTTTTCGGCTGCTCCGTTTGACTGTGCGTGATATGGAGGTGAAAAGAGGTGACAAATGCCGTTACTGTCACAAAAATCTTTAAAATGGGATGAAGTGAATTGAGGACCATTATCCGAAACTGCTTCTTGACATTGGCGACATTTCCGCACCATTTCTTCGATGTCAGAATCGATCGAAGGCCAGTACACAAGAGTTCGCGCGAGATTTTTCATGCGAACAATTCCTGGATGTGCCAAGTGAAGTGCCTTCAAAACGCGGTGCCTGAGTGATGGGGGTATAACCGATCGACCATTAAACACCAAACATCCTGAAACAATTGATAATTTGTGCCTTCCAGAGAAAAATGGTTTTTTCGGGATTAATGCCAGGGTTTGGCCATTTATTTTGAGTAAATTTGACCACTTTCCTGATCAATTCGTCGTCCTGTTGTGCTGTTTGAATTTCGTCTACTGTCACCGGAAGTTGTTCCAACTGCACATTCAAAAGATGCTCAACTTCCGACTCAGTTCCTGCACACAACTGAGCGATGACCATGTCTTCGCTTGCTGCAGAATTGCGCTGTTCGCTGATCAAACGACTCAGTGCATCCGCCTGTCCAGTGTTGTCGGTGCGAACGAATTCCAAGCTGAAGTCGTAATTCAGTAGAATCAGTGACCATCTCTGTAGACGAGACGCTGAAAAAATCGGGATTCCGTTTTTGGACCCAAAAATCCCAAGAAGTGGACGGTGATCAGTGCGTAATATGAATTTTCGACCAAAAATGTATTGGTGGAATTTTTGAATTGCAAAAATGAGTCCAAGTCCTTCCTTCTCAATTTGCGAATAATTCTGTTCCGTCTTTGACAATGTTCGGGCAGCAATGATTTCGCTTGTTCAAAAGCTTCGCGGTGCTTTTCATTCCATTGCCATTCAACTCCCTGTTTGAGTAACTCATCCAATGGTGCTCTGATTTGATGGATGTTTTTGATATATTTGCCATAGTAATTGATTGCGCCGAGGAATGATCGGAGTGTTGTGATGTCCGTCGGTGCTGGCATTTCCTGCAGTGCTCGTGTTGAAAAGTGCTCGTTCACCGTGCTTGAAGCAATGATGAAGTCGTCCATATAACCAACAACACCAGGGATTCCGGCTGCCAATTGGTCCATTGTCCATTGAAAAATGCCTGGTGCGCTTTTGATTCCAAATGTCAGGCGTTGGCATTGATAAAGTCCCTTGTGAGTGTTAACGCCTAAAAGTTGACGCGACTGTTCATCAACGCTAATTTGCAAATAAGCGTCCTTAAAATCAATTTGGGAAAATATTTTTGCGCCGTTTAAGTTGGCAAAAAGTTTCTCAGGCCGTGGGAGCGGGTGATGATGTGGTTCGAGTGCCGCGTTGAGTCCGGTGCTGAAGTCGAAACATATGCGCACTTTCCCATTTGCTTTGCGCACTGCCACAATTGGTGCGGCCCATCTGCTGTAGTCGACTTTTTTGAGAACGCCCAACTCGATCAATCTGTCCAACTCGGTGTCAACATCATTTTGAACACCCAAGGGTACCGGACGTGCCCCACAGAAAACCGGAGTTCAATTTTCTTTGAGTTTGAGTTGTGCCTGGACTTTGGTACACAACCCAAACCATTGGCGAACACACTGGGAAATTGTGCTTGCAATTTTTCCTTGAGCTGTTCTGACGTGGGCTCACAGTTGTTGATGTGTTGGATGCTGTTCGTTGTGTGGTGAAATGGCAGTGTTGTTGCGACGGGGCGGTTGTACTCTCGCTCGAATGCACGGATCCAACCAACTCCGAGCAAATCCAGAGAGCCTTTGTCCGTCACATAAAACTCCAACAACAGTTGACATCCACCGCTTAAAGCAACATAAGCTTGGCCTTTGCCTATAAATTGAAAAATGTCGCCCGTATATGATCGACCACATAAATTTGTTTTGAACAACTTCGGCTTACCCAGCGTTTGCCATGTTACCTTTGTCAAAATTGTCAACTTTGACCCGGTGTCAGCAACCATTTTTACGCTCTTTGTCTCAAATTCCACGTCCTGTTCAATGTACGGCTCGTGTTCGACTTTTGCTGTTGACCATGAGCATTGCCGTTCGGTTGGTGTGATGTGCAGACACTCAACTACATTGGTGTTTTTGCCAAAATTATTTTGTTTGGATTTTCGTGCCAAGCAAATAGTCGAAATATGCCCGGTCTTACCACAAATGTGACACTTAACCGAAATCGGATACCGGCAGTCCGAATTCCAATGTTGACCACCGCACCGTGTGCACGGCCTGCTTGGCAATGTCCTTGATTGACGCGTTCCACCATGCGGTGTGTTTGAGTTGTTGTTTGGTTGACTGGACCACGAGCGTGTGCGCGACGGTGTGCGTGAGTGCGACGGTGTTCTTTTCTTTGGAAAGTCCTGAATTTTATGCGGACGAATTTGGATTGCATTTGAATTGAAATCCTGTTTGCTGGAAAGTGCGGCCGAACTTTGGCGAAGGGCAATGACTTCCTTGCACTCGGACAGGAGCTGATCAAATGATGCGTTGTTGTCCAGCAATTTGATACACCGATGTCGCAACTCCATGTTGTGATCTCCCAAACCTGTCACAAAAATGAGGGATTTGATCTGATCTTTGGTCAGGTCCAGCTTCGATCTTTCGGCCATCGCGTTCACTGTTGAGCCAAAAGCTAGAACGTCCTGGTTTTGTTCACACTTTAGCTGAAAACACTCGAAGCGCTTAATAAAAACCGATTTGATTTCGGGGAAAATTTGTCGCAACTTTGCTAAAGTCTCGTTTAAACCGACTTGATCCGGTGTTTTTGGTTGTATGACTTCCGTGTAGCGGCGGTACTCGTCAGGTCCCAACTTACTCACAATGAGTCTCGCCTTACTTTGGTCTGGCATGTTCTTTCCCTCCTGTTCGACAAAAGGACCGAATCGTTCGTACCATTCATCGAACGTGTGGTTATCGTCTGGACTGTAAAGGAATTCCGAAATTTGACCACTCAATTTGCAAAACAAGTCCATATCAGAGGACTGTGCTTGATTGTGCTGTCCTTGGCCGGTGTTTAATTGCATGTTTTGTAGCAATTTGACAAATTGATTTTGTTGGTCAGCCAAAATGGCTTTTAATTGTTCCGAGGTTATTGACATGACGAGAGATTTTGAAATGAAAAATGAGTGATTTGGCCGTCAGAGATTTAAATTTGAATGGTAATTAATTGGCCGGCAAGTTCGGTGATAGTGATGATGGTGATTGATAATGAAAACAGGAAAAAGACAAGCCCTTGAAATGGGAAGTTGCGAATTTGAGCTGCACAAAGCGGTCGCTTTGACTTGTGTGTTCCCAATTCCGGCTTTACTTCCAAAAATGATCACAGAGGCTTTTTACGGCTTGTGATTTCAAGAAAGCCTTCTCCTTAACTGTTTACGTAAGCGGTCTACTTGTCGACTTAACGATCAGTAAGGATGTGTTACGGGAAAAGGAAGGGCGAAATGAGTGTTCGAATAAAATTAGAATTACAAAATATTCGACTTGCTGCCAATTGCTTTTTGATGATTTTAAATACCTAGGCTGACTGCGCCATTTTGTTGTGTCTTTGTAAAATCTTTATTTTTACACAAAAAATAATTAAAATGAAAAAGAAATGAGAAGTGATGAGAGGAGTCGGAGGAAAAATGAGTTTGAATAAATGAATGGGAGAAGAGACGAGGGAGAGAAGAAGTGACGGGTATTTATGCACTTGGTCTGTGGGAGGGCATTATTGATTGGGCAAATTACTAGGAAAATATATCTAGAAAACACAAATATACAAATGAATATAAAAAGGCATTGGCAAAGAATGCGAAAAAAATTTCTTTCAATAATTATAATCAATGCTATTAAAAAAAGTATTAAAGTAATAAACAAATTTCAAATACAATAATTTTAACAAGTAATAATTATTAACGAGCAGTGGGCGCCGCTTCACGGCGGTAACTGCTCTTTTCAGGTATTAAAAATTCAATAATAGTTTATAGTTGACAACTTAAAAAATGACTGATTTCTACCGTATTTCAAGGGAAAATGATGAAAATTGATCATTTTTATGATATTCAATTTTCACGTGCTCTTGCTCTGCGGGTATTAGTCGTATACGCATCACCCCAACGGTAATTCGGTAGAGAATTTTGTGCTCTTAATTAAATCAGTAGTTTTTAAACCAACAAATATATTTACATAATTCAAAAAATGAATTTTATAAATTAAACATTACATTACATTTTTGTATGCTAAAGCGAAAATTAAAACAAAAAAGCCTTGTGAAATGTAAAAAACATAATTTTTAAAAAAGGGATAAAATCATTCGAGAATGATCATTTTAAAGGTGACTAATTAGTTTCATTTTTAAGAGTATGTGTGGGTGGGATGAGGATTTTCAGATTAATTTCTAATATATAGAAATATTATTAACTTTTATTTACAAAGGATTAGATTATTCTACTGAAATAAATTAATTAAATATTTAAATTTAAAAAAATATATAATTTATTTCGGTTATAGTTCGTGCAAATTACATAAAAAAATATATGCAAAATATTGCAAATTTTATCTCGACTCACTGCTCGTTTTTTCAGGGTTGGAACACAGGTAATTTTAAATTTATGTAATAAATATTTTATTTCATGAATTTCTTTTTTATTTGCATTCTTCTCAACCTTAATGAACAAAATCTATTACAATTTAGTCAATTTTAAATTTTAATTAAAATTTAAATAAATCAACATAAATTAATTTACGCATTAAATTAGATTAAAGCAATTACCTTTTGTTTTAAAAAAGTAATTTAATATGTATATAATTTTGTCCCAGAGAAAAGTGTCTGATAAGGGATCAATGTTTTTAATAGAATTGCCGATCCTCCGCCCTTTTTTTCTGTTCGGTTTGCATAAACAATTTGGTATTGACCATTTAGTGTAAGTTCCGCTTCTACCGTATTTCTGGAGTTTAACCAGGTCTCATTGATTATAATTATTGATGGGTCATATTTTTGGATTAAATGTTCTAAATCAGCTATTTTATTTGTTATCGATCGGGCATTTATTAAAAGGCAAGAAATCCAGGGATTGTTTTTTACTGTTCTTTTTTTTCGGTTGGTTTGCTCGCGTGTCCCTAGCGAGTTCTGAGCGGATGGGGGTTTTTCAGGGACCTGATTTCCAAATCAACCACAAATATTTATATTCACCAGCGGCAATATTGGCCTGATAGGCTTGTTGCCGAAGGGAATATAAAATTTTGAGTTCGTTTTGGGTCATGTCCCTGCGGACTTTGATATGTTGGGGGACATTGGACAATTTTTTCACAGCATTACGGAAATTATAAATGAATTGTCACGTGAAAATTTGTCCGTAAATGGCACTTTTAAAATTCTGTCCCTTTTTACCCCTCCATCAGGCCGCGTCCTTGGGTGGCGATGAATGTCCTGCGACAGTTTGTCCTTGATACCGCATTCTTCGGCAATTTGCTCCACCAGTGCCCGTTCGTCGATTATCCGGCAATTTCTCAATGACCGCACGATTTGCCTTCTCCCTCAGCTGCTCTGAGTTGATGATGGCGTCGGTTATCATCCGCGACACGGCGCCAGTGCTAGCAAAAGGCGGCGGTTGACCCCATTGAAAATTGCCGTTTGTGGGGGTGGGCGCCGAAGTGGGGGAGGTGTTCTGGGGGTCACCAAATCGATGTCCATATCGATTCTCGCCCTCCACGATCCGCTCCACCAACCTTTCCAACTTTTCGAGCCGTTCGATGATTGGGTTCAGTGTGGGATTCCCTGAACCTTCTAACAACTTTTCAAGCCGGTCAAGACGGGCGAGGATGCACGATCCAACAACAAACTATGGAAACAATTCGGGATTGCCGACTCGCCCATGCCCATCATGCGGCGGCGAAAATCATTGGCGAACGGACTGTTGGTTTAAAGACGCCCGCTGTAACAAATGCGGACGTACTGGTCATATTCCAAAGCATGCCGAAGCCGGCCAACAATCTAAGCAACTTCTTGGCCGCCAAATCCAACAACGATGCACAAATTCAAACGGTGCGCATACACACTCGATGCTTGGCCGTAAACGGTGTCAGCAATAAATGGTGGAGAATTACTGATTACGCTCATTTGGCACTCACACGGGAAAAATTGGGCAAACCACAACTCAGCACCACTTCTGTCCGCGTTAAAAATTGCAATGAGAAATCATTTTTGCTTCAAGGCGTATTCAAATGCCAGGTCTCATACCTTGGCTGACCACCGATGGAATTGACGGTTTATGTCAGCAGCCAAATCCAACATGATTTGCTGGGAATTCCGTGGATTAAAGCGCTAGAAATCATTCCAAAGTAAATTATGTTCCTAAACGAACTGACGACCATCAGCAGAATTCCAGCCGAGAAAACAATGGCAAAAATTTCTGATGCTGTATCACTGATCACGGCACTCAAATCACAATTTTCAAATGTTTTTGATCAGAATTTGGACACTGCACCAAATTCAAGGCGCACCTTATTATCAAAAAGGACGCACGGCCAATTTTCTGCAAGGCCTGGCCGATCCCTCATGGAGCCTTGGACGCAGTTAATGACGGAATAAATCGTCTGCTCGAAATTGGTGCCATTAAACCAATCGAATCAGCCATTGGGCGGCGCCAATTCTGGCCGTAAAGAAAAAGAACGGAAATAACTCCAACTCGAATTGTCGGAAGAGTCCAAAAATCTCTGTGTTATCAACAAGCACCAAGGACTTTTACAGTATCAACGTTTGACATTCGCTGTAAAAACAGCACCTCCAATTTTTCAAAGTCTTATGGACAAAATAATCGCGCCGATTCCTGGTGCCTTTGTCTACTTGGACGACGCAATAATTGGCAACCAAACATTGGAAGAGCACATCAACTATTTTTCAAGTTTTCAACAAAATTCGAGAGTACGGACTTCGCATTCAATTGGAAAAGTGCACCTTTATGGAACCCCAAACGCTTTTTCTTGGCCATATAATTTCCGTAAAGGGAATTCAAACAGACCCATCAAGGCCGAGGCCATCCAACAGATGCCGGCACTACACGACAAGTCGACACTCCGATCATTTCTTGGAGCACTGACATATTACGGCAAATTCACCAAAGAAATGCGAGAGCAACGAAGCCCATGGATAAATTGCTGAAAAACGAAGTAAAATGGGAATGGAGTCATCAACAACAGGAGGTATCCGAAAAGGCAAAAGGAATAATGTTGTCCGACCTCCAGACAAATCAGAACGTGTCGTTGAACACGCGTCGTGCATATTCACAGCGGCACAAAAGAATTATAGCCAAATTGAAAAGGAGGCACTCCGTTTGGGCTTGCAGTTCAAAAATTTCACCGAAATTATGAGTTCTACATTCATTCGCTATGTGAACACAACCGCATTTGGAAATGTCGACGTTTTGTCCGAGCTCATCGCCACGGTCAAATGATAATTACGAAAACTATGATAATATCTTAAAAGCGGAATCTTTAAATGGTTTATTTTTGTTTGTTTTACTCTGTCATTCTATTTCTTTGATATAATTTTAAGATAAATTTAATTAATATGGTTTTTGTATTCTTTTCTTTCTTCCTGACTTCTTTATTCTATTAAATTAGCTAATTTAACATTAAAAAAATCGAAGTCATGTAATGTGTATTAAAATACAATTTAATAGAGAGAGAATTAAAATTATAGTCAAACTTGTTCAGCCAACATTACGATATTCCGCTGCATGCAATTGTCATTTTATCTAATTGATTAAGCGGAATATTATTTATTTATTGGGGGAAAATATTTATTTTCTAAAAACGGTGTTTGCATTAATCATTGTTTTTGCTGCGGTATTTAAAACAATATAAAATTTATAATTATTCCTTAATACATTTGCTTTAGTTAATAGAATTTAAACTTGTTAAATTAATCTTGGAACTTAATAACGAACCATGCAATTTTTAAAAATACACACTTAATGGAAAAATTTACAAAAATACAGCACTCAAATTTTTTACTTGAGAAAATTTGGAGTTAAAAATTAAAATTTTCAAAGAAAATACTAGAAAGAAGTGTAACCTCATTTGTAACAGCAAGCTAGTGAATTTAAAAAATTTTGCTCGAATTTGGGCGAAAATTATTTCACTATTCGTCATTATTTCGGACTTTTCGCCAATATTTTGGCCACTATTTTTGGCATTTTTTTTGTCACAATTGAGTGAATTATTTTGGGATTTTTTGGCACTAAATTCCGAGCCCTATTTATTAATCAAAAATCTTCATTGTACTAGTTCGTTTTTTTTTTGTTTTTCCAAATATTCCATAGTTATGCTATTTTCTTTAATTGTAAACCAATATTTTTGTTTGCTATTTTTTATATTTATTATTATATTTTACATTTACAATTATATGCGTCAAACCGAAAATATGTAAATATTTATTGATATTAAATTAAAAAGTTCAACGAATTCCGATGTTTAAAAAGTTGCTTTTTCTAGTTAGATTAAGTTATCACGGAATCCAGCTTTCATAGTGTCTTACACTGTGTGCGCATGAATTATAAATTGCAGATATTCGATAAATTTTTGAGATATTCAGATATTATGTTCTGCATGATAAAAAACTAAATACCTATTAAAAGAAAGCGTTAATTATTTAATATAATTAAATATAAGGTTATTTTATTTTTTAAATTAATTTTATTCAAAGCAAACAGCCTCTCGCTTTCAGTTAATATTTATTCCTTTATAATAATGGTATGAGAATTGTATATTCAAATGAAATAATAATTAGAAAAATAAATATAGTAATTTTTATTAACAACTCACTCTCGGAATTAAGAAAGTAAATTGACGAACTTCGGGTGAGCGAAATTTCGCGCTTTATTCTGATTATTTTCAATTTATTTGAAAAATTTTTTTTATTATTATATTTTCAATTTTCTCTTTTATGAATTCAATTTTATATTGTTGTGTATTCACTACAACAATAAAAATGTTTGGTTTTTAACCAAAGCCAAATGTTGTCCAATAAATAAATAAATAATTTATTAAACAAATAAATACGGAGGACAGCGGAAATAAAATTAAATAATGAAATGGTGGAATGACTGGGAGAATGCCAGAATGCCCGGAGTGGGGGAAAGGGAGACATATTTATGGGGCTGGTCAAGGGGGCAGAGGGAGAGACAATGGGAGAGGGAAAGAAGGGAAAAATATAATCGATAATTGGTGCTCCATTATCCAACACCTCCCTTCTTTGGAAAAGTCCCTCCTGCGCGAGATCATGGCCGGACGATGTCGTACTTCGGCTTTGACGGGTCCATGTCCAATCGCTGAGGTCCCGTCTTGGCGCGTGCTGATCTTCGCGGCGCATCTTGACTTTGGCCAACTGGAGATTTGGCTTTTTGAATCTCCTTAACGGGGGTCCGCTTTTGTTGGTCCCCAGCCAAAATATTTCCATTTTGTTGGCCAATTTCTGGTGTCTCCAATTCCATTGGGAAACGGCGGCGAATTTGGTTGGCAAGGCGGTGGACTGCGCAACGGAGCGTCGGAACGTCGACTCGATAAGTCGGAGAGTTGCCAACTCTCTCGATGATCGTCGCAGGCAACCAATTTGCCTTATTGCCTTTCAAATTCCAAATGAAAACTGTCTCGCCATTTTGGAATTTGGTTGGTTTGGCGCCATATTTCTTGTCGTGAAAATTTCCAAAATTTTTCGAATTGACTGGTGGCATTTTCTTGTGCTTCGTTGGCACCGAATTGGTGATTTGCGAAGAATTTGGAAACATAAGTTCCTTTGGAATGATTTCCAATTCTTCGATCCAAGGCATTCCGAGCAAATCCTGGTGGATTTCGTCGCTCACGTACGCAATCAGTTTCGCTGTTCGTCCATTGTACGAAACTTGGCATTTGAATTTGCCTTTGATCGCATTTTTCCATCCCATTGATTTGGGTGACAATTCTCCACCATTTGTTGCTGCTTCCTTGAATAGCCATACATGTTGGCTGAAGCGAAACGGTGTGAATGTGCATGTCATTCCCAGAATTTGTGGCCACGGCACGAACACGTCGGGTTTCTGTGCCGTTTTTGCATCTTTTTGCGATGTGGCCGATTCGTCCGCACTTTTCGCACGTCGAATTTTTGAACCAGCAGTCTTTTTGCCAATGATTTTTGCCTCCACATGAATAGCAGGGCTGATCAGGCAGGTACACTTCCTTTTCAATTGCCGTTGAATTATTCGGCTGGAAATGTCCTTTCTGGCTTTGCTGTGGCCTTGATTTGGACTTCTGCTTGTCCCGGATTTGCTGCGGTTTGGCTCGGATGGCACTGGTGCTGCAGGGATTTGAGCCGAGGGAGAGCGCGCTTTCCTTTAGGATTTGGTATTTGCGGCACTCTTCTCCTAGCTCTTGCAGTGAGGTTGACCGTCCGCTCGTTCGACTGTCTTCCAGACGCTGGAGGCATTTTTGCCTCAGATCGGTGAATTCGTCCCGCAATGCAATGACCAGAATCATGCATTTGAGCTCCTCCTTGCTCAGCGAAAGATCGGCATTTTCGCAGGACGAGTTGATCAATGCGATCAAACTTTGCACGTCCTGATGCGCGTCTTGACGAATTTGAAAACAGTCGAAACGGCGGAGAAACAATGATCGGGTTTCTCCGAATAATTGTTTCAATTTCGCGGTCGTCTCGTCCCAGTTGAAGTCGTTCTGCGACTTTGGTGCGATGCTGTCGATGTACCGCTTGTACTCCGCTTCGCCCAATTTGCCAATCAATAGCTGCACTTTGGACTGGTCGCTGAGTGCGTGTCCGTCCTGGGCGATGATCTGCCCGTAGCGCTTGAGCCAAACGTTGAATGTATGCCCTAACTCAGGGTCATAATCAAATGTTGAAAGGCGAGCATCGATTGATGTCGCTAATGCAGCAGAACTATTGCTTTGTTCCGCTGATGCCTTCAAAACAGCCTCCAAAATCAGTTTAAGCTGATTGGGGTCCATCAAATTTGGTGATTAGCCAACCGGCTTTTGTCGAATTTGTCGAGCCGACCCGGCTTTTGTCGAATTTTATCGAGCCGACCCGGCTTTAGAAGAATAAGCAGTTCTTTGTCTGCTTTTTGACGGAATTGACGAGCCAACCCGGCTTTTGTCGAATTTTGATGAGCCGACCCGGCTTTTGATGAATTTGGAGAGCCGACTCGGCTTTTGACGCCTAGCAGTTTCTTTGACTGCTTTTTGAAGAATGTGCTTTGCCGTCCCGGCTTTTAAAACAATTCACAGCCAATCCGGCTTTTCGGTGAAATTGTTTGCCGTCTCGGCTTTTGGTCCTGAAAACAAAATTTGATGCCCTTTTTCTCACCCGAAGATGTAGAGCAGGTCCTTGTTTGTGACTGCGCCAAATTGTTGTGTATTCACTACAACAATAAAAATGTTTGGTTTTTAACCAAAGCCAAATGTTGTCCAATAAATAAATAAATAATTTATTAAACAAATAAATACGGAGGACAGCAGGAAATAAATAAATTAAATAATGAAATGGTGGAATGACTGGGAGAATGCCAGAATGCCCGGAGTGGGGGAAAGGGAGACATATTTATGGGGCTGGTCAAGGGGGCAGAGGGAGAGACAATGGGAGAGGGAAAGAAGGGAAAAATATAATCGATAATTGGTGCTCCATTATCCAACAATATTTATGATATAAATTAATTTACTGTTAATATTTTGAATTAATTCTTCTAAAAATGACTGTATCGGTTATAAATTTTGCGTATATTAGCTCATGGACATAAACATCCACTTTTTATATTATTGTAATGATAAGCAATTCCATTTTAAATGAAATATTAA
This sequence comes from Heterodera schachtii, assembly GCA_023374025.1. Lineage (NCBI taxonomy): Eukaryota > Metazoa > Nematoda > Chromadorea > Rhabditida > Heteroderidae > Heterodera > Heterodera schachtii. The sequence continues at coordinate 265,385 of SIJG01000045.1, forward strand.
ATTATTTATTATTTAAATATTTTAAGAATATTCCTAATGATTACGGTTCGAGTTTTGAGTATGCGATGTGTCGGAAAATCACGACCAATGCTCGAAATTTCACCTATTGGCAGAAGATATAAAGCATTCAAGCCCTTCTGAAAATTTGCAGTAATGGTCGCACCCAGTTTAAGCTGTTTTAACGATGCCTACTATTATCACCATAAATAGCATTTTTGACAAATTAAGGGTGGCGATTTGAGATTTTATGTAATAATCTTTATATGATATATGTTGATGACATAAATCAGAATGTTAATGAATCATAATTATGAAAATGAAAAATACTAATGCTTAAAAATATAAAATGGATCAAAAAATAAACAAACTCAATTTATTAAAATTGAAAAATTAACTTAAATAAAATTAATGTTGAAAGGATAGAATTATTGTATTGCATTAAAAGACCATTTATTCAACAGCCTTGAGAACATTTGTTTTTTGTATTAAAATAAAATTATCTAAGAAAAATTTTAAATAATACATTTCATTGGTCTTAAAAGGCGTAGAACGTCACATCAACTGTCATCCAACAAGGACTCCAGACTTGAAATTCATAACTTTATCATATAAAATAAATTAATTTACTTTGTAATAAGACAAAATTGAATGTTAAGATTTAAAGATATTAATAATTTTAGGATTAAATTATATATAACAAAAATTTTAATTATTAATTCGAATATTTACTCATAAGCTTTTAATGAGAAAATATACAAATTTGGTCCTTTTAATCTAGATAAAAATATAAAAGTCAAACAAAGTAGAAAATGTCTTAATACTTATAAATATAAAAACGTAAAAAATGTTTGAATTTAATACCGGATATTCCAATGTAATTTAAACATAGTTCAATTAATAAAAAATAAAAGTTACTTTTTTGCTAAAACATTAATAATTAAAAATTCTAAATTTTATCCTTATTTTGGTTTTAGTAGGAGAACCCTTTCTATATTAAATATTGTGAAACTTAATTTAAAAATGGTCTATGATAAACTCATACGAATAAAAACAAAACAATACAACGGCTACTGTGCATATTGCCACAACGAATCGAACTGTCCGATGTGTCCTGGTTGTCAGAGTTCAAAAAGAAAAATACAAAATTATATAACAATTCTAAAATAAGCATATTATATTTATCTTGAAGTTTAAATTTACTTTCATACGACAACTCAAAAGAGTTTTTCTTTTAAAATCTAATTGATGCCCAAAACTGAAAATGTGCGAAATAATTTTTAGCCGAAAATAGCCAATTGTTTTTAAACAGGCAAATAAACGCCGAATAAAATCGTTTCGCTTCAACCCTACTTGCATTTACTCGACTTTTAGGCATTATATGCAAAAAATATTTTTGTAACTAGCAAAATCTTAATCATAGTCACTGTAATAAAAAAGAAAAAAAATTTTAATTTTCCATAAGAATAAAATAAATATATAAAACAAAAATAAAGCAACACTTATTTAAATTTCGCTTCAGTTTTTTTTGTACAAAAGAATATTTTAATCAATGAATCATAATATTATTTGTTTTCCATTAATTATGATTTAAATTGTTGGTCTTGAGCACGCTCGCATTTTCTTTTTTATGCTGATAAGGCTAAATTAATTTAATCCTTTATTATTTAATTTGTTAAATTTAAATTTTATAAAGAAACTTAATTATATTATTCAATATTTTCCATTTTAAATTTTTACAATCTTCATAAATTTTTAATTCACTATTAAATTAAATTCTTTAAATAAATTTTAAAATTATGCCGAAATTGTGCTACCGTCTTTTTCTGAATTTCATCCCTCTTCCTATGGAGCGAATTACAACATTTTTATCTAGAATTGATTGCAAACTTTTTTCATAATTTGAGTAATTTTTGTTAATCTAATGTAAAGTTTATTTTAAAAAATGACCCGCCGAGCTAAACCTTTACAGGAAAAACGGTTGGAGCCGTAAAAATATTAATGCGTAACCAAATTTTTAGAAATAATATAGGTAAAAACATAAAATTTTTCTTGAATTTTCTATATTAATTAATTTTTTGTTAAAAATAATTAATTTTAATTAAAAATAATAATGGCTTTTTTGTGTGGATTAAAATTAATTTAATTACGTCTTAAATTGAAAACCTTTAATATTTCTTTTCTTCTTTTTTTATCATTTTTTACATTGTTGTTGTTCCTTTTTCTCATTTATTTTTGCGACACAAAAATGAAAAATTTGGTTATTGAAAATTGCATTTCAAATTCAAAAAAATCGGAATCTTTTTTCAAAAATTTAGAATAAGGTAACATTTTTATCGACTATTTTCATCATTATAAGAACTAAATTAATGGAAAATAATTCAAAAAAACAATTGATAAGAAAAAAAAATGGTTTTGTCTAAAAAATTATAGTAGGTTAGATTATTTTCTTCTAAAAAACTGAGTTTTTTATAATAGCAGAAAAATTAATATAGAGATATATTAAATTTGCTTATTTAGTTTAAGATAAAACCAGATTTGCTTTTTCGAAATAAGGAACACTTTAAAAAGAATATTTATTAATTTTTTGAATTAGCTAAAAATAGCCCACTTAAGGTGAAATAGTCAGTTGTTGCCTAAAAAATCGTGGACTTATAATCATTCAAAACTTTTAGTTATTTTTAATAGCGAAAAAATTAATTTCTTGCTTAATTAAAAAATTTTTATTATTTATTATTATAAAATTTTTTCAAAAGAAAAATATAATCTCGAAGTCTTTGTGGATTTGTAACATATCTTTGAGACTGTATGTTTTACATTTATGTGAAATTGTATTCATTTTTTATCTTAAAATTGATAGTGGTTATGTTATAATTCATTAAATTTATTTTTTAAATTAATTTAGTTGAAATTATAAAAACAAATTTTATATCTAATTAATGGCTTAAACTCATATAAAGTAATTAATGTTATGCGGCGAAAAATCAATATAATCTTGTTGATAAATTTAATTAATAATTAATTTATAGTTGTTATTTTTTATCAGTTTATAACAACTCTTTCATTAATTAAATTTAGATTATATAGCATTTTTTGGAGTTTATTATATGCTATTTTATTTTAAAATATTTCACAGTGTTATCATTTAACTTTAATTAAGTTTTAAAATTTTATTATCATACAGAAAATTTCAAATTATTTGGATGTAGTTAAATTATGACCAATATTTGTTAGATTTTTTAATTAAAAAAAATTGAAATTTAACTTTTTATTTTCATTTACTCATTGATATTGAATTTTGAAAGTACATAAAACAATATTATAATTTTTATAAAAAGCTGTAAAAATATTAATGTTTATTAGAAACAAATATAGTCAATAAAAAATACAAATAAAAGTTTAAACAACACATATTCAACTGTAAAAAAATAATATTTATTGAAAAATTTAGTCAATAAATATACAAATGAAAAAGTTTCAAATATTATACATTTAAAATTTAAAAATATTTCATTTTAGAAGAGAAAATGGTTTTATTTTTTAAAGTTCAAATTTATTTCTTATGTTATTTTCTTTTTTCATTGCAAATTGTTCTCACAATCCTTAGCAATTTGTTTAAAGTTCTTTACTTCCAAATCCAAGTTTTATTATTTTTAAACTAAATTTTACTTAAATTTATTATCATGAAATTTTGTTTTTAATATTGAAAGAATTTTCATTATTAATATACTGTGTATTTTTGGGTAATGAATTAAACACTTTTGAAATGGAAAAAATCCTTAATTATTTATTCGAATCAAAAAAGGAAATTTTACTAAATGATTAATGGATAATTAGTAGTTAAATATAATTACGTAACTACACTTTACGAAGCTAATAGTATTTGTTTAATAGTCGAATTTACTAGTTGTTACAAAGACTCAAAAACATTCCTTTTCAATAGGGTCGATCGGCGCCGGTAGGAGTCGCAGTGAAAATTTTAAAATTTACTGTGTTTTATCAAACTTTTTGTAAAAAATAAGCCTGTTTAATTTGACCGTGTTTATGGAAGTTGATGGCTATTTAAAAGAAAAAAATTCTAGAAATCAAAGTTTATATAAAAAAGATTAACAAAAGGGTTACTGATAATAAAAAATTATATTAGAAAAAAAATTATTACAAAACTAAAAAAGGACAAATTAAAAAATGCACAAAAAATAAACTACAAGTTCTATAAACATTGGATAAAATATTTTTAATTATATTTATTTTCAAATTTTTCATTGCACTACTCTTTTTTGGCACATTAACAGCGTCAATAGCATATTTTATCGCATAAGTACACATTCAATTACATTAGTGTTTTATTTTTAGAATTTTTTGGTAATTTCACAATAATTTTATGTGTTTTATGACTAGCGTAATTTACCGGGAACTTTTTCACATGTTCTAACGGTAAATGAATAGCATTTACAAAAAATGAACCTGTTTGTTTCTTTTTAATTTATCAATATAGCACCGACAATTTGGCATATTGGTGGATATGCCAGCTTTACCATTGGCGTGGTCGGCATCGTCGATGTTGTTATCGTGGTAGTCGCCGTTGTCATCGTTGTTTTTGTAGGCACCGTAGAAGTTGTTGTTGTGGTCGTTGTCGACTTGGAAGGGACTGGCATCGGCACCAAATATGCATTTGTCATGTTGACCCCAACGACACCAAAAAGACACGTACAATTCCAAGCCCCAACGCTTTTGGCACTCGGCGGCGACGGTAATTTGAAAATGGCACGTATGATAATCATCCAATTAATTTTTTTGAAATATTTTTTGAGTTCTCTTAATCCAGGTCTGCATGTAAAGGTTACGGATTACGCTTTGGGATTTTCGAACTTAATGAAATTTGAACGGCTTTCATGCCTGATTTAAAAAAAATATTTGCTGCTAACTTTTGTTTATTAATTATAAAATTTAACGCTTTATGATTTCGCATCAATTTTTAATAAGTGCAAATTTCGAAGTAATTTCAACTTTTTCCGCTTCTCGCCCAATTTTCCAAAAAAAATATAAATTTAATTTACCATTTTCCGCTGAAGAGAAAACGGCACCGCATTTTGCATTGTAGCTGTAGCAAATGTTGCTACTGTGTTTCTCATCTTTTACCATCATTCCTACTTCACTTTGATTGGCCTTTTTGCACATCATTGCTGACGTAAGAATTAATATATTTGAAACAAAAATGCAAAGCTTTTCATTTTATTTAAAAAAGAACGGACGAAAACTAGTTTTATTTTTCTCTTATTTTTTACAAATTTAAAAAATCCTATTGTTTCCGAAAATCTAATTTTTGGTTGAAAAAAAACGAAAAAGGTCATAAAGTTGCTATAAATACGATTGGACGAAATTTTATTTTAATTTTTTACAAATTTCAAAAATTCTTTTGTTTCCGAAAAAATATAATTTTAATAAATACTAATTTGAATTTCATCTAATTATTTATTTAATTAATTATAATTTTTCGCGCTATTTACAAACGTTTGGCCAACGGCGGCACAAACAGTGCATTGCTCATATTCACATCAATCGCTCCAAATTGGGACGTGCAGTCCCACCGATCCCAGAGGGGAGGGCGCGGCAATTCGTATTTGTCACGTTTCAGATCAATACCTTGCTTTCTATGTGATACTAAGCTTAATGCACTGTTTCTACCAATGTAGCAAGCCCATTCATTCCATAAAAGTTTTCCTGAAATAGCCATAAAATGCAAACACAAAAACACGAAAATAAGAAAAGGGGAACATAAAAACGAATCGCACAAAAAATACGAATAATTGGCGCCTGTCCCATTTTCTCTCCCTACACTTATATTTTTGGAACACAAAATTAGAGTTGCTCGGAACCGGAATTTTATAAATAAACCGAGACCGTGACTTTTCAGGTTGAAAAACAGGGACTTTTTGGCTGGGAAACCGGGAAAAGTGACACTTATGACACTTCCGTCTCGTTTTTGTTTTCCGGTTGGTGCCCAATTTTCCGTATTTTCCCCATTCATGCCCAACTTTCCGTAGGTAATAAAAATTCTTTTTAGATAAACCGGGACCCTGACTTTTCAGGTTGAAAAACAGGGACTTTTTGGCTGGGAAAACCAGGAAAAAACCGTGACTTTTCCCGGTCCCGGTCAAAACTTGTCAAAACCGAGACTTAGGTACTCAGTTGTACGTTTTTCAGTACCAGGTCCCGGTCCCGTACAAACTCTACATAAAATTAATCAATTTGGCGCCCGTTTGTCGTCCCTCACACTTATGACACTTGCGCCTCGTTTTTCTTTTACCATTATCTGATGAACAAAAAATGGCACCGCATTTTACATCATCAAAGCATTCTTCTTCACTTTCATTAATCATCCCTTCCTCACTCCCCGTGCCTGCCTTACACTTTGTCATTGCTGAAGACACTTTTTTCCGATATAATAAATGACTGTCAATCATTTGGAACTATTCCGAACTAGAGACAAAAAAGGACCGTTTTTAAACATCTTATCAAACACTAACTTACGTCGTTTCAAAAAAGCATTGGGGCAAACCACCAACAGAACGACAATTGCTTGCAGAAGAGTGGAGTGGACCATTTTTGAAAGAACTAAATTTGTTTTCTAATTTTTTGGCATTATAAAGCTTTTTTAAATAATACGAGAGACAATTTAAAAAATAAAAACGAGAAACGAAGCCAAATTATTTTCACAAAAAATAATTCCTAGAATGAAAAACGAGTGATATTGGTGGCTTTCGTTGCCTAATTTATAAAAAGTAAAAATAGGAAAAGCAGCTGAACTGGGTGGAGGGCAAATCATCACAAATTAACACTAAGCAAAACAGAAATTCAGTGTATTTTGTTCATTGGAAAAAGCTTTGACAAATATTAATGGAAAAATAAAAAGCCTAATCATCGTTAAAGGGGTTGGTTTTCCGTGAATGGGAATGTGCAAATCTGATCATTTTTTGTATTAATTAATATTCCATTAACTTTCCAAACTGAGAATCAATTTTTACGAGCTTCACACGTGAAATTTTTTTCTTATTTATTCAATTTTTAAAAAAAATTTCAATCATAAGTATTAAAAATTTAACCACCTTTTTATTTTTTATGCTTTGTTTTAATTATTAATTTTTTATATGTATCTATTTTTGCTTATATTTTTTCTCAATTATTCATTTAAAATTCCACCATTTTAAAACTCAGTTATTCTTGTTCATGTAGGGAAAGATCGCAGGTATTTTTTATATAAAATATATTTATTTTCTTCTTGAAATCCGGTTCTGATTTCATGTTATGTTTTTTTGCTTCTTTCTTTTTTCTTCAAGTAATTTTACTTCAAATTACTCATGGCAAGGAGACCATTAAACTTTCATGTATAATTTAGGATGATTTTTTAATTTATTTTAGGAAATAAACGGAGCTAATTCCAATTATCGTATAACATTGTTGTGCTTTATAATATAGAAAAATCCAACTAATGCTTGGTAAAAAATATAAGATGAAATAAAGCAGATAAATTGCTTTTAAATCTAATAATTTAATATATTTTTTACTATAAATAAAAATATTTATTTAATTTGTTAAATGTGATTTTAAATTATTTTATTTAAACGACTAATTGATTCTTTCATTAACATTACTAAAAAATAATTTATTAATTTTATTCAAAGTTATCTGATTGAGAAGCTAAGAATTATCCCAAGTAACAAACCGAGAAAAACGAACAAACTTTTTTTCCCTAATTCCAGAGCATATTTGTTAACAGATATTATTATGATTCTAAAAATTGTATAAATCATAACATGTAAAATATTAGAACAAATAAATTGATCAGTTTTTTATTATTCATTCCCAATTTAGAATTTCATAGTTTTTTTTCTTAAAAAAGTTTTTTTATTAACTATTTTATATTATTTTCATACATTTTTTCTTATATATTTTAATTATTTGCTTGTTTTTATATGACCAAGTATTATATAAATTTACTTATTTCAAATCAAAAACACAAAAAAAAATTCTTTTTGCAGCTTGTTATTTTCCGTTTTTTAATTTTTAAAATATTTAGTGCCCAACAATCAAAGTAAGTGCATTCTAATTTTATAATTAATTTTTTATATTTTAAAATATTTTACGTCATGTTCATACCGACCTAATTTTTAATTTTCTTCAACCACACTAGCTTTTTTCAATAAAATATAATCATTTAAACTTAGAAATTTACTCGGATTCGGTGTTGCTTATTTATTAGCTGCCCATGCAGCCCGGAGTTCTGCTAAATATTTTATTTAATATTATAAACATATTTTACGCCAATTAATAAATTCATGAAGACGAAAATGCAACTAAAATCATGAATAAAAAAATTTAAAATTTATATTATTTTTAAAATTAAAATGTGTCAAAGCAAAAATATCAAATCCAAGTTAACTAGATTTTAAATAGTGCAATTTGAGGAAAACTTCATTCAATGTTTCGCTCTTGCCGAGAAATTGATATCAATATCAAATACACTAGTATTCAATTAAATATTTTAAATTACAATGACAAAACACTAAAATTAATTTTTACGAGCATATTAAGAATAATTTTTATTTTTCGGGCAACGGGAACTGGACCCGACGGTGCCGATAGGCGCCGTCTGCAAAATTTGAAAATTTGAGTGGAACTTACTAAAAAAATTTTATCTAAAAAATATTTAAAATTCGGTCTTTTATTTTCTTATATTTGTAAAGACATCATCGAAGTTATAGTTGACATCAAATATGGTAAAAAATAAAGAAATATTAATTTGATTTTATTTATTCTGCAATAATTATTTTCTCTTTTAATTATTCTTTTTTTTTTGCCATCTGCTATTTATCGGCTGAAGTATTAATTATAATAATCTGTAAAAATTATTTTTTTTCTGAATGAATAAAATTGGTTAGCATCGAAGTTAATTTTCGAAGAGTGCCATATAAATTTAGTAACTTCACACTAAATTTTATGTTTTTAATTCATTTTTGCGATAATTGTTGTTGAATATAAATGTATGTTTATGAATTCTTTTCAGAGTATGAAGTGAACTATTTACAAATTTTTTCTTTAAGAAATAGTTTAATTTTCCATCAAGAATATTGACACATGCTGACAGAATGAATTTGTCAACCAATATAAATTTTCGAATATTTTGTATTTCTTTTTTGAAGTGTTTTTGAAACTAAATGCTTAATGGCTTTTAAAATTGTTCTCCCTCTATTTTCATTTAATATAATACTTATGTTATTTTTATTTATTCATTTTCATAATTGTATTTGTTATCTTGTCATTTTTTTTCTTTTAAAATAATATTTTTGCTTTTTAGTTTTTAAATCTAAACCTGATATTAATTAATATAATTTAATTTTTTTCTCAATGATTTTTAATAAATAAATTAGAAATTATTTACAAATAAGGTGACTACTAAAATAACAATGAATGAAATTTTTAATTCTTAAAATTGCACAGCTTTGTTTGTTAAATGAAGTTTTTCAAATTTTCATTTTTTTAAATCTGGGATGTATATGTTAATAATAATAATTGTAATAAATGGTGAGGAAATTCAAAGACGTATGAATATAAAATGCCCCGTGAAATAATTATGGCTTTTCAAATGGATATTATTAAAATTTGCTGCCAAACATGTCTCGGTCAAAGGGAAACATTTTTTTAATGATTTTTACTAATAATTCCCAATTAAAATTCATATTTATTTCACGGGAAAATAGCTGCTTTTCATTAAATATCAACTAAATTTAATATAGTTAATTAAGAAAATCTTTGAGAAATATATTTTGTTAACAAATTGATTTATTAATAATTATATGAATGGCATATTTCCTGCCACAATTAAATTATAACAATTCTTTATTTAAATAGATTTATTTGAATAGAAAAATTCATAATTTTTAAAATGAAATATTTTGTGAGCCTTTTTATTTATTTTATTTATAATTTTTACGAGTGTCAGACAACTTCTGATGATATTTTTGACGAACTTTGGAAACACGTAAACAAAGATGCCCAAAAATTTAAAAGTGAAAGTACGGTAGCAAAAGCCAAAGAGGAACCAATTGGAATTGCCAACAACGGAGGGCCAACAACCAAAGCTGAACCCTGTGAATTGCCAAAAAACCGTGGAAAAATCGTCATAAAAAATGGACCCTATGAATATAAAATGCCAAACATTAAAAATGGTCAACAAAATGAAAGAGCAAATGCAAAAGCCAAAGAGGAACCAATTGAAATTGCCAACAACGGAGGGCCAACAATCAAAGCTGAACCCTGTGAATTGCCAAAAAACCGTGGAAAAATTGTCATAAAAAATGAACCCTATGAATATAAAATGCCAAACAGTAAAAATGGTCAACAAAATGAAAGAGCAAATTATGTAAAAAAGGAAGAATTCATTGTTGAAGAACCTCGGTATAAAGAAGAGGACAATAGCGCTATAAAATGGGAAAATCAATGCTCTGAAAAAAACTCGAAAAGTAAAATTAAATTTAAATTAATACTTAAATTATTAACAATTAGAAACAGATAACACCGATGATGATTATGAAATGGAGGACGAGGTTTTTAGCGAAAATGATGTTGATTACGAAATGGAGGACGAGGTTTTTAGCGAAAACGATGTTGATTATGAAAATGTGTATGATGAGGGTAAGTTTTATTTTAAATTTAGAGACAATAAAATTATAATATTATGACTTTTTGCCTTAACAGATTCCAATAAAAGTGCTAACGAAATGTCCACTGATAGTGAACAAGAAAATAGAAAACCAACCAAAAAGAGATTAAGGGGAATTATCAATAAAAAATCGGACCCAAAACATGGTAAGATAAGTTTTGTTCAAGTTGATTTTGGTAATTAGGTTCAAAGTTACCAGAATAGCTTGAAATTTTGCATGAAAATGTATTGGTAATGAAACCCATTCCCTGCAAAATTTCAGAATTTTTCATACTCGTAACCCTTTTTTACATAAAACCGAATGTTTGTAAAAATTTGCTCACCAAGATTGCGTTAAGGCTAGAAAGAGCGGATTTCTTCAAAACTTCTGAGTGAATAAAAAATTCTGAAATTTGGTAAGCTGATAGATAGGCCCGTATGCCAAATATTTTCATGCAAAATTTCAAACTTTTCTTAAAGCAATGAGCTACGTTAGAAAATTCCGCTTGGCGATTTGTGTAAGTTTTTCGCATATAAAAATCACGTATTTAATAATGAGTGAACAAAAATCAATTTTTTTTTGAAAATATCTGTCGTTTGAGTTATTTAACCGAAATGAAAATTTAGCTAAATTTTTGCAAGGAATGAGCTCCACCGAAGAGAAAGTGCGTTTGGCCCAGGCAAAAGCAACAAAAAGTAATTTGAATACAGTGATTCAAATCCTTTCTAAACCATTTTTTTGCTATAAGTACAGGGCTCGGATCTGTTCTTATTTCTAAGAAATGTTCTGATTTGGATGGTCCAAATCTTAGAAAATGAAAATGTTCTTATTTCTAAGAAATGTTCTGATTTTGGGCTATTGTTCTTATTTTGTTCTTATTTCTTAAATATATTCATAATTTTGAAATTTTATGGCAGAATTTCAATATTTTATCAAGAAAATATAAGATTAGAGGCAAAATTTGGTCATTTTTGGACAAAATCTGTTAATAAATCGCAATTAAAATTTAAAAAATTTTCCCGGCGGCGCCTATCGGCACCGCCGGATCCCCTCCCCTCGCCCATTCACCAAAAGTTTTTTGGAAAATGCGCCGCAAAAAAAGAGTTTAAAAATCTGATTTTTTGATTCCGAATGCACTGAAATTTACGATTTGCTTAATTCCTCACCAAAATTGTTAAAATCGATTAATGGGAGGTGAAAATATAATATTTAATACATTTTTGATCGAATAAATTGTAAAAATAACTGGTTTGAAGCAATTTTACGAAATGTCCTTATTTTTGACCCTAAAATCTTATTTTTTGGCCTTGATGTTCTTATTTTGAAAAATTTTCGATCCGAGCCCTGTATAAGTATCGAAAAATAGGTATAAGGTTTTAATCCTGAAAGATTTAAATATATGCTTAATTTCAGCTAAAAAATTAACCGATGAAGAAAAGAAAGAAATAACAAAAAAATTTGTGAAATTAAAAGATCATTTTGAGAATGAAAAAATGTCAAAAAGAATGTTAGAGAAAGAAATTACCAACACTTTTAGCGTACATGAGAGTTCAATTTATCATTGGAAGAAAAAATTTGGAATTAACGGAAGTAAATTTTAGTAGCATAAATTAAAATAAAATATTTATGCATTATTAATTATTGAATTAAGAAACCAAACTCAAAAGATATTCTAAAGAACAAAAGTTCAATCTTGTAAAGCAATTTGATGAAATGAAAAGTCGAATGAAAGGTAAATCAATCGCAAAAACGGCAAATGAAATGGACAATCAAATTGCTAAGGAATTGGGAGTCAGCCGTTCAAGGATATGCCAATGGAAAAAGGATTTTGGCATAACAAGTAAATTCAAGAAAGATTTCATAAAATACTGTTGATTTTTAATTTTTTTTTATTATTTTTATATTTAAAGCTTAATTTTATAGCTTATTATTAAATTTTAAATCGATGATTCATAGATTATTTTTTCCTTTTATTGCATTTTTGTAAAGAAATTTAAAATAAGTACATAATATCTTAAAAAGTAGCTAAACAATTTTGAAAATGTATGTTTTGTTAAGAAGAAATTTTTGCTTTGTTTCGTTAAAAAAATTTTCATGCGATAATTCTATCTCTTTAACAGATTGATTAGGTAAGTTTAACAGTTTAACCATTTTTTTGTGAATTATATTGTAATTTTCAGAAAGCAATCATTATGGCGACTCGGAGAAAATAAAAATAGTCAAAAAATATTTGGAGATGATTGAGCAGAATCCTCATCTTTCGAAAAAAGACATTTCTGAGGAATTAAATGTTCCCCAGCGAACACTTAATAGGTGGATCAGCAATTTGCAATGAAATAAGGTAAAAATCATAATAAAATAAGTTTAAATTCTTTTGATTTAAGGAACTGCGTTCTCTTCAAAAATGACATGACAAAAAACGATAAGTAATTAAATTTTTATATTTGAATATTTGTAGTTATTTATTTTAAGTTTTTAGATGTATAATATTTTAAACTTTTTAATTTGTGTATTTATTGACTAACATTTTTAATTCTATAAATTTTACTTTCAATATTTAATCATTAAAATAATTAATATTTATGCATTGTGAATCCTCTCCGTGTCCCGATACTTACTTTTCTTTAAAACTCCAAAAATCTTCCCCCCATCCCACTTCCCGTTCCTTTGCTTCCTCTTTTGGTCACATATTCCCACAACCGGAACAGGACAGATCGGTGCCAGCCCAAGTTTTGGACTATAACTTTTTTCTTTGCCAACCAAATCCAATATTCTTGGTATCTTCGAAAGCCCTTCTGATTTTCTATTAGCATTCAAAATTCGAAAAAAATTTGTTCAGTATAAAAAAAAAGTTCGAGCCAAAAAAATGTTGGAATTTGGTTTTTTGAATTATACTAACCATAATTTTTTTGAACCTTAACGAAATTTATCCAAATTTTGCAGGCTAATAGAGAACACTTAAGGCTATCGATGTTACCAAGATTGTTAGATTTGGTCAACAATGTTGTAGTCCAAAATTTGGGCTGGCACCGAAACGGCTGGCACCGAACCGTCCCCTACCGTCCCCCACCGTCCTCCACTAATTTCCCGTAGCGTTAATCGATTCACAAATTTTTGACTCCCTCCGCGGACGCTTTTTACTAAATGATGATGTGAAAAGTGATGACAAATAGTAAGTTTGACAATAAAATAATTAAAATTTGCTACCTATTTTCAGACCCTCTTTCAAAAAATGAAAATTCTAAATTCCTTTTTAATGATCTTTGGTTCTTAGGCAAATTTATTTTCAGCAATCTGTTTACTGTTATTACAGAGTTATCTCTTGGTTCTTATATATTTTAGTCGTTGGGCGTTAAATTGCTTCCCTATTTTATATTAAATAATCAACATTTAATGAAAAGAAGCAAGCTCAAAAAATTGCGATTACAGTTTAGTAATACTCAACTAAAGCTAAAAAAGTACATTTTAAATATAAATTTTAACACAAAAAGCGACAATAAATATTAAAGATAAAAGTTACTTTTGCTTATAAAATATTATTAAAGAATTTGTTTATTAGATGAAAATGCATAATAAGCATCAAATATTTAGTAAGTAAAATAAAACAAGTGCCGTTATGAAGGTTTCGTATAACAAAAAATTTCTTTCTTCATTTAGCTCTTCAAGTCGTAATGCTAAAATGCATGAGTATTACAATAAAAAATAAATTAAAATCAAATAATTTTTCAAATCTGTTTACTTACTATTAATTATATGTATGCATTTTTCAAAATGAAAATTAAAATTAAAATACCCTTTGTTTGGTTTTAACTAAACCAATTAAAAATCTTAGCATATTCCATGTTTTTTATCAGAAAAATTCATAAACGGAAAAAACGTTTATAAAATGTTTTTTTTTTCAAAAATTCGAATATGATCGCATTTTTTCTTTTCATTGTGGTTTTTCACGAAATGTTCTTATGATTATTCTGATGGTCCATAGCAATTTTAATTTGTATTTAATGCCAAATTTGGCTTTGTATTTTCGTTTTGGAATGTTTAAAATTTCGGCAATTTTGTCTTCTTTCAATTTTGGGTTTTGTTTTTTGATTTGATAATATTGTTTAATCTTTTCCATTTTTTCAGCAATTGTTAACCTTTTTCGCTCTGAAAAATTTAAAAAAAAAATTATGGTAAAAATTTTTTAAAAATTACCTTTTGACATAAAATTTAATTTCTTGGCCCATTTTTCAATTGTCAAATAATTGATTTCAAACATTTGTTTAATATTTGCTCTAAATTCTTTCCAATCCATCCGTGAATGTTTCCATTTTGCATAAATTCATTTTTTATTTCTAAATATTTTTCAATAATTTCTCGTTTTTGCTCATCTGTTTTTTGATTTTTCACCGAATTCCCAACTTTTAATTGTTACTTACATCTATTAATACTGCCAATATTAATCCCCAAATTTTTGCTATTATTTTTTGACATGTTTTTCTTTTCCCCTCCAATTTTGCATTTAATTTCATTTTTATTTTGCCATATATTGATCAAATTGCTTCAATATTTTACGTTTTTCTTCTTCGGAATGTTTATGTTAATTTATTCCAAATTCTCTTTTCCATTTTTTTATGCCGATTTACTTCCAGTTTTTCAGCAATTTTTCTTTCAATTTTAACCCTACCTTTTGATAAATATTTCTTTCCCTTTTGTTTAATTTTTCTTTAATTTTATGAAAATATTTTTATCTGAAATTTGATTAAAATGTTTTTCTCATAATAATTGATTGTTCAAAAATGGCGATTTTTTGTAAAATGTTTGCCAAAATTAAAAATGTTATTTTTTCCAACCTCGAGAATGATTTCATCAAATAAAATATACCGGTATGGAAATATCTAAAATAAATATCAATTATTGAAACGAACAGAAATAATGCACATATTAGCACCCCAAATATGAAACTAGCAAAAAAGTGCAATGATTAGCACCACAAATAATAATTTAAAAAATATTTGTTTTTAAATTTAATTTAGTTTAAATTTCTTTTTCTCTAAATTAATAATTTACTTTTTTTTTGCCATATTCACTCACTTTTCAAAATAAAAATAATAATATGAATAATAATTTAGTTTTTCAACTAAACCAATTAAAAATGTTAGCATAATCAACGATTTTATCAAATATTTTTATAAACGGATGAAAAAAATGATATAATTCATAAACCGAAAATTTTTTTTATAAAAACATTTGTAAAAAATTGAATATTTTCTCATTTTTTTTTCTCTTTATGACTGAAATTTTCCAAATATTTCTTTGAAAATAATAATGATCGTCCTAATTATAGCAATTTGTTTTTGGGTTAAATGCCAAATTTGGCTTTGTATTTGCGTAATGAGTTTTTTGGAATGTTTAAAATTTTGGCATGTTTTTTCTTCTTTGAGTTTTGGATTTTGTTTTGATAATATAGTTTAATCTTCCATTTTTTCACCATTGTTAACATTTTTCACTCTGTAAATTGAAAAAAACCCAAATTTTGTAAAAAAAATTATTTAAAATAGTTTTCTTTATATCATATTAAAAAAACTACAAATGTGACATGAGTACATAGTATTATAGCGTTATTTGCATCTACCTTTGTCAGACATTATTTTAAGTGTTCATGAATTGTTGCGTCAAAAATGCTTATGGTTACTCATTTCGATGATTTCGAGTTTGTCTAAAAAGTAATGATTCAAATAATTTTTTACAAAGTATAATAATATTGCAAAATAATGATAAAACCCATCTAAACCAGAAAAGCAAAATTCATTATTGGAGACAGACAAAAAAGATTTCGGACAAATTATAAATTATTATCTTTAAATAATTTTTTAAAATAATTTTTATTTTATGAAATAACTGTCTCTAAAGAACAATAATAATTAAAAATATAGAAAACCGGAAAATAAAACCTATAATATAGATAAAAGTTTTAATTTTTAATTATTTTCCCTTCATTTGTTTTGAGCAATTTAATTTAAAAGAACGCCAAACAACGGCATTTGCAATAAAAAAAACCATATTTTTAAAAATTATTCAATTTTTGTATTGAAATATCTTTGACAATCGACAAAATCCAATAAATTTAAAAATTTTATAAAATAAACACAATTAAGAAACTGATTTTATAAATGCCAAAATGTTTATCATAGACCAACACAGAAAAAATAACAGTACATTAAAAAATAAATACCATGGAACAAAATCTCACTTTAGATCACCAATCACCATTCCGTTGGACATGTTCATGGAGCTGCAGTTCGCCTTGAACACAAAATCTTTCAAGGTTTACCGCACTCTGTACAGTAACGTGGGGTTCCTTCTTCCTTAAAAGTAGCTTCGCAGCCTTTCTTCATACAACACCAGTGCCGACATCCGTTACAATCGAATGATGGCGTTTGAGTCTTAAATAATTCCGAGAATTAAGCATTGCTGTAAACACATTTAACCAGATTTTATTTAGCTATTACATTTAAATTTCGTTATTGTCCAAAGATTTGTCACCAAATCCAAAAAAAATTTGCCTTTTTTGGTGTCAATTAATTTGTTGTGTAACGTAAGAAAAAGATGAGCCAAAATGCTTATTATTTTTAGCGTTAATAGTTTTTAAAATCCTGAACATTTCTGTAAATTATTTTAAATTGTGATTATTAAAATTAATAAAATTCGGAAATTAAAGATTTAAATCTTTGTCTTTTTTATATATCAAATAATTGTTGGGTAATATTAAAAAGCTGACCAAAATGATAAAAATTTTAATGTTAAATGTTTTTCGAGTCCTGAACCATTAGTGAATTATATTATAATTTATAACTAAAATCCTAGGATAATTTGGATATTTCCATGAAGGAGTCTGAAAGCAATTCCAAAATTTAAAAAATTCCACAATAATTAAAGAATTAAACTTTTAAAAAGCTTGATTAAATTCCTAGTTTTGGGTACTGTTCCAAAAGGCTATTCCAGCAACTAACTGGTTTTCCACCAAGTTTAAATAACGTTGTTTTGTTCTCTTTCATGAAAAAATTCCCACAAATGTAACAAGCATGTGCTTTATCGCCTTTCGTAATTTTCTTTACTGAAGCTTTGCTCTCCGATTTTGTCTTAGATTTTTTCTCTTAAAGATAAATTAATTTTAAATTAAAAAAAGAAAAAATCTTACTTTTTGATGATTCTGCTGCTTGTTTAGGATGCATGTTCCAATTATGATCTAAGCATTAATCCAAATGTTATTAAACTTTCCTTTAAATTAATTTGTTTATTTTTTTTTCATTTTTAATAGTAAAAATTAAAACATAAATTAAAAGAAAAGAAGAAAAAATATTTTATTATTAAGCAAGACTCTTATTCCAATTAATTCCTTTATATGAAATGATACATTAAATATAAAAAAAATATCGTTATTTATTCGTCAGGGTTTAATATTGTTAATATTGTCTAATCAAATCCTGTTTTACCGTTTGATTGTTCAGCAACAGGTGGATGCTGTTCATAAAGCATCTCATTCAGCGGGTTCCAGTTTCTATAATCTAAAAACTCAAAAGCTATAATAAATTATTTTGCATTTTCTATTTTACTCATTCATCATTTTATTTTAACTTAGATTATTGCACTATTTGAAATATTATTAATTCTCTGACCTATAACTGGGGCGGGGGGGATTCGTCCAAAAATCCTGACTTCTATGAGCCAAAAACTCCAAAATCTTAAATTGCTAAAATTTTCTATTTTCAAAAATACACTCATAAACGTCAATTTCATTGATTAATTTTGCTGAGCATTTTTTACAATTTTTAAAATCTAGATACAACTCCATTTTTTAGAAATCATTGTATTGTTAAAATTCTCGCCCAAAAAGCTCCAAATCTGGAAGATTTGCTCGCTTTATTACCATAATTTTGAGGATAGTAGTTTGGAAATCCTTGCAAATTATTCAATTCACTTAGTTCATTAAAGTGCTCATTGTCATCTCCGTCAATGCTTTCATTAAATAAGCAGCAAAGCCAAATCATGGCAATAAAAAATGCAAAAAGAAAATAATACGATGTCATTTTGATGAACAGGAGCGAATAATTACAATAATTAATGCAAAATTACTTGGATTTTTATTTCAATTATTCTACTTTCAATTATTAATCACTTTTTCACTCCGTTTACGTGTTAATATAATTTTTTACATATCACACCCCCGCACAATGCCTATTTTTATTGTTAAGATTTATTATAATAATCAATGCTTTCCCATATATATCAAATTTAGCCTATTAGAATAAGATTATGAGGCTTCAAAATTTTTTATAGGGATAATAACTGATGTCGAAGGCAAACATGTATGGGGATGATCAGGCACAAAATCTCAATTAAAATTTTCGAAGATTGTTGGAGATTTTTAAAAAATGTCCTTGAGGAATAGTCTCGCCGGGAATGAATTTTTAATGAAATGCCAAAAAGGTTCTTTTTCCCCTACTCGGAGGTCTATGGGATTATTAAATACAATTTTTTTTTCAAATTAAAAGAATTCGAACAACCAATGTAATGTCAGCAATAGCAATTAGCCAACCTCTTTTTTGGGCAGATATTTTTTCGGAAAAAAATTTCTTCCTAAAGTTTTGTGGCCAATTTTTTTTTCTCTTTGCTATATTGATAGCTACTTTAGACAAATTCCATGGTTACAGTATTCTTAATTGGGTCACTATTTTGCAAACTTTCCATGCCATTTTCCAAGTGATAATAATACGCAGATTCTGCCACGTATTTGACAAATACCACACCATAAAATATAATATTTCTTACGAAAGAAAAAAATCATGAATGATTTTAAAGAATTAGACGCAATTGACGATTTTTTTTTGAGCAATGATTAAAATCAATGCTTTAGCAAAGTATGAAATAAGCGTTAGTAAAACGATTTAACCTTCTAATTCAATAGTTTTGCGTCCCTGCGCATTTTTGTGGTCAGTAAAATCCTTTGGATGAAGCACATGTTCATGACCATTCGCTGACAGAACCCCGTCCGTCAATAAACGTGTGTGCGACAAATCCATGGCATCCATTTTGTTAAGAATATCTTTGTCAGCGTTATCTTCATTCGGAATTGGCATTACATTTTTTGGCAGCACTACATATCAGGGTTGTTCCGGGACGAGAAAAATATCGTGTTTCGCGATTAAGGTTTCGGGATTCGGGTCAATTATAATTTTTTAAATATATGTTCAAAAATCAATAAGAAAATTTTTTTTATTCGATTGAAAAAATCAATAAAATTTTTCCACGGCGTTCTTTTTCAAAAACTTTCTGGGGACAGGGGGACGCACCGCCGGAGAAAATTTTGAAAAATTTGAATGCATTTTCTTAACAGAGATTCACCAAAAATTGCCAAATTTTTGCGATTTTAAGGCAAGCGAGGAATTTTTTTGCCTTTAAAATTGTTTTTTTGTGAGCCTTTTTAACAAAAAACTTTTTGGTAACATTGGGGGAGGGGAGGCGGTGCCGATAGGCGCCGCCGGGAAAAATTCGAATTTTGAGTTAAATTTGTGTAGAGATTTTGTCAAAAAAAATAATCAAATCCGTGGTTAAATTTGCGATTTTAGACTGTTTAAAAAAAATAATAATTTTTAAGTTGAAAATTTTTTATTAATTTATTTTCAAATAAAAATGAAAAAAAGATTTTAAAATCTTATTACCCGATGGGGAATTGAACCCAAACGACAAATTATGGAAGGCAGAAGGTATGGCCACTAAACCACACAACCATTAAAACAAATGCGTTAAAACTAATATATTATTTAATTTTTTCAAATTTCTTCTCCTCCACCAATTTCCTTATCTACCTAATTTTCACCCAGACTCCTTTCTTACCAGTGCTTATTTTGTCCCGAAACCCGACCCAAAATCATCGGGTCGGGATTAGGGTTTCGGGACGGGAAAAATGTCGGGATTCGGGTTTTGGGATTCGGGTCACCCGGAACAACCCTGCTATATATGGAATTATCGGGTAATTTATTTGATAGGAACCAGGCATGGTTAAGGTGTCAAATATTAAGAATTCTAGTCTTAAAAATTTTCCTTAATCCGGTAATTAAGCCAAAAAGCAATCCGAATTATCTACTATTTAAATTTATTTTCAGGGTTTTCGACTTTTCATTAAAATATAAAGAATGTCATCCCAAAAGCCTCTGAATGTTCCGTTCCTGTCCCACCAAGATTAGAACCTTGCGTAAAATTTTGTGATTTGATAGGAGTATATTGACTAGCATCGGGCAATTGGTGTTGCGTGTCATTTTGAACCCAGTTGTCCGGCTTCGGCACATTGCCAATCTGTTGATTGATTATTGGGTCGAGTTCCGATGTATAAGTTGAAGAAAAGTAATGAGAATCTTTGCCAAATTCTCCCGGCTTGATCATTGGCATATTGGTAAAAGAATTAGCTGATGTATTCTGTGGCAAAATGTCACTGCCATAATGATAATCGTTTGGAAATGGTAGAAGGTCATATTTTGACTGAATATCCATTGGTACTATCACATTATCAAGGTTGTTTATATGAGTGCTTTCCACTGGGTGATAATTTGACAAATTCTGGCCATTATAATGATAAAGACCATGGGAAAAAGGAAGAGCAGAAGCATCATTTATGTTATAAAAATTATCTGAGCTAATCAGTGACATTGAATTTGAATGCAACGGCATGCCACTGTTATCATATTGTGATAAACCTTGTGTTAACAACTGATTGTATGAAACAGGATTGTTGTTCATCATGATACATTGTTGTTCATTAGGCAACTGGTAATTAGTTTGCAGATCTTGAGCATTCTGGTTATGTGCATGATTAGTCGAATCATTCTGAGTCAAAAAATGGCCATTGATAAAACCATGGCCATAATTTTGATCATTGAATGCTTGAATACGATTATTGTCCATTGCAGTGACAATATGCCAAACTGAGCAAATTAATTGCAACAAAAACATGATTTTTGATGAAAACATTTCTAGGGTATTTCTAAAAGAGGTATTATTAATTTAAATAGATTAAAAATTAATCAATTTTATGAGATTTTTTGTCGATTTTTTTAAAATAAGTAAATATTGGTTATTAAATACTTAAATATTGGTTTTAAATTTTCTAATTAATTTTAAAAAGAATAATTTTATGATTTCAATGGACTTCAATTTATTAAAAAGCTTGTTACTGAGCATATATTTTTTATTTGAAAAATGCCCATTGTAGTTACAATTAATAATATTGATGCAGAATTTAAAAATTTACATTAATAGAAATATTATGCTAATAATTTTTTTTATTATAATTGACTTAGGCATATTTTCTATATAAAAGATATCAATAAAATCAATTGAATTATAAGAAAGAATACGTAGATTGCTTGCTTCCTATAGAATTATAATGTTCGAGTTAATAATAAAGCAAAATTTTTCTTTAAGTATTTAAAAAAAATATTTGCTTGGTCGAATAATTCGCGAACTCGAGTGAAGCCACACCTAAAGATTAGCTTTTACACGGCCGTTTAACCGAACCAAAAAGAAAACCGGGTTAGCAAAACATAATTAAATTTTCATAATTTTTCGAAGGCGCCTTTCGGCGCCGCCGGATGTGAAAAGCAAATTAAAAAAAGAAAATTTATTCGTGATCGATCGATATCGTGCATATTTTTTTATCAAAGAATGTTAATTGATGTAGGGAGGCCCGAAAATAGAATAGTTGATCCATTTTTTAAATGAATAAATGGTAAACAAACATTTTTTGACCCAAAAAATATATTAAAATGGTATTTTTGTTTTATGTCATAAATTTTCCAGATTTTTGGTGAAAAGAATAACGGTTAATAATCGGTTCGTCACCAAGCCTACTATAGATAAAAATGTTTGGAAAAATTTGGAAAAAATCCCATAAATTGTGAAAATTTTATGACCGAATTTGCGAAAATCTTTTCAAAAAAAAAATTTGCCTATATTTTGCGATTTTTCGTCTATGTTATAGTCAGAACCCCGTCAAACCTGGAACCTTTTAATAATTCCAGGTGGGGAGTATTGCCAAAATGCGAAAGAACAGTGAAAAAGCTAGAAAAATTGCACAATTCAAGAAAGATTGATTGAAGTATAACGTGCTAAATTAGTTGGCAGATCCATGAAGGAGCGGGGCCTAATATAAATTACATATTTGTATGGAACTAACCAAGCACTTCGCCAGAAAAAAACCTTGGAGGGGGAAAGGGGGGAATCCGAAAACATTTTTTGTTTTTTTTTTTGTTTTTCAGGTCAAACATTTTTTTTTTCAATGTTATTTTAAAAATTTAACCGCCAGCAGAGAGCAAAAAAAGAGGGATTTATGGCGATTTTACGCAAAAAATGTCAATTTTTGCAATTTTGGGCCTAAAATTTCAAAAACTAATGTAAAGAATGAGTCCGGCGGTGACCTGAGGCGCCGCCGGGAAAAATTTTGAAGATTTTAATGAAATATTATGATAAGATAAATGTGCAAAAATTAAAAAAAAATTGTCAATTTTCTTGAAAAAATTTTCGTTTTTTAATTTCGATATTCACATGTGTTTATTTTAGCGATATATCCCATTACTAATTCACTTATTCGTTGATGAAGGAATACACCTTTAAAAATGGCGGAGAGTGCGAAGGTAAAAAATTTAATAAAGAAATAATTAATTGATAAAAATTACTTCTGAAATTAATTAATCGGATATGAAGGCTTAAAGTAAAAGTAAAAATTGAAAGAATTTCTTCCTTTTTTGAATTTAAAAAAAATAATCAAATCCGAAAAATATAAATTTTATTAAAAGATTTGCCTTCATGTAAGCGATGCCGACTGTACAAATGCTTAAGGGCGAAATATTTTTCAAAAGGACCTAAAAATATGTTAATGATCTGTTAATAACAGATAAAATAGTAATAATAATTTATTTTAGTCACTGGAACAAAAGGAATTAGTCAATATTATTTTGGTAAAAAATTTGCTGCAAATTGAGGAAAAAGTGCGACGAATTCGCTATTCACAGACACAAATTCCAAAATTTTTTTACACACAATATGATACATTTGACTCAATTTTTTCTCGCAAATTGAATTTGATTGAATTGGTCAACAATTTTTCGGTAAGGAAATCATAAAAAAGGACGATTCATTGGAATTAAGATAAAAGCGGTCCAAGCAGTTCCAGCAAAATATCTTGAAAAAACACGTCAGTTTGGACCCTTCTTTATAAAGCCAACGCACGCTGTCAAGGAAATATTATGCGTATTTGAAATTGACAAAAGTTTTCCATGACAAAGTGAAACAATTAAAAAATAAAATATTATTTAATTTATTAATTTTCTTTTTTTCTTTATATAATAATTCCCATTTTCATAGATTGCCCTGTGCAGTAATATTGCGATGCCATTGTTTGTGTTGTGCAATTGTTTCTATTCATGCAAAAATTGTGACGTTCTTTGTTGAATTTTATTTTATTTCGTTTGCTTTAATTTTTTAATTGTATGGGGCTGATCGTAAGCATTTTCAACACGGGCGCCAAACACCGCCAGTTGTTGTCACCCAAACAATTTTTGAGAGAACAAAGGAATACAAAACCCAAAATTGACTAATTATCTCGTTTTTTAACGAATTTTCATAAATACAATAAAAATTTGACGACAAGAACTTACTATTAATTGCTCATTGGCCATTTTTATACATTTTTGCAATATTAATGCATGAGGCTTCGGTATTTTTCCGCCTGCCGCAACCCCTAAAAATTTCATGATGCCAAGCGTCGAAGAGCAAAAAAACGGGAATTTGTAGCCCTTTTTCGCCAAAAAGGATTAATTTTTACCATTTTTGGGTCTAAATTAAACAAAATAAGGCTAAATTGGGGTCCGGGGGGCTGATAGGCGCCACCGTGAATTTTTTTTTAATTTTAATACATTTTTATGGGATTTTTCGGACAAAACGTCAAAAATGCACCAAAAGGGAATTTAAGGCACGAAAATCCCAAAAAAGGCAAAAAAAAAAAGGCATATAAAAGTCAACGTAGAAGCCTCAAACCAAATAGAAATGCGTTTTTTATGCTTAATATGTCGAAACTAATGCGCAGAAAAAAAGACAATGCCTCAAAATGCTTGCTCTAGTTATAAGCATCTAACAAAGTGTAGAATAGAATATTTTTATGTCATTATAACTAGGGCTACGTTTCTTTCTTATATTTTTTCCAGAGCAGATCTTGGCCCTGAAACGCATGAAAAATATGTTTTTTCGGTTGTTGTTAAGTTAGTTTAGATTTATTTCAATTATTTTCTATTTTTTAACAAAAACACAATAAAAACGAAAATATACACCTAAGAATCGAATTTTTAAGAAAATGCACTCCTAATAATTGACCCAAAATTTTAAAAATACACCAATAAGAAATGAAAAATTTTCTCAAAAATTTATTTATTTCTTTTTTTGACAAGAATTTTTTATTTGAAAAATTGTGTAGACTCAATACTGATTTGGCTTAATTTTGTTGCTTTTTGACGAAAATTTTGTCATTTACACCCCCCAAATTCGATGTTTTTAGTAGAGAACGGACCGGGCTGGGCCCGGCCAATTTTTTCCAGGCGGCGCCTGTCGGCACCGCCGGGCCCCAATTTAACAATTTTTGTAAATTTGACCACAATATGGCAAAAAATGTCACTTTTTGCATAAAACCGCTACAAATTCCTGCTTTTTTGCTCCCGCGCTGAAAATTTTGAAGCTATTTTTTCAATTTTATGATGATTTACAAAAAATTAGAAACAATCGCAAAAAAATTTCAAAAATCTAATTTTTTTAAAAAATTTTCAATTAATTTTTAATTGAAGAGATCATTTATTGACGCCTGAAGTGAAGTAGAGCCGAAATTTTATACGTGGCACTGTTTTTTTTTACCAATTTTGGGGTTGAAATACATGTGAGAATTTAAAATTTTACCAATCCGGAACCGGTTCCGGGCCAGGAAATTTGAAAACCCGGTTTCACTGGTTTTCCGGGTTGACTAGTTTTTGAGAAACCGAACCCGGAAACCGGTTTCTTCTGAAAGTATCAGCCCGGCCCGGTTGGCAGATTTGGAAAATCCAGTCTTGACTTTTTAGAGCCTATTTCATTTTAAAGTGCTTATTTTGGGGGTTTTTAGAGTCTAAAGCAGAGATGTGATATCTGAGGATTTTTCCTCATTTAGTGGTCTTTTATAGGGTCAAAGAGGATTTTTTTGGAAAATGAGGATTTGCTGATTTTTGTGGTCTTTTGAGAAATTTGAGGATTATTGTGGTCTTTTGATAAAAAAGTCACAAAAACGCATGATTTTTTGAAAAATTAGGTATATTTGGCAAAATGTTCGAACTTTTTCTTCAAATCCTCATTTTTCAATAAATTTAAATTAATTTCCTTTAGATAATTTTATACAAAAAAATAAACGCAATCGAAACAATAGGGGTCAAATCATTTTTTTGACAAAATCTGTTAACAAATCGCACTCAAAATCCCAAATTTTTTCCGGCAGTGCCTATCGGCACTGCCGGACCCCCTCCTCCCAAGTAATACAGAATTCATTACACTGGACACTGTAAAAGCCATACCTGTGCAAGGGGGGGGGTCAGGAAAGTGTCGTGCGTTCGGCGATGACCCCCCCTAGGGGGGGTCAGCGTCAAAAATTTTGCGTTCGACCATTTTTGCCCCGGTGAAGACCTTTTTTTTTTTAATTTTTAATGAGAATTGTCAACAAATTTTGTCAAAAAAAGGTCCGATTTTTTGCTCGTTTGAGTCAATTTTTTTAAGAAAATTTAGGAATTTTCAGCCCCTCCTCTTGCGTTCGACGATTCTTCTTCAGCAAATCGTCGAACGCAGAAAAAATGGGAAATTTTAGCGAAATTTCTAAAGGAAATTAGTAATTTTTCAAGTCCCAACTTTTTTTGCGTTCGACAAATCGCCCTCAGGGTTAGTCGAACGCAATTGCGCGACCCTTTCCTTGAACTTGCGCTCCCTTTTCTCGTTTTTTCCCCTTTTCCTTTTCTCTCTCTTTTTTTCTTTCCCTTTTTTCCTCTTTCTCCTTTTTTTCTCGACCCCCCCCCGCCTCGTGCGTCGACACCCGCCGACCCCTTGCGTTCGGCGTCACGACCCCCCCCCCCCCCCCTGACCCCCCCCTTGCACAGCTATGGTAAAAGCATTGGCCTAAGTGACGTGCAACTTCGATTTTTCGTGCTCAGACTTCCACGAAATGCTTATAAATGACAAGAAATTGATGAATTTGATTGTTTCAAATGAAAAATATGACAGTTAAGTGATTTTGTTCGCATTTTATGATGTTTTAAAAAATGAGGATTTTTCACGCCAAATGAGGATTTTTTTGAGGTATTTTAGTGGCAAATGAGGCTTTTTTACGGCTGAAATGAGGATTTTAAAAATTTTGAGATCACATCTCTGGTCTATAATATAAGCCCTATTTATGAGATGACCTCGTCAAATCTAGTTTATTTTCATTTGAAAATACGCTGCGTTTTTATGTACACGAATTTTTTTTTTAAATCAGCCAAAACAAATGTTAATTGTGTACTAATATATACCCAAAAACTACCCCAATAACTTTCTTTATAATCGAGGAAATTGGTCATGGCCCAAACAACCCCCCCCCCCCTTTTTTTGGTGGAACAAAAGTAATGCACCAAAATGTTTAATCTACCAAAACAAATTTATGTACAAATAAAATTCTTAAAAAATTCCTGCTAAGCTAACTTTGGTACTTTCGGTTTGTGTACACATTAGAGATGCGCCGTGAATCACGGTCACGGTTACCGTGAATTTCACGGGTTTTTTTACTCACGGTCACGGTCACGATTCACGGTACCAATTCACGGTTATTCCGTGAAAAATTTACACTGGATAAAATTGAATATTTACGAATTAGATATTGTTTTCATAGAGAAATTTGGTCATTTTTTGGGAAATTTTTGGTAAGAAACAGCAAAATTTTCAAAATTTCCCCGGCGGCGCCTATCGGCACCGCCGGCCCAATCTCTATTCCTAAAACTTTTTGAACAAAGTCAACTACCAATATTGTGCGAAAAAAATAAAAAGTCAATTTTTAAGGATGACCCCATTTAAACAAATACTCATTAAATTTCTTTAAAACTCACTCGAAATTAGGTTATTTTGGGCAAAAGCAGTTAACAAATCCCAAAAAATTTTCAAATATTGTTCACTATAACCCTTATTTTTCTTAATAATTGGGCAAATATATCTTATAGATCAAAAACAAAAAACCATATAAAAAGATCGGAATCGATTTTGAAGCAAAATTATGAGAAATATGCAAATTATGGGCGCTCCGCGCGTGCCAATGGTAGTGCTGTTCGAGACCGAAAATTTTCCGAGGCTCGAGACCGAAACTTGACACCGAGGCTCGAGACCGAGACTTGACCCCGAGACTCGAGACCGGTTTTTTATGTTTCTCATTTCTGGCTCATTTTACGAACAAAATCTGTTAACAAATTGCAATCAAATTTTAGATTTTTCCCCCCGGCGGCGCCTACCGGCACCGCCGGACTACAAAAATTTATTATTTTATAAAAATTGGCAAATTCGCAAAATTTGGCCATTTTTGTACAAAATCTGTGCACAAATTGCACTCAAATTTTTAAAAATTCGCCGTCCTTGCTGGACACCCTGTTCCCAAATTTTTTGTAAAATTTTACCACAAAAAAGACAGTGTAAAAACAAAAAATTCGCCGACAGGGAAAAATTTAACTTAAAAAATTCACGGTCACGGTCACGAAAACCGGGAATTTCACGGGTTTTTTGGATCACGGTCACGATTCACGGGGTCAATTCACGGTCACGGTCACGTTTTACGGTTCACGGGTTTTTTCAGTCACGGCGCATCTCTAATAACAGGCTTAGAAAATAAGTTTTGCATAGCAAAAAATATTTCAATATTTTAAAAACGCATTCAAAATTTAATAGCAAATATCAACGGACGATTGGGTTTTATAATATTAAATACATAAGTCAAAATTTTTAAAATTATCTTGTATAGATAAATAATTGTTTAAATCTACAGCAAATAACATATAAATTTATAAAAATAAAGAAAAAATGACAAACCTTTGAAAAACTTAAAAAGGGTTCTAAATTTTTTCTTTTATTATTAAATTAAAATTGAATTACTATACTAATAAAAATATTATTATAATCTGTTATTGGTCAATGGACCGTTGTCAATTGATTTAAACAAAAACAAAAATTGTATAATTAACAAATCCCAAAACCGTTCGAGCTTCTGAAAAGTTAGAGCAACATGAGATTAAAATAAATAAAAAATAAATATTAATAAGATAATAGAAATTTTCATATAAGTTGTTAAAGTAAAATTTTAAAATATTGAATAAAAACCTTAATTCATTTTCAACAAATAATATAATATATTTAATCTTTTTGAATCAATTAAGGTTTAAAAACTTATAAATATGAAAAAATAATATTTATTCGGTAAATAAAAAATTTTTTGTTATAAGACAGTTTAATCACTATAAATAATAATAATATTTTAATTTTAATGTATGCAAAATTGTTTTATTTGTTTGATAACTTAGTCGGAGCATTTGCCAAGAAAATTTTTTTA
The DNA here is from genome assembly GCA_023374025.1 of Heterodera schachtii. Classification (NCBI taxonomy): domain Eukaryota; kingdom Metazoa; phylum Nematoda; class Chromadorea; order Rhabditida; family Heteroderidae; genus Heterodera; species Heterodera schachtii. The sequence continues at coordinate 294,740 of SIJG01000045.1, forward strand.
TTTAACAAAAAAAATACTTTGATATATTTTAAAAGAAGTAAAAAGTTTAATTTCCGCTTTCACAATAAATTTAAACGAACTTTGTATGGATAATTAACATTTTTCTTCATGCTTTTTTTGCCTTTTTTGTGACTTTTTAAAATTTTTAGTTGAATCTTATTGAATATTTTTCGTGACTTAAATTCCCATCCTTACTAATAAAAACCAATAGAAAACGACGCAAAGTAAAAATTAACGGACGGAATTTTACAATTAAATATAAGGCGGCAGCATCAATAATGGAAGCAAAAATTTTGCATTTCTCTTTATCGATTTGTTTATTTATTCGAATTAAAATAATTTTAATAAAAATTATGGATAAAACGAAAATTAGCTAATTTGTATTTAGAAATAATTTTAATCTTTCAAAATTTGATTTTATATGCCCATTTATAACTGCATCTTTCTTTATAAATCATAATTAGGAATGTGTTTTTTGATAACATAAAGTCTTAAATCATTTAAATAAATAATGAATGAATAGAAAAAAATGTTATTGATAAATAATTTCATTTTTATGTTGAGTAACGTTTAAATATTCAGCAAGTTTTTTATGAAAAATGAACAAAAAATATTTGAGCTTTTTAATGAAAAAATTTATAAAATCAAAATTAAATAATTAGGTAAAGTTAAATTGTTGATAGGTGAAATTATTCATTTCTTTATGAATTAATTCAAAAAACCCACAATTGATTTTTGTGTCACTTCTCCAACCGAAATTGTTTTTTATAAAATTCTTTATTTTAAAAACAGCTTTAACCTGGTTTAAAAATATGACATTCACACTCCCTATCTTTACTGAGTTTTTTAGAAATTTAAGATGTTTATGATATAATCCACTAAAAAAAGTTTTAGAGCCCATTTTTTAATCCTTTAAAAAATTGATGAATTAATTTTTTGCATTCTCTTCAACATTTAGCGGAGAATCACATATATCTTTTATTTGTAAAATTAATAAAGCTTCATATGCCGCCTTTTTCTACTGAAGAAAAACTTCACAATTAATTCTTTATTTATCCATTTAATTTTCAGTTTTCAAATTTAGTATTTGAAAGCTTTCATTTATTGTATTTTGTATTATGTTTCTTAATTCAACTTAAAAGAAGTTCGAGAAGTATTTAAGATAGATTAAATTAAAGTTCAACACTTTTAATATATTTAAGTTTATTGTCTATTATGTATTTATTTTTGCACATGGAAAAAACATTTTTTTTAAATATAAATCTTGCTCATTAAATATTAGTTTTTATATCAAAAATTCTATTTAAACAATAATGTAAATACTTATTATTAAAATTTAATTAATTTAATAATTATTTTTAATAAAATATATTTATTCTTATCAAAATGTTTCTCACTCTTAAAAAATGCTTTGGAGATCGAAGAATATTATCACTGAAAAAAGTCTGGTTAATTTTTTCTGGAACTAACAAAATGAGCAATCTTTGTATCATATGATAGTCCTAAATCTTTTCTTCTAGCCTGCAAAATTTCAAAAGTAATTTTGTTTTATTTGGCGCAAAACCGCTACAAATCACTGTTTTTTTATTATCGTGCTCTAATATTTTAAAATGACAATAGAGAAAAAAAAATTGTGTAATTTCGTTTAAAATTTCTAGTATTAATATTATAAATTATTTAATATAATTACTTATAAGTATCATTTTTGCAATACTCATGTTATTTTGTCGTAAACGTTTTTTCGTATTTATTTTCATAAACATTTATTTAATTTCTTTATTCATAATAAAAAAATAAAAAAATTTAGATCTTTCTTATTTGAAACTTTTGTTAAATTTTATTTTATTTGTTTTCAAGAATTTTTTGATTGTGTACTATTTATTGTTATTTAATTTCATGAATTTTTAAAAAAGAATTAAAAAAAAATTATTTTTAGATTGATAAAATTATTATTTTGTTAAATTTTTGCTTAATGAGTTTCATTTAAAAATAAAAATTTTAAGTTATCAAAGCATAAAATAAGTTTCTTTAATTAATTTGCGTTATAAAATTTTTAAATAATAAAATGAATTTAAATAATTCTCGAATTCTTGTAAAATTTCGACAATTATTATTTTATGAAGTTTGAAACAGTATTTATAGAATACTCGTGCGTTTCGTTTGTTTTTTTTATTCACATGTGATTATATAATTAATTGTTTACATTAAGATTTGCTTTGTAAGCTAATTTTGTTTTTTTATTTTTTGTTTGTTTATAATTATAGCTACATATGTATCAGGGATGGGCTTTCGCTTTCGCGTTCGCTTTTGCATATTTCGCCTTTTTTGGCACTTTCGTTTTCGCGTTTCGCATTTTGGCGCGAAACGCGACTTTTACACCCCTAGAATTTGATTAAATTCCTCTAAAATTTTTCAAAATTTTACCTATAAATTGGATAATTTTTATTGAAAACCTGTTTATAAATGCTCAGAATTTCCAATTTTTTCCCCGGCGGCGCCTATCGCCACCGCCGAGCCCCCAAAACTCCTATTTTTTCTTTGAAAAATGGCCAAAAATCGCAAAATTTAATAAGTTTTAATGAAAATCTGTTCCAGCGGCGTCTATCGGCACCGCGGCGCCACAAAACTCTTATTTTCCCTTAGAGAAATTTACAAATATCGTAAAATTTGGTCATTTTTTGTGAAAATCTGTCAACAAATTTTATTCAAATTTTCAAAAATTTTCCAGGCCGCGCCTACCGTCGACGCCTCCGCCTGCCTCCTCTTCTCAAAAAATTTTTTGGAAAAAGCGCGCCTCAAAAAGTTTTTTATTGATTTTTAAAATTTGGAATAAAATTTTATAAAAAATGATTTTTCTTTATGATTTTAACTATTCAAAAGTTGTAGAAAAAATTTCGCTTTCGCGTTTCGCAATTTCGCGTTTTTTTGGAATTTCGCATTTCGCATTTATTTTCATTTCGCATTTTTTACTTTCGCGAATTTCGCGTTTTGCATTTTATTTTTCGATTTGGCCCATCCCTGCTATGTATATTATAGTAATTGCAATTTTATCTGTTCTCTTCATTAATTTTGGTTTTACCTGCCCTTCCAATTTATTCACATTTTTATTGGATAAATTTATAATTAAAATCGTTTAAGCTTCGAATTGAACTGAGAATAAGACAAGAATCTTAAAACAAAAAAAATCCAATAAATTTATTAGTTATCAAAAAATTTGGCATGGTCTTTTATCCAATTTGCTTATAAAAATTATTTCAATAAATGCTTAAAAAACTATTTTTATTGCAACTATAAAATGCTACACACCCCATTTTGTTGTGTTCGATTAAAAAAATTCCTACAATTATTTGTTGGTTATTGAATTCTTTTGTGCTGACTCTTCGCGAGTTCATCCCGACTGTTAAGAATTTGTACAGTCGGCATCGCTTACATGACGCCAAAATCTTTTAATAACATTTAGTTTTTTCGGATTTCATTATTTTTTTTAATTCAAAAAAAAAGAAATTCTTTAAAATTTTACTTTAAGCCTTCATATCCTTATTAATTTCAAAAAAAGACAAAATTTTTTATTAATTATTAGGGATTGGAAATTTAGCTAAATACCTAAAATTTTTGCGCACTTAATATGCATAGATAAGCACGAAAAATGCATTTTCCATTTTGTTTGGAGTGTCTACGATGACTTTTATAATAACTATTCTTACCTATTTGGAAATTTTTCGATTTATTAACCTAAGTACCTATTTTTATGCCTATTTCGGCATTTTTGTTACCTATTTTAAGGATTTTCAAAAAATCCTAACAAAAAAAGCATCTCCAATATTTATTTATTTATTATTAGCAAAAGATTTTTGATTAAAAATTATCCATTTCAATACTAAATTGGCTTATTTTGTTATTTTCAATAGCTTGTGCTATTTTACACCTCTGAATTTGGGGTTTTAGAACCTTTCCATTTTTAGTGCATATTTTGGGCTTTTTCATATAATGAATTAGACGTAAAATTGGAGGAAAATGGAGAGAATGAAACTTGTCAAAATGGAATAAATGGACAACAGAATGTTCAAATGAAGCAAAAATGGCGAAAAAATTTGCAAAATTATATTGATTCGTAGTATTGTTGCTTGGTGGCCTAATCAATGTTTGTTTGCTCCCTGATAATTCTAAAAAATCCCAAATATATGCAAAAAATGGGAATGTGAGATATATGATATGAAAAACCAAAAATTTTTGCCAGAAAATTAAAAAAAAATTAATTTTGGAGATGAATTTCTTATTTAAAAACCATTATACCTACCTCCTTAACTTTAGCATTTATCTTTTTATGCTATGCATTTGAATTTTTATATTTGCTATAAAAATCATACTCATAATTATAAATCTTTGTTTTAAATATGAGCAAGTATAATTATTGATTAGTTTTGATAAAGAGTATTTAATCAAAATGTTAAATTTCTCAGGACGTTTAGAAGTCTTTGCGTATATTTTTTTATGCTATTTTCGCTATTTTAAATGATTTTTTAGATTGGTTTAATGCCTTTAGTTTTTTTTTTCCTTTTAAATTCATTAATATGTAAATTTTGACTGTATTTTGTGAATTTTACATAAACTGTTGCTGTTTAAATTTTTAATATTAAAAAAATTTTTAAATTTTTTTACTAGTTATTTAATCCCTGTTTAGAAGTTTATTAAAAGAATGCAGGAAAGTAGGTGATTGATAAAAAAAATCTTGAACTTCATTAAAAGTCTGTTTAGCTTAAGGCTCCCAGATTTTTTTAATAATTTTTAATGAGATTTGTTAATAGATTTGTCCACAAAAATAGCCAAATTTTTCAAATTGAGCAAATTTGTAAAATAATAAAGGATTTCTAGGGTCCGAATTAAGAATTTTGACCATATTTTAGCAACTTTCATTGAAAGATTCTTGATTTTGTGAATTTTCTGAAAAAATTAGTTATATATTTTATTATGATGGTTTTTTAAATAACTCAGATAATAATTCACTTTTTTAAAAAAAACCTATTTTAAGTGTTTATTTTCAACATTTTTATTTACAATCACATTTGTACTTAGGTCTTTTTTACATTTTAATTTATTTTATTATTTTAAAATTTAAGTAACCTAAACATTTATACAATCAGAAAAAATAAATAAAATAGATGCAAAAATATTTAAGTTTGAAAAAATTCGAATGTTTAGCATAAAATACATAATAAATTTAAAATGCATATTAACCCAGAAAGCATAAAAAATTTAATGTTTAAATCTAATTGTGAAAAATAATTTAAATTAAAAAAAATGTATTCAAAAGATAAATTTAATATTATTCTAATCATAATTAAAGGTAGAAAGCCAATCAACCTTCCTTTGCATTTGTCAGAAAAGGATCCAATTATGCATGAAAAATACATGAGCAAATATTTAATAACCTAGGAAAAATCTCTAAACGCAAATAGAATGAAGGTTATGTTGATTAAACATAAAAAAAGCTATGCGAGATTAAAATAAATGAAATTGAAATAAACACTTAAATTTAAAAACTAGACATAATGTATAAAATTATTCGAAAAAAATATCAGATAGGATAAACAACCGCAATCCTGAAGAATGGACCTAGATATTAAAAATTATAAAATTACGAAAGTAAACTATAATTCGTTGAGGCACATTTTAAGATAAAATTATTTGGAATAACAAAAAGTTAAATTCTTTTTATAAATTATCGTAAAATCTAATGAAAAAATTATACCAACAAATTGAATTGAGGTGTTTCTTCAATTCAGCATCCAAAAAAAACAAAATTAAAACGAAATCTTTTGTCAGATTAAAATAAATTAATTAAACCGAGATTATTAAAAATATCAGGAAAACTATAATCTGTATTATATTTGCCAATAAATGAATTATAAAAATTGGAAACGCGATAACTCTGATAATAAAACAAAAAAGTAATTAATTGGATTAATACAAAATGAAAATAAAATAAGCAGAAATGAAAAATATTCATATATAAAAAATCAATGAAAATATTCTGAACTATCTTAAAATTTATATTTAATACAAAATTTTATTTTTTAATTTAAAATATTATTTATAAAATAAATTATTCGTTATAAAATTAAATTAAAAACATATTTATGTTTAATAAAAATATACTAAAGGGAATTCGTAACTATTGAAAAAAAAACTGTACTGTTCAAAGAATTAGCTGGATTGAACTATGTGAAAAGGAAATATCAAATAAAAATATTCGATATCGAAAGAAAAACGTGAAAATATTAAAGAATTCTTTTATGGAAATTAAAAATTTTATTGCCAAACTTTATTGGTGTCAGCATCAATGTCTGATCCTGTTAGTATTCGAGAAAGTTGAAATTATTATTTTTTTAAAAATTAAAGAATTTATGAAGCTTTTTATCTATCAAGCTTATTATTAGTATTTGAAATATAACAAAATACTGTTTTTTTTAATAATTGCTCCTCTAGCTTTAAAGTTTCCAATCTGCGGATGTCGTAGTAGCCATCACTTGATAGTTTTGTTCATTTATCAAATTATGCAATTTTGTCCTTAGGTCAAAAATAAAGAATTTGCATGATTTTATTCATACTTAAATAATTTTGAATTGGTTAATGAGTGCTTCACCAAATTATAAAAATAACAAAATATTTTGTTTATTAGATTTTTTGAATAATTTGTTCTTAAAATTTATAAATAATAATTGTATCCAAATTCTTTAAAGAATATATATTCGTATATTAATTTATTGATGAAATGTTAACATAGGTTTTTTGTTTGTCTTTTGGTTTAGGTATGCTATTTCATCTTTAAATGGTCATTATCTTTTTTACTTTTTTTTATCAAATATTTTAATATTTTATCAATAAAAAATCATATTTATAAATAAATAATAAATTATTTAATGTTTGCTTAAAATAAATATTTAGGTTATTTTTCTGCAATTTAACAAAAATATTTTGTTCCTGATTTTTGCGAGTGCTAGTAGCTATATCAAAAATAATAAATTCGTATTTTACAACTTTCCTTTTATTTCATTTTAATTTTAATTTCTTTCACATATTAATTTTAAAATTTTTATATAATTTATTTTTTAGCCAGATTATTATGCTAATATCATAAATCAAAACATAGCTCCCAGATAAAAATTTTCAAAATCCTTATTTGGTAGCCAAAAAAGTCTTATTTTGGGTCAAAAAGCATCATTTTTACAAAATTTTAAAGCACGCTTAAAATGATTGTCTATCAGGGACGATTCCATGATTTGGGGTACTCCTACCCCGGGCAATGACCTTTTTTCTTTTTCATTTTTTTTTCTCTTTTCACACCACTTTTTTGCTGCACTTTTTACAAAAATCTTTTGTGGAATAGGGGGTCTGGCGGTGCCTATAGGCGCCTCCGAGGGAGAAATTGAGAATTTTAACCATGTTTAGCAAAATTAGAATTTGGAGATTATTTTTGAGAAAATTTTTTAATTCTTAGGGGTGTATTTTCTGAAATTTTTTTCGGATCATTTCTCAGGAGTGTATTTTTACAATTTTAGTGCTTTTGATGCAATAGAAATAAAAAGTGTTTTAATGGTCTGATGTTGATAAATAACCTTCTACATTAATTTATTTTTTAATAGAAATCCTATATGTTAATATACTAACAATTTATTTAAGAATTTTTATTTTTATTATATTTTTAATTTAAATCTTTAAAATTCTCTGCAGTTGGAAAATTAAGTTAGTCGGTTATTTAAAAATCGTAATTATTGCTGACGAAAATATAGTTAAGAATTTTAAGTAAATTTATACAATATTTTTAATTGTTGAAATTCACGTCTCATGCATGCTAAGATCACGATTTTTTCCAGCAGGTGTACAATCTTAAGTTTTCTTTTATAAATATTTATAGTATTTTAAATTTTAATATTAATAAAATTTATAAGTTAGTATGTATGAGATTTATTTTTCTTTATTCATTTTACTGTTTTTAATACCTCTTATTTTAATTAAAAATAATTAATTAATAAATAAATATATCATGATATTGAGTCGATTATTCTCTTTTCGAAAATTATTTATCTTTAATTTCCTATAATTTTTTATTGTTAAAATCAGAATCTTGCGAATGTTTTTTCAATTTTTCTTGGTCTCATGGAAAGCATTCATAAGATTAAATGGTCTCTATGTTTTAAAAATTTAGTTTATATTTTTTATTCGGTAACATTAAAAAATTTGAAGAATTTATATAATCAATTTTCACGAGCAAAAGATCCGGTTTATGTTTTCAATCGTTAAAAAACTTTTTCTTATTTATTTAAATTTTTATTTTATATTTCAATTAAAAGTATTAAAAATTTAACCACCTATTTTTTATGCTTTGTTTTAATTATTAATTTTTTTTATATGTATCTATTTTTGTTAAAGAATAAAATTTTTGGGTATAAAATATGTTTTAATTGCTTCTTTTTTTTTCTTCAAGTTATTTTACTCAAATTACTCCTGGCAAGGAGACCATTAATTTTCAATGGACAAGCTTAAATACAATGGGGGATCAACAAAACTACGCAATCTAATTATTTATGTATTGAATTAAAATTGGAAAACTTTCATGTATCTTTAGAAAGGATGATTTTTTAATTAATTTTAGGAAATAAACGGAGCTAATCCATTATCATAAAACATTATTGTGCTTTATAATATAGAAAAATTCAACTGATGCTTTAGAAAAAATTATAAAATGAAATAATTTAAGCAGATAAATTGCTTTTAAATCAAATAATTATATATTTTTACTATAAATAAAAATATTTATTTAATTTGTTGAATGATTTTAAATAATTTGATTCTTTCATTAACATTACTAAAAAATAATTATTAATTTTATTCAATGTTATCTGATTGAGAAGCTAAGAATTATCCTAAGTAACAAACCGAGAAAAACGAACAAACTTTTTTTCTAATTCTAGAGCATATTTTAATAGCTTGTAATTTAGTATGGCTAGACTTTGGTTCAAGGGGTAAACCAAAAATACGTTTACTGTTCTTAAATGGCGTAATTAACAGGTATTATCTTTTTTTAGCGCAAAACTGTCAATTTCTTGGCCAAATCAAAATTTAAAAAAAAAATGTTTTTACATTTTTTCACAAATTTTTGTTGTGATAATGGTGAATTGCATGGAGGAGATGTGAAAAAGGATCCAATTCATTCTTTTTTGAGCTCCCGGCGCCATTGATACTCCACCAGAGTTTCTGCAAACTGGAACCCTGTTGTGGATTGACCACTGTGGGAACCGAACTTGAGACACCTTTTTGTTGAGTCCGAACGACTAACCATTTGGCCAAGTGGTTAGTCGTTAGGACTCAACAAACCCAAGGATGCGTCTCTCGCGAAACCAGTCCTTCGCGGGCCTCCAAATCGCCTCGATGCGTTGGGTATGAGTTCCATCCTCAGCTACAATTTACACAAAATAATACCTCATTAAAAAAAAATAAAATCAAGGATGAAGGCTTGATTATGAAACAAAGTGGATCAATTGGACGAGATTAACTTTCCTCAATCATAAATTTTAAAAAATGGTTGACTATAAGTTTTGCGTTTTATAATTCATAGTTTAAAACTAAGAAAAAAGATTTGTAAATTTTATGTAGCTAAGTCCCAAATTTTGCTACCGAGGAAAATAAAAGAGCTGATCAGGTTAATCAACCATGCAAAATTAAATTAATATTATTAATACGTTTGATTAATTAATTAAAATTTTGTCGGTAATTTATACGTTTAGTTGTCTAAGAAAATATAAATTCTTCCCTAAAAATTTAAGCACGAGAAACTTTAAAATATACAGCCGAAATAAAAATAAACTCTTCAGAGGGCCAGTATTCATTACATATTTATAAAATAAAATATTCTAATTCAATTTCAATTTATTTTCAACCAAAAAAGCTACATATTTTGTCGATAGGAAACCCCTGAGCATTCAAAAAGAAAATTCAAAAAAAGCAAATATTCTTAAAAAATTAATATTAAATCTTTGTTGAAGTTAATGAATAATATTAATCTCAAGATCTACATTGAAGAAATGGAACTCGTCCTTTTTATTTGCAAATAATAAATCATGATGATTGGATTAAGGACTGAAATATTAATCTTTTATGTTACTTTTCATTAATTATTCTTAAATAAAAATTTCTAGATACCGAATAAAATTTAAAAAAGAGAAAAATTAGTGCAATATTTCGTGCATAAAATATTAAAGACCCGAAAACAATTAAGTATAAAAACAATGAATTAATCTCTAAATTCATATATGTATGATAAACTAAACGCAAAAATAAAGTTAGAATAAATTGTGATTGCAAGAATTAAATAAAGATATGTGTGCAAAAAAATTTAAAGTGATTAAAGCAAAAAAATAAAAATAACAAAATAAGAACAAAGCTTAAACTTTCTTTCTTAAACCTGTTCGGTACCAACTTTTTAAACCTATTCTGTGTCCAACTTTTTAAACCTATTCAGGGTCCAACTTTTTAAACCTATTCCGGGTTTCAGTTAAACCTATTCCGGGTCCAACTATATAAACCTATTCAGGGTCCAACTTTTTAAACCTGTTTCGGTTCCATCTTTTTAAACCTATTGCTATTCCGTGTCCAACCATTTAAACCTATTCCAGGAAAACTTTTAAACCTGTTCGGTACCAACTTTTTAAAACTACTCTGTGTCCAAGTTTTTAAACCTATTCCGGGTTTCAGTTAAACCTATTCCGGGTCCAACTATATAAACCTATTCAGGGTCCAACTTTTTAAACCTGTTTCGGTTCCATCTTTTTAAACCTATTGCTATTCCGTGTCCAACCATTTAAACCTATTCCAGGAAAACTTTTAAACCTGTTCGGTACCAACTTTTTAAAACTACTCTGTGTCCAAGTTTTTAAACCTATTGCGGGTCTAACTTTTTAACCTATTGCTATTCCGGGTCCAACCATTTAAAGCTATTCCGGGTCCAACTATATTAACCTATTCCGGGCCCAAATTTTTAAACCTGTTCGGTTCCATCTTTTTAAACCTATTGCTATTCCGTGTCCAACCATTTAAACCTATTCCGGGAAAACTTTTAAACCTGTTCGGTACCAACTTTTTAAACCTAAAACAAAAACACACCTAATAAAGTTATTTTATTCCGATATATAAAAATAAAAACATCTAATAAATAATCTAATTTTGTATAAATAAAAAAAATTAATAAATTCTAATCATCATTTAAAACAAATTTTACAATTTGGTTACATAAATTAAAATTAAAATTTCAATATTAAACGTTAAACGTTACAACAGAAGAACAAAAGAATGATAATGTTTCTTTTTTTGTATCAGAAGAATACGGATTTATATATTATTACAACAATAAATAATTTACTTCAAAATATTAAATGAATAAGTTCGTAGATAATATTCCCAATTAAAATATCGATTGATTTGATCGATAATTGCTCGGGTATTTTTTAAAGCTTAACCTATTGAAGAATATAGTCTTTAATTAATCAATAATCCCTAAATGCTGAAAATAAAAAAATAATCTAAATTATTGAGCTAAACTTATGTTTTTAATTTTATTTACAATACTTTATATTTATTTAATTTAAATAAAAAAAGTTTTTTTGCAAATATAAAATACTGTTGTTAATAATCCAACGTAAGAACGAGCCTAAGAAATGCTCTGATGAGAAACCTTTAAATCTGCAAATTTTACCCAAAATATTGTACTGTTTCAAAGAATTTGGATAGCTCAAGAAGCAGCCCACAAACATGTTAATAAATTATTAGACTAATTCCGAAAAAATGATAGCGAACTTAATTATATTAATTTTTTAACAGAAAATCGAATAACCATTGTTAAGTAAGTCACAAATAAATTTAAAGGATAAATTTACAATGAAAATTAGTAACAGATGAAGAGAAAAGATATGCACAAAATTAAAAACATACAGTAAAATATTATTGGCCTGAAACCACATTTTGTAAATTAGTTTTTTGTATTTAATGATGCTTTTATATGATATACTTGCGTCGCAATGTATGAAAGAGATTAATTGTATTTTTGTAAAATATTTTAGTCGAATTTTCGCTATGATTCATGATATTAGTCCATTGTCAACGAGCGTGTAGTGATGGATCTGTTGTTATATTTTTAAAATATTTAATTAGATTTATAAGCGAATTAATATATTATTTTAATTTCATTGGATAATGATTCAACTGATTAATTCTAATGTATATAATTTTTATTAAAATGTTCTTTTAAATCGGACGGAGGCTATTTTTAAAATTTCGAAATTTTTTTCAATTTACAGTAATTTTTAAAAAATGACTTTAGGTGGAAAAATAAAATGGGGAGAGAGATAACACAAAAGTGAGAGGCTGTTAAATTCAGTCCCAGTCATACAAAAGCATTTTTGATGAAGAATAAAAATTTAATTCAAAAGACTTGCATTTGTTAGCATGAATTCATTAAAAAAGTAAGTGAAAGAAATCGAAAAAAATGTTTAATTGAAAAGTTAATTTTAAAAATTTTCTTCAAATATTAAATTAAAAATATTAATTAAATGGCGTCAATTACAACATCTATACAATGATTAATTAACGTTCTCGGCCATTTACCTTGTTAAAACAGAATTTTAGTCAATGTAGTAGATCGCCTAACACTGATTCCATACCTTCGGATCAAACCTAGTCAATTATTATATTTACCTATACTTTTTGCTTAATAAAAATGCAGACAAATAGACCAAATACTTTTCAATAAAATAAACAAAATATTTATTAAATAACATTGTTATTATAGTATAAAAAATGCTACAAATTTGAATTAAAATTGTGTATTAAATAACTTTATTATTAAATTGTAAATTAATTTAAGTTTGTCCTAAACTAAAAAAATATATAATTAATTCATTATTCTTAAAAAACCAAAATTGGTTTAATAAGTATAATTATTTATAATGCACGTATTTTTATTCATTTAAGACCAAAAAATAATAAGGATAATAAAATTAATTAGATTGCCTATCAACAGAATATAGAGCCTGACAAAAAATTTAGATGAAAAATTTATCAGAAAACAATTTGAAAAAAAGTTAAAGTATCTTTTTAGATTAAATGAACGTTTATACAAATAAATTGGATAAGCAGAAAGCAATATAAAAATTAATAATAAAATTTCAAATTATTTAATGGTTAATAAAATATTTAAGTTGACTTCAATAATTTACATTGTGCGCATCCATGAATTCAACTATCGATGAAAGTCAAAGATACGAAACTAGTAGATATAAATTTTTAGGAAAAAATGAATTGTAAATTCAAACAAAAATATTTAAAAAAATAACTGCAAATATACGTTTACAAATATGCTATAACCAACATTTAAAATTATATAAATAAGACTAAGTTAAACCAGTAAACCAGTTTAAAAACTAAATTTTTATAACTATTCGTATGAGAAAATAGTTAAAAAAATATAATAAAAAATCAAAAAATTACTAATTAAATTTAATTGTAAAGTCATTTATAATAATAAAGTAATTTATTTGGTATCCTATTTCTCGGACTATTCTATACAATTAATCAAGAATAAATATTATATATAATTTTAAATTAATTGCATTAGTCACTGAAAATAAAATACTACAATTTTGAAACAAATTCAATTTACAGATCTATGTAGAAAATTAAAAAAAAGAATTTAACACAAATAAAAACTTAAACGTCGTTAAATATTTGTTTTCTAAATCAGTAAGTTAATTTAGCGAGGAAGTGCATATGAAATAAAAAGAAAATCGTTTTTAATACTTTTTATATTCAAGATGAAAAAAGAAAAAATAATCCAAAAAAAGATATATAAAATAGTAAAAAATAAATAAATATAATATAATTGAACTAAGTTAATTTTTAATCTAAAAAAAACCTTCCGACTCATTCAGGAATGTAAGGGATAAAAATCCATCTATTTAAAATAAAAAATATATTGCACAGAAAGCTTAATAATGTTTTTACAAAGTTAATTAAAACAAATTAAAGCAAATTTAAAATAGAATAAAATGAAAATAAAAATTTAGTAACTAAAATTTTCTTAATAAAAAATCATAAAAATTTATGGAAAATTAAAAAAAAACCAAATAAAATAAGTGAAATAAAAAGTTTATAATTTTAATTAATTACTAAAGCATATACGAATTTGTAAATTTTATCTATTCTTCAAATGTATACAAAATAATTTGTTATTTTTTACCTCTAAACCTTAAAATAACAAATTAATTATTTTTATATTTATTATCATTTTTCTAAATAATAAACAAAGACAAGAAATAAATAAATATTTATTTTCATTTTTCTAAATAATAAATAAGACCAGAAAGAAATAGTTATCCAATATTTTGCAGCAAATTGGTGCAGAAAAATTAACTGTAAAAATGTAATCAAATACATTACGGAATTATTATAGTCTAACACCCACAAAAAAAAAGTGAATAAAACTAATGCCATTTGTTTTCTCATGGCCTATTGGATTTACGGGCACATTTATTTCCGTTGCATTATGAGAGATGTTGGATAAAGGACTCTGACACTAATGACCACCCAACGCATTCCATTTTTTCATTGATTAGTTTCCGTTCTCTCTTCTCACTGTCCTCCTAAATGTTCTTAATTTCCCTTTTTTGCATTTCTTCCATTCATTCGTCATTTTAATTTCGCCACCCCTTCTGATAACCTTCTCTTTTTATTTGTTAATTAGTTATTTAAGTAATTGACAATCAATGCAGCATTGATCAATGTTCAATCTTTATTTTCGGTCTATCAAAAAACAAAAAGTTTTAAAAAATATATTCAAGTTTGGCAATAATATGTTTTGCTGGTCCCGAATTTTCTTATTGAAGCTTTTCTGTAAATTTCAAAAAGAGGTGTGTTTTTGACCGCTAAGTACAAAACCGGCCTCTTTTTGGCCAATTCCCAACCCCTAACGCGAATTCGAACATTTTTGAAAAGTTTTTTGTTTTAAAAAATCATTAAAACACAGTTTATAAGGGTTTCAAAGCAGTGGTCACGAATCCGGATCCATTTCGATCAATTCTGAATCCTTGACACGAATTTGAACAGAAAGACGAAAATTCAAAATTTCGAGTTTTTGGTCTAAAAACCGAAATGATCATTATTTAAGCACTGGTGACTTTCATTTCGTTTGTGTGCATTTTTGCTCTTTTCAGGTTAATTATAATCTCGGAATTTTAAACCAATTTGTTATCGAAGAGAAACATCTGAGTGTCAACTTAATTCACAGAGAACGCCAACAGTTAAAGTAAGATAATAAAAAGAAGTAAAAATGAACTAAAACCAAAAAGAAAAAGTCATTAAATTAACAAATTTTACATTCCAACTTTGCAAAATGTTATCAAGGCTTTTGTGCTAGAAAACCCATCATAAGGGGGAAGAAATTTATTTAAAAAGAGATAAATGTTAAAACTTAAATCTTATTTTAAATATTTAAAATTAATGCTATTTCAAAATTAAATTGTTAAAAACAAACGCTTGGTTAAGTGTAAAAAGCAAAAAATCTACAAAAAATTATATGGAAATTAAAATTATAAAGGAAATATAAAGAATTTAAAAAATGATGAAAAAATAATAAACTCACAATAAAGAATCCTATATTTTTCCTTGTATAAAATATATAAAATGATAAAAAAGGGTCCGAATGAGGATAACATCATTCATTTAATAAACAATAAGAATCAAGAGAAATTAATGCTTTTCAATTAATTTTGAGTTTTAATATCACTTTTTAAATTAAGAAAATGGCTGATATATGATAAAATGTAAACCAGAACAACTGTCTTAACTATTATAAGAATTTTAAAGAAAAAAACAAAATAGACAGATATATTTGGATAAAAGCCATTAATACGAACATAAATTAAAAC
Source organism: Heterodera schachtii (assembly GCA_023374025.1). NCBI lineage: Eukaryota > Metazoa > Nematoda > Chromadorea > Rhabditida > Heteroderidae > Heterodera > Heterodera schachtii. The sequence continues at coordinate 310,714 of SIJG01000045.1, forward strand.
AAAAATCAAAAACTACCTACATAATAATTATAATTACGTTCATAAAAATCAAACAGCTAATAAAATACTATTCCTTCTAGCTGGAGAAAGGGGATTTTATCGTGAGTAAATAAATAATTGTCATGAAATTCTTATTTATAAATTTTTTAAAAATGCTGTAAACCAATCAAAAAATGAAGGTGTTACAGAACACAAGTTTATATTTACAAATGTATAAATTGTCCAAAAATTAACTAATAAAGGAATAAATTAAATATAAAAATTCATATTATAGAGGATAAATTATAATTTATTACGCATAAATAAATTTATATTCATATCTCAAAATTGAATGCTATTACTTAAATCAAATTAGAAGCAGAAATATTTTTAATTTTTACAAGTTTTTATGAAAGAAATACAAAAATTTATTCGCTGCATATTTAAATAGAATTCAGCAACAATTATAATTAAAATTAGTTTAATATAAAATAAAATCGGACAAATGCAATTTTTTAGTTTATGCATTTGAACAAATTAATAATTTCCGAATACTTTTTATCGGGGAAAATTGAAAATTAAGAAAAAAATAAAAAGTAATGGAAAATAACAAAAATGTTTAATAAAATAAACAGAATAAATATGATGAAAAAAGTTACATATGGACATAAGATAGAATTAGTACTATTTGGCTATAAAAAATTGTTGCATTCGACTGCAAATGAACAAGATCAGTCAATTGAAAGGACGAAGAAAATGAGTCAAAAAATTTTGAAATTTACGAGATGGACATTTAAAATAAAATAAAACGTTTAAATAAAAATAAAAAATCAATTCAAAATAGGAACTTTATTCATTCAAAAAAAAACAAGAAAAAGATATATAAGCAACACAAAAATATGACAGATAATATTCAAAAAAATATATTCCCAAAAACTTAATTATTATAGAAATTAAATATTAATAGAGTGAAATTTTTAAAATTCCCCAATTTAAGAATATCTTATCTTATAACGAAAAAAATAAAACAGAAAATAAAAAGCAATGAATGCTCACATATAAATCCATGAGAAAATATATTTAAAACTTGGAAATATTAATATTTCTTTGAAAAAAACTATGCTAAATATTTTATATGATAATTCATAATTTTAAAAAATTACAATAATTCGGAGAATGCATTGTTCGCAAGAGAAACTGGGACCGGGCGCTGCTGGGCCTTCCACATGGACGTATCAGCATCGAATATTGACCCATGACTCGAGAACAAATGTAAGGCGAAATTTGGACTCTTTTTAAATGCTCGTTTACCTTAATTGTTATTAAAAGCTGTACTTTTTTCCGACAGTGCTGACATGCGCATGCCGAGAAAGAAATATGAAATTTGATTAATTTGAAAGTTTTTCAAATTTTTAATTTATGCATTTGCTAAGAAATTCAAAAAATATCAATATAAACTAAATTTTACAATTTCAAAATTGAATTAATATTTATTTAAGAGTAAAATTTAATTCACCGAAAAAAGCTTAATAATAAATAGAAAAATAATTGATCAATCATTAATTAATTTCAATTCATACTTCAATCATTTTAATGCAGAATTTTAAAATAAAATCTGAAAAGCTTAATAAATAACGGTATTAAATACAATAAACAATATGAAAATAAATACCAGAACAAAATTCTAAAAGGCGATTACATCTCTCAGCGTGTGCTAACACTTATACCATAGTCTGTATAACATATTAGTATAATTAGAAAGCAATTAAAACCAGCTGGGCAAACCGTTAGCAATATCTTACTATTCAATCAAGGTGTAAAAAATTAAAATTAAAGATAAAGCAAAAAATTTAAATTTTGTATAAATAACAAAAAACGGTAGTTTTAATGCCAAAGAACAAATGTGAGTGACAAATATTTAAAATAGAAGTAAGAAAGAATAATTAATTAAATATATTCAAATCTATTATGATATAACATTTAAAAAGTTGATTAAAACATTAAAATAAATAACAGCTTTAAAATAGAAAACGAGTGAATCTTAACTAATAAAAATTTTTTAAATGATTAAATATGAAAAAATTCAATAAATAATTAAAATTTTTATATATTAAATTTTTACCGATATCAGAGGATTCAAAAGATTTCTAAAATAAAATGTAAATTCTGAGATAAATTACTTTGCATGAACTTATAGACGCCGAACCAATTGTTCTAAAAATGGAAAAATTTGCCATTTATCAAGAGATTTACCAAAAATTACTAAGAAGCCATTAACAGGATCATCGGCATGTGAAATTTAAATATTGTAACACTAAAAATTTATAAATCAAAGCCAGCATAAATATTTTATAATTATATTAGTAAAAACTAAAAGAATTAATTTAAAATTGTTTTAAAGTAAAAAAATACATGCCTTCTTTTTAACAAAAATATATAGAAAAAAGAGAAAATTAAAAAATAAAAATAACCAATTTTATTAATTAGTAAATACTTGAGTCCATAACAAAATATAAAAATTAATTATGAAAAAAACACTCTAATTTTTTTAATATAAGTTTAACCTTCAAAAATAGTTTATAGAATTAAGTGATTTAAGGGATTTATTTAAAAAAAAAATTGTATTAAATTTTGATTATTTTGACTACAAAATAACTATTATTTTATTTTTTACTTTTTAAATTAAGAATTTTTCAATGAAGCAAAATGCACAAAAAATAGCATTATCATACAAAGTTATAGAAATTAATTTAAGTATTTCATAAAATTTAAAAAAGATTATATGAGAAATAAAATAGAAATAATAGATAAAAAAAATGTATTTTCAACTATTATTATTAATAATCATTTTAATGAAGAAAGGCCAAAATATTAATTTATTAGAGTAGTTACCCACAACATTTCCGCCGGATTACGGTAGCCCCCCATACCTATGGGATGGCTGCAGGCCAACTGAGCGCCAGCCATTTGAGCGCCAGCCAAGTGAGCGCGGGCCATCTGAGCGCCAAAATTTTTCAGTACCGAAGCCAAAACCTATTGCGACTTTTTCTTACTGCGCGACTTTATGCAAATTTTTTTATTGATTTTTTTTTGCCAACCCAAACCTATTGCAGGGGTGCGCGACTTTTTTTTTTGCTGCGCGATTTTTTTTCTTACTGCGCGACTTTTTTTTACTGCGCGACTTTATGCAAATTTTTTAATTAATTTAAATTTAATTTTTAATTAATTTTTAAACATCTTAAAGGTCAAACATCTTAAGACACTAAATTTAAATTCATTTAAAATTCATCAAAAATTCCCCGCACCAAGCGGATCCGAACCCCAGAGGGGCGGCCAGACTGACGCACTAACCACTCGGCCACACTGGCAATAGGAACGAATGCTTTAATTTGCTCTCATAAAGGGAAAAAATGACGTCATCACTGCTGCAGCAGCCAATGAGAAGCAAGAATGTCTGCCCCTATGAGCGAGACAACTATGGCGAGATAGTGTGGCGAGAGTCCATTGCAACGAGAAGGATGTCGAGAGTGGCAAAAGAGTGTGGTGAGTTGAATTTGCAAAATAATTAAAATTATTTATTTATTTATTTATTCCATAAATTTATATTTTATTTCATAGTAAATTTTCTTAGGCCTTTTATTTAATAGATATTTTATTTTAAACTTGTCATCATTTAAATAATAACAAATATTTATCTTTTGAATTTGCAAAATAATTACATTTATTTATTTATTTATTCCATTAATTTTATATTTTATTTCATAAGTAAATTTTCCTAAGCCTTTTATTTTTTTTTATCAAAATTTAATTTATTTTTTGTTGAATAATAATAATTATTTTTCTAAAAAAAATAATAAATACTTTATTTAAACTTATTATTATTTAAATAATAACAAATATTTATCTTTTAAATTTGCAAATAATTAAAATTATTTATTTATTCCATATTTATATTTTGTTGCATAAGTAAATTTTTCCTGAGCTTTTCTTTTTTTATCAAAATAATATTCTAAAAATAATAATGAATATTTTTATTTAAACTAACAAATTAATAAATATTTATTTTGAATCTTTTTTTAAGAAATAATTAAATTTATTTATTGTGAATTTACTCATCAAATTTGATTTCACCAGTACACATTAAAGGGGCCAAACAAACAAACAATTAACTATCAAAGGGAGAATTGCGGGAAGGGTGTCAAATAAATCAATTAACATGATTATTTGACATTTTCACTTTAGAATGGAAAAGAATTGGGGGATCGTAAAATAAAAATTAAAAAATTAAAATTAATTTAAAACTGATTAAGTATTATTCTAAAATTAATAATAAATGTTTCATTTTAAACTCAAAAATAAATTTAAAAAATTATTTATTTATTTCTTAATAAAATGTTACTTTTTCATGCATAATTAATGTACCGCCCCAGTTTATTAAAAGCAGTTTCTTTTGTTTATTGTTGAAGAACTTTTCTCCTCGTCATCAAATTTTGTATTTTTATCGCTCACATAATTGCAGCACTCCTTAAGCGGGCCAAATAAATAAATCAATTATCAAAAGGGAAGGGTGGTGGAAAGGTGCCCTATAAAGAAAACAATTAAAGGAATTTTCTTAATTAATTAAAAGGATTTATAAACTGTTCTTTATCAAACAAAAATTTACAAAAAACTTAAAATAAATAATTAATTTAATTTTAAACCTTAATAGTAATAATTATATTTTAAATTCATAAATAAATAATTATTTTTCATTAAAATTTATTATTATTATTTTTTTTGTAACCAATTAATTTACAGCTTTACTTTTGAACAAAATTAACAACCAATAATTTATTTATTTGTTTTTAAGAACATTTTATTTATAAGCTCAAATTAATTCCGGTACTCTTTAAGGGGGCTAAACAAAATCAATTATCAAATGAAAAGAGTGCGGGAAGGCCGTCAAATAAACAAATCAATTAACATTATTTTTACTAATTTTTGCTTTTGAATGAAAAGAATTGGGGGGGGGGGTTATAAAATAAAAATTAATAAACTAAATTTAATTTAAAATTATTAATTATTATTATTATTCTAAAATTAATCATAACATATTTATTTATTCTTACAAATAATTAAAAAATTATTTTTTCTTAATAATTATTTTTAATACATAATTTAAGTTCTGCCCCCGTTTAACTTTTGATTTTATTAAAAGAAATTAATTTATTTTTTTGTGGTTAAAGAACTTTTCTCAACATCATAATCAAATTTTTTATTTCTATTCGTTAAAATTAATTACAGTACTCCTTAAGCGGGCTAAATAAATAAATAAATTATCAAAAGGGAAGTGATCCCAATAAACAGATCATTAACGGGATTTTTCAGACTTGCGTTTTTAAATTTAAATAAAATGGTGGACCAAATAACTAAAATAATAATTTATAAATTAAATTAAGTAATTAAAAAGACTTATCAAATTATTGTTATTTCTCAAATAATAAAATTATATTTTTTATTTTAAATTTACAAATAAATTATTTATTTTTCCCATTAAAAATTTTTTTAACAGTTTTATTTACCTATGTCCTTACTTTTGAACGATTATATATTTTATTGAGAACTTCTCATTGTTTATTCGATTTTTCCTGTTTTCATTGGCGGCCCGTCGTTCTCATAACACAACCTATCAATTGTTTATTTTTTCTAATCAATAAGGTTCTTTATTCATTGCTTTTTCGGCTGACCATCAACATTTAACCCACCAAAACAAATGAACCGAATTCGAAGAGCATTGACCGTAGTACACAGCAGCAATGAATCAAACATTCCGGAGTTAAAATTCGGTGGTGGCGCAACATTGTTCCCCGCTGAATACGCCGACGACGTTGACTTCTACTTGCGACAACTCGAAAGACGCAGCCTGCTGGCCTCCGACTTTCTGTCCCGGCACAAAACCGTGGACGGACGAATGCGTCAAATTCTTGTCGATTGGCTTGTCCATGTACGTTTTAAAAAAATGTTGAAAACTCGGTGAAATGGTTTTAATCTAGGTACAAGGCCACTTAAAGCTGACCAACAAAACGTTCAGTCTATCCGTTTACATTCTTGATCGCTCTCTGTTGGCACTCATAGAAATCAACAAGACGAACCTGCAACTGTTGGGCGTCACCTGCATTTTCATTGCAGCCAAATTCGAAGAAATGGTCATGCCAAATGTTGCCGACTTTGTCTATGTGGCAGCAAACATGTTCAAGAAGGAGCACATCATGTGGATGGAACCGCGGGTGAATAGGGAAGATTTTTGGGGGTACCCCCCAAATCTCACCGGCGAATTTTTTTAAATAAGTAAACATTATTAATTTTTTAAGAAATGAAGTTGAAATGTTTTTCTTCAAAATTTCAAAAAATTAGTCATAACTTTGTGTGCGCATTATAAAGGTGCTGTCCGGGCTCAAGTTCAACCTCAGCGTGCCGTACGCCGTGCAGTTTCTGCATCGCTATCGCTTCTACACTTCGCCGTCAAAGAGTGTGTGGGCTTTTGCGAAGTTCGTCAGTGAAGTTGCCCTGGTCTGCTACGCGCTGGCCCACTTCCCTCCTTCCGTTGTTGCCGCCGTGTCGCTCAATTTAGCTGCGTTTGCATACGGATGCCCGCTGCAGTCGCCCGAGCTGTTCGTGAACGTCTTCCGAATGTCCGAGGCAGCCGTGGAGCGTATTTCACGCTCATTCGTCGACCATGTAATTTAAATTCTGGTTTTTAAGCTCAATAAAGCTACTTTCCAGGATTATTAATTAAATTTTACGGGTTTTAATTAGCCCGGTCCCAGCATTTTTTGAAAATTCATGTCTTTAATAGGTACTATAAAAAAATTTCCGTTGTGGGTTTTTGCTTCCGTCCATAAAGTTCACTAGACTTAATTTAACACGCTCGCGTGCTTTGTGATTTTATTTTCCTTCAATTTTCCAGGTCATTCAATTTCTCGACCCCACCGCGAAGCTTGGAGCCCTGCGCGAGAAGTACCGGCACCACTTTGTCATCACCAACGAACAGTTGTGCCTTCTCCGCGACTTTGGGGGCAACCATCGTTAGACAGAAAAAGGACGGACAGCTCGCTGATTTTTCCTTAATTGTAACCCCTAAAATGGTTCTTGTGCTTTCATTTAACAAAATAAACTACAATTATAAATTTTTGTACGATGTTTGAAAGAAATTAATTTTTTAAGCGAATTCGCTGAGTTTTCGCCCACATTTTAGAAACTGTCCAGACCCTTTTCGAGCCGTTTTTCATCACTAATTGGATGCTCTGTTTGGGGAAAAAATAAATAAATGAAAATTATTAAGAAAAAAATGTGTCACTTTAATTGTGTTTTTCTTCTGCCTTTGCCACTCTCTACACTTCAACCTTTGCCAGTCTCGTACCCACAGCTTTTTTCCCCAAGGCTTCTTTCTCATTTCCTTCTTTTCCCTTGCCAATTTCTCATCCCCTGCCTTCTTTTCCTTTGCCAATTTCTCATCCCAAGCCTTCTTTTGCCTGCAAAGTTCTCATCCCATGCCTTCTTTTCCCTTGAGTTTTCTTCTGCCTTCAAGCTGTCCTATTCTGCCATGCGCCGCTTCTCATATCCCTCGGACCTTTTGGTACACGGAAACGGTATTACCTGCTGCTGTAAAGGTGAACAATTACATATTGTGGATTCCCTGTACCAAACTTAACATAAAAAGGACCCAAAAGCCATGTCTTTTCCCCGCATTTTTGGGTAAATTATGCCTGACAACACAAAACAATCACCCGGCCCCAGCGAGCACAAACGTCTTAGGCAAATGTGTTTTTAATTTTTTTTATTTCCAACAAAGCCTGGCTTATTGCTCGGCAGAAGTACAAAGAAAAATTTTGTCATTTGACCAACAAGTATAAATTTTTCAAAAAGGTCCTTATATTCTGGTGTGCCAACTCGGTTCATTTTTCTTCATCTTTGGTCCATCGGAAACTCTTTGCCATCGTTGTCGTTGCCGATTCATCCTTCTTTTTATGCTTCAAGATCAGATCGGTGCAGTCAAAGTTCAGCTTTGCACAGTCATGGCAAAACGATTGGGCAAACACAAGTCGCTGCTGTTGCTCGCCATTCTGATTGATGAGTTTGAAACTGCTCTTTCCCTGCCGGAAATTTTCGCCACGACACTCATCGCACATGAACGTGAACACACCATACTAAACATTTTGCCAATTTTTAACAAAATTTTGTTAAAAACCTTGGGGCGACCCAATTTCCAAAATATGGAAGGGTAGTCAAACACATTTTTCGGTTGTTTTTTGGGCGATTCAGCCACTAAATTTTGCGAATTTGAGCAAATTAACAGAAAAACTTAATTACCTTCAATTTCCATGGCCTTGGCTTTCTTCACTGCGGAAGCATTTTCCTCATGGATTTTGTCCAGGCGAGGCTTCCGTCCCCTTTTTGACGGGCCCGGTTGTAGGTCAAGCAGTGTTTGGGTGTTGTTGTTGTTGCTGTTGTCTCCAATGATGCTGACGCCATCACCATTTTGAGGAGAATAATTTTCTCTTTTTGACTCATCCATTTCTTTAAAATTAAATTATTATAAAAAATTAAAAAAAATGATTACTTTTGTTCTCAAACACTAATTGGTCATGAATTTTACGCGGAGCCATTACGATTAGGAAATAGTTTATGATTATAATTGTTAAAAGCATAAATGGACCTGCGAAAGAACAAATAATATTGATTGATGTGTGAGAGTGGTGTTAGCGCGCAGCGACCTCCAGACGCTGTGTCACTTCTTAATTAATAGGCCACGCCCATCCACAAACCAAAGACTATAGAGTAATGGTTATAGAAAGATACAAAAAGGCGCCAATTCAAACACACATTGAAACCCCAAGCCAATTTATTGATTTTTTACAGATTATGGCACTCCCGCTAACTGCAGCCCTATCCAAACTGCTAAACTGTAAACCCGAAAATTTAGCAGAATATTTGAACAACCCTGAGGCGGTGAACAAAGCGAACGCCTACCTGAGTGGTAAAAAACTCAAAACAACCTACCAAGGTCGTGATTCCAAGACCAAAGCGGTCAAATTTGGCACATTTTCGCTGAAAGCCGCCGCAGAAACCTACGCGTTTGAGGGATTTCTTGGCATGTTTCCAACAATTGATGTTTCGGCCTAACACACATACGCTCAGATGTCAAAGTCCAACAGTATTTCTACATAGAACACCGGATCCGCCTACTATACCCTCAGCTCAAGTGCATTGTTGAGTACCACAACAAGGGCCCCTGCAAATACTACCCCTTGGGTATAATAAATATTGTCCGGAAAAAAATCAATAAAATCCTTCAGAGTTGTTGGCCATTGAGGAGAGCGCAGAGAGCGAACCCACCGAAAAACCTGCAGCTGAAACGGACTACCTGGACTACTTGAACTTTCGCAGTGGCTGGCAATCAACACTCTACTGACCAATGAAGCGTGCAAGACAATCGGAAAAGTTGGGCGAATTCCCCGAGATTGAGTTCGCCGTCAACACAATGGGTGTGACGGTGTACTGCCCACGACACCTGCAAACGCCTCGGTTTGTGCCATGGGACCAGCCCGGGCGGTGCTCATGCTGCAGAAGCGGAACTGTCCAGCCCGAGGGGGTGACCATCTTTTCAAATCGGCTAAAAACGGACGGCGAGAACTTTGTGCCATTGGACGCAATTGGTAAACTGCCACAGGTGTTTGGCAAAACTATTGCCAATTTTTTAGTGGACTTTGCTGATCGCGCGAAATTCCGCATTAGGGCACGGAACAAGATGTTCACGCTGCCGCTGCGACACCCGGAGGTGCACGCCGCCGGTCCGAGCGTGGAAGAAGCCGTAAAAGAAATGACTCAGATGCCATAAGCACTTATCCATTGTTGTTGTTCTGATGGATTACCCAAAAATAAACGAAACTGAACTTGCTTTTTCCGTGGTTTTCCTCACGCAAAATCTGTTCGATAAGGCAAGGCGTGTGCCAAGGCCCAACGCCCGGTACATCTTCCTGATGCACCGCTCAACGCCATGTTGAGTACACGTAATTTGGCCCGTCAAATGTTTCCTCGGGGAGCAGGGCATTCTGTCGTTGCTTACCGACATACGGGTGCTCTACCGTACGGCTACACTGTCGTGACCCTTACTGAGCCAAAAGCGTACGGGCTATGGCTAAGCGATAACGCCACAGATAAGGACGAGTACAAGGGCAAGTTGCGAGGGATTACCCTGGCCTTTGGTGTGACCAGGAATAACCGACAAATAAATTTGTACGATGAATACCCCAGGCGCGGATATTTGTCGGTATAACCCTGACTTATATGTGAACCTGCACACAGATGAGGAATATGAACCCGAAATTATTCCATAATTTCATTTTTATTTTTCAAATTATTTATTAATTTTGTAATATTTGTCATATATTTCTACTTTTTTCACCTAAAATTTTTCCCAAAATACAATAATTTCATGAATATTTTTTGAACTCTTCGCTCGTTCTTTGTACTTGTTTTCATTTTGATATCGTGTTTGCATCCTTGGGTAAATCCTTAAAAATAAAAAAAACTTGTCCGAAAAGGTGAAGACTACAGTACCCTTAGCAAAAATATGCTCAGGCTAAGGAATCCAGATAATTTTCCTGCTAAGCTTTTGTTTCATATTCGTTTATCGGAGTCTTTTACCGTAGATCCCGTTGCACACATCCCTCGCACAGGTGTAGCAGCAGACGGACGAAGTTTTTTCGTGCAACCCATTCTAAGCCTTTAAGGCAATTAAAGCTTTGGCAGCCATTCAGTGGCTTTGACACAAGGCCCTGTTTCCAATAGGGTAACAGGCAACCGGTACAAAAGACAGCTCGTACCCTGTTGTGAAACTCGTATAAAGTGAAAAAATTTTCAATATTAAGCCTATACTTGAGCATGTCTAAGCCTAAACATAAAGCAAATCAAAGCCTATGCCCAAGAAATCCTAAAGGCTGAAACCTAAAGCTCAGACTTAATCCTAAGTCGAAAGCCTATACCCAGGAAATCCTAAAAGCTGAAGCCGAAAACTCAGTCTTAAGTCTAAAGCTTATACCTAAGCAAGCCTAAAGCTGAAGCCTATGCCCAAGAAATCCTAAAGGCTGAAACCTAAAGCTCAGACTTAATCCTAAGTCGAAAGCCTATACCCAGGAAATCCTAAAAGCTGAAGCCGAAAACTCAGTCTTAAGTCTAAAGCTTATACCTAAGCAAGCCTAAAGCTGAAGCCTATACCTAAGGAAGCCTAAAGCTGAAGCCTAAACCTAAGCAAGCCTAAGCCTAAAGCTGAAGCATATACCCAAGCAAGCCTAAACAAGCCTAAAGCTGATACTTCAGAAGCCTAAAGCAGAAGCCTAAACTTAAGCAAGCCAAAACCTAAGCCTGAACAAACCTAAAGCTGAAGACATACCTAAGCAAGCCTAGGCCAAAAGCTGAAACAAATACCTAACCAAGACTAAAGCTGAAGCCTATACCAAAGCAAGTTGAAGCTATACTCAAGCAAACCTAAAGCTGATGCCTATGCCCAGCAAGTCTGTACCTAAGCAAGGTAAAACCTATACCTAAGCACGCTGAAGCCTAAGCCTAGACCTAAGCAAGCCTAAAGCTGAAGCCTATGCCCAAGCAAGCCTATACCTAAGCAAGGTAAAACCTATACCTAAGCACGCTGAAGCCTAAACCTAGACCTAAGCAAGCCTCAAGCTGAAGCCTATACCTAAGCAAGGTAAAACCTATACCTAAGCACGCTGAAGCCTAAGCCTAGACCTAAGCAAGCCTAAATCTGAAGCCTATGCCAAGCAAGCCTAAAAGCTAAGTCCTCGTCCAAAGCATAGTCCTAAGACTAAGCCTAAAGAAATCAGCCTAAAGCTCAGTCCTAAGCCTAAGCCTAACATACGCATTGTACGAGTTCCCTTGGCATAGGCTTAGGCTTAGGACTGAGCTTTAGGCTTGCTTAGGTATAAGCTTTAGACTTAAGACTGAGTTTTCGGCTTCAGCTTTTAGGATTTCCTGGGTATAGGCTTTCGACTTAGGATTAAGTCTGAGTATTAGGTTTCAGCCTTTAGGATTTCTTGGGCATAGGCTTTGATTTGCTTTATGTTTAGGCTTAGACATGCTCAAGTATAGGCTTAATATTGAAAATTTTTTCACTTTATACGAGTTTCACAACAGGGTACGAGCTGTCTTTTGTACCGGTTGCCTGTTACCCTATTGGAAACAGGGCCTTGTGTCAAAGCCACTGAATGGCTGCCAAAGCTTTAATTGCCTTAAAGGCTTAGAATGGGTTGCACGAAAAAACTTCGTCCGTCTGCTGCTACACCTGTGCGAGGGATGTGTGCAACGGGATCTACGGTAAAAGACTCCGATAAACGAATATGAAACAAAAGCTTAGCAGGAAAATTATCTGGATTCCTTAGCCTGAGCATATTTTTGCTAAGGGTACTGTAGTCTTCACCTTTTCGGACAAGTTTTTTTTTTATTTTTAAGGATTTACCCAAGGATGCAAACACGATATCAAAATGAAAACAAGTACAAAGAACGAGCGAAGAGTTCAAAAAATATTCATGAAATTATTGTATTTTGGGAAAAATTTTAGGTGAAAAAAGTAGAAATATATGACAAATATTACAAAATTAATAAATAATTTGAAAAATAAAAATGAAATTATGGAATAATTTCGGGTTCATATTCCTCATCTGTGTGCAGGTTCACATATAAGTCAGGGTTATACCGACAAATATCCGCGCCTGGGGTATTCATCGTACAAATTTATTTGTCGGTTATTCCTGGTCACACCAAAGGCCAGGGTAATCCCTCGCAACTTGCCCTTGTACTCGTCCTTATCTGTGGCGTTATCGCTTAGCCATAGCCCGTACGCTTTTGGCTCAGTAAGGGTCACGACAGTGTAGCCGTACGGTAGAGCACCCGTATGTCGGTTAAAAATAATTAACTTTAATTTCAATAAAAATTATCTTTTTTTGTTAAATATTAAATTAATTCAAAACGAATTCGTAGTAAAAAGTAAATGTTAACAAATTATATTGAAAATTTTTATTACGAATTTCAAATATTGTCGTGTTCTTTTCAAAAATATAATTACCAACCTTACTTTTTAATAAAGGGACTAATTGTTCTTCAAATTTTATTTAAACCATCTAAACCTATTCTAAAAAGATTACGCTAAATAAAATATTAAAAAACACGGACAGTAAACTGTGACACAATAATTGAGAAATTATTTATAAAAAATGAAATAATACAAAAAAATAGGTTTAATAACTACTGAAAACAAAGTATAATTGCCACGACAAAAGATTGCATGCACTTGCAATTATTGCTATATTTGTAACATTTAAAAAAATTTACCATTTTAACCCATATAAATAAAATAAATAAAAATTAAATATTATATTTTATTTTGTTTCGATCGAATTCATGTAAAAAAAATTTAATGAAGAAAACGTTGGAAAATAACTTTGCTAGCAAAATTTTATTTTCACTAATTTCAAATGGATAAGAATGGTGAATGAAAATTCAATGGATTTGTTTTGGCGAACTGTCGCCCCTATTGCCATTATATTATTTAAATTTTAATGTGTTAACTAATGTGAGGAAACGCAATGTTAATGCCCATAACCTGTGAGCTGACAAATGATGCAAAAGAATTGTATTTAATTTTTAAAAATTTTTTTTTATTATTTATATTAAGAGTAAATATTAAAGACCTCAACTCCTCATGACCTGATGTCGATTTTTTTTTTACAATTCTATTGAATGTTTGTAATTTTGTTAGGTTAAATACATTTTTATTTTTGTTGAGAAAATTTTTCTATTTATAAAACTTTTCTCGTATAGAAAATTTTTTTTAAAGTTTATACTTTTCAATTTTAATTCATTTGTTTTTAATTATTTTTTACGCAAATAATTTATTGTTTTTCTTTAAATGCGCGCATTTAATTGTTTGTTGTTTACCATTTACCACAATATATTTTCATTGTTACAATTAACACATCAAAAAAAGAATGGAATTTTTCCTATAAATAAAATCAAAAAAAAATAAATTATATTTTTTAGAAAATAACTTTGATAATGGTCCCAAATTTGTTGAAACCCTTCTCATATTTACATTGCTGAAAAGGAAGAATTCTCCCTTAAATAAAATTAAAATTTCTGTATGATACGACTAAATTCACTCACAAAAGTTTTAAATATTTTTTTAGATTTTAAAAATGGTGCAACAAACCTTTCAAACCCTTCTCATTTTTGCTATTGTTTTCCTTGTGCTTTTTGGCAAAGTAATTCCGATATTAAAATTTCAGGGATTTTTGAACAGCCGAACGCATGATTTAATTTGGAAGCCTTACGGACATTTGCGGACAATCTCATTTGTCAGGAAAAATTTAAAAAATCTTTAAAATAGTTAAAAATTTAAAACTTGAATAAAAGATTTGGCTTTGTTAGTACGTCTCTTCTAAATTTCAGAGAAAATTCGGGGACAGGAAATTTTAAAATTTTTATGATTTTTTATTTTTTGCGAAATTGTCTGCAAATGTTCCACTGCAATTTCCAAAACATGATCCGACAATTTTTATTAATTGTTACAACTCTCCCACTCAATCTTTATTTCTTTCCTAATTAGAAATAAAATCAATTTCCTGAAGCTTCTATAAAAATAAATATTTGATTTTATTTTCATTGAGGTCATTAATTAGAAGAAGCGATAATGGAGAAGTGAAGTGCATAGAAAGTGAACCGATATGATGTATTCGTTTGAACTGAAATGTTTTTTAATGCTTTTTATTACTTAAAATATATTTTTTAAAAATTTGATAATTTATTTCAAAAAAAAAAATTAAAACATAAATAGAAATAAATAATTTAATGCATAATATTTAAATTTTGTGAGCAGAGATCAAACCCCTTAAACTTAAACTAATTGACCTTATGGTTCTGTGCCAGAATTGATCACCCAAAGAAACTAATCAGAAATTTTTATGGCCAAAATTAATAATAAATTAAATTAATTATGTCAAAGTTATATACGTATAAAGTTAGAATATCTATTTTTCAAATTTTTTAAAAAAATTATTTGATATACATTTATTGTATTACATGATTCTCAGCAATTCCGAATATTTTATGGGATGTAAAAAAATTAAATGTCATCATAAAATTTTTTTTACCACATTTCTCAGATTTAAGAAACTTCACAAACACCGACAGAAAGTGACATTTAATTATTTTGGAATTAATGTCGGTAATTCAATAAAATTTACAGCTGCTGAATTTTTTTTTCATTTCTTATTCAAATTGCTTCATTGTAACCATTAATCAAAATTTAATTGCCATATGGAATAATGTAAATTTGCGGTAAAAAGAAAAGCGTACCAAAAGATCATAAACATTTTAAATTCAGAAAAATAATTAAATTGTAAGGTGAATGAATGTAGGCTTTTTTCAGCCAATTTCATTATTGTAATTAACTTTGGCAAGGCATTAAATAAAACTAAATTTAAAAAATCAAATGAATGAGACAGCGAAGAAATGGTATCATTAAAATGAAATCATTTTTAAATAATTTTAATTTAGTTTTATTTGGCCTTCAAAGATGTCCATCCCAGCTGGTCAATAATTAGATGCGCACTGACTTATGGACTGATCGCTTCACTTGGAATCATTTTGAATTCTTCTGTCATTCTTGTGACTTTGTTAACAAAGTAAGTGTAAGCCTTGGCAATAAAATGAAATTTTAATTTTTTGAAAAACCTTAATTAGGTCATTACGTGGCACCGTCAATTACCTTTTGGCACTTTGTTCCCTTTTCGAATTGGTTCATCAAACTGGCCATTTTTTTTTGTGTACACCGCATTTTCTGGACAGAATTTCATTGAGTTTCGTCTGGCAACAAAAATTCTTTTCATTCCTGTGATTGGAATTGGTAATTAATTCTTTTTAAATAAGCATAAAAATTCAAAATTATTAAAAATATGCATTAAGGCGGAAATACTCCAACGATGCTTTTCACTGGCATTGACCGACTGATCGGAATTGCTTTTTTTGAAATGTGAACCAAGATAAATTCAACTAATTTTTAATTATAGTTATTTTTAGTCACAATAAGTTGAAAACGCGACTGTATCTGGCAATGATTACTGTCATTACCGTGTCATATGGATGCCTTTTCTCTGTTGTGAATTGCCAACAAGCAAAACCGGACGATGATCTAATGGTCACTGGCTCATATATAAATACCTTAAAGGTATTAATTAAAATTTTTCGTAATTCTGATGTATTTCAAAATATTTTTGCGAATATTTTAAATGCGATTTTTCAGGGAATGTCTCAGTTTGGTCCAATAACTCTTTTGCTTACTTCAATGACTTTTATCATTTATCTCTTTCTTGGCATTACAATACGTGTGAAAGCATCAGGTAAAAACATACTAAATATGATACATCCTGGTACTTTTTACATTTATTTCTGTGCTTTTGTTTACTGATTTTGTGGGGCCTACGCTTCTTGCCTAGTCCGACTAGAATTTTTTTTTTTTGGAAATTTCAATGAATTTTTGAAGGAATTGATTAAAATTAATAAAAATTTCCTAATAATTTTTTTAGGTTTGCCGTCCGCTGATTCGTTCAATCGTCGCACTTTTCGTGCCCTTTTTTGGATTATCACCGTGAATATCGGCGGGTCTTTTGTCACAACAATTGCTTACTTTCTTTTATCTCCCTTAATTGATTCTCCAGTCATTGCTTTTTACTGCGGTTTAATTTCCGCTATTCCTTGGAACATTGCCTCAACATCAAACGGACCAATTTTATATTTTACGAGGTCATTTCTTTCTTTTTTTTTAAAGTGTTTCTTTAATTTTAGTACGGAATATCGACAGGCATTTGAAAAGGAATTTCCATTTGTGTTCAAACGAACTCCCAACCAAAATCAAGTTGCACCTCAACAAAATGGACCTCCTGTACGCTTTATCTCATCACAATCAAAAAGATTAACAGTTGTCAACCATAAATGAAATTTATTATCTATTTTTTAGACTTCAATTTCTAAATTAATTAATTATTAATATTTAATTTTTTTTTAAACAAATTTATTCATAATCAATAAATATTTTGTATCCAATTTTTCGTAAACAACTTAGAATCATTTTGTTTCTCATGAATAGTGCGAGGATTTTTAGTTTTTTAACTATTTTTTCTGCTTCTTTGTTTTTATGAGAAATGCACAAAAAACACATTCTTGAAAGGCAGAACTTTTAGCCACTAGACCAAACATGCACATTAGTAACGGCTTTAAATGAAATAAATAATTTAATTTTTATCTCCAAAATCTCCTTCTTCACCAATTTCCTTCTCTTTTCTCATCCAGTGCTTATTAAATGATTTATTACTTAATAAAAAAGATTGCAATTGAAGGAAAAATTTAAAAATCGTTGTTTTAAAGTTAAAATAGGTGAAGAATTATCAGAAAGTTTCGAAATGTTCTCGGGAGTGCCCCAGGGAATTGTCCTAGGGTCATTACTCTTTTAATTTTTATAAATGATCTACAACCCTTTATTGCAAATGAAGCGGCATAAGTTGGCATAAAAATGTATGCGGACGTGTTAAATTATATTATGCCAATAAAAATGACGGAAATTTTAAATCAAAGAATAGTAAAAAACTGAAATAACCTTCCTGTGTTGCGGTGCATAATAAGGCAAAGGAATTCAAGGGTTTGCTAAAAGCAATGAGTTCTGAGTAGGAAATTTTTTGTGCCACATTTTACATTACATCTAATAATCATCTGTAAATTTTATAACTTTTGAATTATTTTTATTTCACTTTTATTACATCATTTTGTGTTTTAATTTGATCATTTTTTTATTTATTGTTGCTTTTTAGCAACATATAAGCGCACTAATGTGCCTTTTATTTTGCTCGATAAATTAAATTTTCTCAATGCCATTAAATTTGCTCAGAACCAAAAAGCAATAATATAATAACAATGATTTTTGACCAAATGTGTCAAAAATGGACCGATTTATTGTCTGCTCCAGCTTTTGTTCCCATCTGCATTTGAATGATAATAATCATTATGGCCAATGTTTGGCGAACTGTGCCGATTTTGTAGGGACCCACGCGTTTGGGCGTTTGGGCGCTGGCGTTGGGCGCCAAAAAATATATATATAAATTCGAATAATTTGGTAAATCAAAAAAACTTTTTATTCAATATAAAAAAATAATAAATAAATTGACATATTTTCAAATATTTTTAGTTAATAATTTTCATATGGCTTCAAAAATTGAAACAAAAAAACAACAAGTGAAGCTTCCTCACGGTGGACATCTTTACACATTCGATAAGCCTATACTCTCCATTATAATTTTGGGTAGCAATTTGTAAAATTATCATGAAAAATATGAAATTCAACAATTCATTCTTTGTGGATCATTAACATTTTTATAATTCCATTTAATTATTTTTAAATTTATGAGTTGATCAAATAGAGTTATTTTTAACAAATTATTTCACTAAGAATTTTATTTATTTCAGTTGGTATTTGGGTTTTCAATTAGTTTTTTTTGCTTTTATAAGTATTTTCCAGCTTTGCAAATAGGTTATTAGCTTTTACTTTTATACAATTATGAGTAAGTGTTCCAAAATTTTCTAAAAATCAAATATTTAATTCTCACATTTTTTCACATGCTGCATCAACAAAAATTGCACTCATATCCAACTCCAAACAAATGGGATTTTACTTCATCAAGCCAAAAATGGTGCGGCTTATTAAAATCCATGAATATAACATTTTCTCTTTCATTGCAAGTTCAATCAATTCGAAAATGTGTAATATATTTTATTTAAGATAACTTTTTCTTATTTATGTTATTGTTGCTTTTATTTTAAAAAACTATTATTATTTTCTAAAAATAAAAAATTTTATAAGGAATTATTTTATTTGGGATTAACATTATTTGTATCTTTTCAAAAAATTTTTTGTTAAATTCATATAAAAGACAAGTATTTTAAAAATAACAAATCTTATTACATACGAGTGTATTTGTTTGGCCAGTTACCTATCGGCTCGTTTTAGGAGACTTGATCTGAATAGTCTGTATTTAAATATGCTTGTATACATTTGTATCTTTTACATACAAAATAAATGTGTCATCGGCACTGTACCAGATTTCCGTCTATGATGTTTTAGAGAGCAATTATTTAGAAATGGTGTATATCTTTTTAATTCTTCTTTCTTTTAATTTATTTTTAAAATCCATTCTCATTCTTTTATTTTAGATTAAGTTATTTTTAAATAAAGTTATGCTTTTCTTGGATTGATAAAAACATATTTTAATATTTTATTTTAAATTTCACTTAAATATTCATATATAGTTTAATGAATAATTGCATGGGTTTAATGTATATTATATTATCAGTTCCATTAATTCTTATTATAGTTTTTTACATTTATAATTTATGATTCAAATTTCTATTTAATGGAGAGTAAATTAATTTATATTTTCCTAATTTCCTTGCATTGGTTTTCTTTTGGTATTTAGGATAATTCATGTTCAATAGTATGCAAATTTATATATAAAATTTTGTCTAAATTTTTAAATTCACAATAATTATTGAACGTTTTTACTTCCATAATTATTATCATTTTGATTTGTATTTTTGGTTCTTTAATGTAGTCATTTAATTTTAGAATATTGTGTTTTAATATTAAGGTATTCTTGTCAACTTGTACACCACATTTACTTTCTTATTGTTGTTAATTATTTTAAAATAAAATTTACCAGAGGCTTTAAACGCTATGAATTAACTTTTTAATTTATTAATAGTTTAAGAAATTTCTAAAATTTTGAATTGGTAACATGCCTTTAATATAATATAACATAACATATTCAATAACGGTTAAATTAATTAGGCATAAGTAAATCCCATTTTAATAAATTATTATAGAATTAATGGACTATTAAATTTGTCTTATTTATTAACAGTAATATGTAAATATTAAATTTTCAATTCGTCTTATCGATAAATGTTTTAATATTA
This sequence comes from Heterodera schachtii, assembly GCA_023374025.1. Classification (NCBI taxonomy): domain Eukaryota; kingdom Metazoa; phylum Nematoda; class Chromadorea; order Rhabditida; family Heteroderidae; genus Heterodera; species Heterodera schachtii. The sequence goes on from SIJG01000045.1 coordinate 330,763, forward strand.
TCTTACAAAATCATCGCAGAATTAATTTTTTATTTACTCCTATTTCTATTAAATAGTAATGATCATGATTTTAGTTTATGTATTCTATTTTTAATAAATTTGCAAATAATCTTTTTGAAAATAATATTTATAAAATTTAGAACACCTAATATTCAAATACAATATAACAAAAGTTTATCTTTTATAAATTGATACCAACAATAGCAGATAAAAATGTAAACAATATAAATTAATGGATATTTATTCTCCTATAATTAAATTAATCTGAAATAATTAAATGATTGGTCACCAGCGCGGTAGCATAGGTTGTGAGTACAATTTTTTTTAAATTTTAATTATTTATAAAGATAAATAGTTAGAAGCAGTAAATGTTTGGCATGTCTTGCCTTTTTCTATAATCTTGACTCAAACAGATTCAATTTCAAAAGTTCAGTTTTACACTATAAATTTAAAGGTTAATATATTTTTATTTCTAATAAATCCAGAATAATTAAATTATACATAATATTCTTATTTAAAATTGTTTTTACTAGAGATCGGAATTTATTAGGAGTTTGATAAAAAATTATATATCTTTTTAAAATTTTAAATGTATACCCTACCCAATATTTCATTAATATAAAGTAATAATATATCTTATGATTTGAAAAAATGGAATTCTTGAAACAAGTTTTTCTAAAAAATATTTTCATTATGATAAATTCACATTTTTTAAATTTTTAATATTAAAACATATTTTACGCCAATTAATAAATTCATGAAGACGAAAATGCAACTAAAATCATGAATAAAAAAAATTTAAAATTTTTATTATTTTTAAAATTAAATGTGTCAAAGCAAAAATATCAAATCCAAGTTAACTAGATTTTAAATAGTGTAATTTGAGGAAAACTTCATTCAATGTTTCGCTCTTGCCGAAAAATTGATATCGATATCAAATACACTAGTATTCAATTAAATATTTTAAATCACAATGAGAAAACACGAAAATTAATTTTTACGAGCATATTAAGAATAATTTTTATTTTTCGGGCAACGGGAACTGGACCCGACGGTGCCGATAGGCGCCGCGCCGTCTGCAAAATTTGAAAATTTGAGTGGAACTTACTAAAAAAATTTTATCTAAAAATATTTAAAATTCAGTCTTTTATTTTCTTATATTTGTAAAGACATCATCGAAGTTATAGTTGACATCAAATATGGTAAAAAATAAAGAAATATTAATTTGATTTTATTTATTCTGCAATAATTATTTTCTCTTTTAATTATTCTTTTTTTTTTGCAATCTGCTATTTATTGGCTGAAGTATTAATTATAATCTGTAAAAATTATTATTTTTTTGAATGAATAAAATTGGTTAGCATCGAAGTTAATTTTCGAAGAGTGCCACATTAATTTAGTAACTTCACACTAAATTTTATGTTTTTAAATCATTTTTGCGATAAATTGTTGTTGAATATAAATGTATGTTTATGTAATTCGTTTCAGAGTATGAACTGAACTATTTACAAATTTTTTAAATTTTCGAATATTTTCTATTTCTTTTTTGAAGTGTTTTTGAAACTAAATGCTTAATGGATTTTAAAATTGTTCTCCCTCTATTTTGATTTAATATAATACTTATGTTATTTTTATTTATTCATTTTCATAATTGTATTTGTTATCTTGTCAATTTTTTTTGCTTTTAAAATAATATTTTTGCTTTTTAGTTTTTAAATCTAAACCTGATATTAATTAATATAATTAATTTTTTTCTCAATGATTTTTAATAAATAAATTAGAAATTTTTTACAAATAAGATGACTACTAAAATAACAATGAATGAAATTTTTAATTCTTAAAATTGCACAGCTTTGTTTGTTAAATGAAGTTTTTCAAATTTTCATTTTTTTAAATCTGGGATGTATATGTTAATAATAATAATTGTAATAAATGGTGAGGAAATTCAAAGACGTATGAATATAAAATGCCCCGTGAAATAATTATGGCTTTTAAAATTGATATTATTAAAATTTGCTGTCAAACATGTCTCGGTCAAAGGGAAACATTTTTTAATGATTTTTACTAATAATTTCCAATTAAAATTCATATTTATTTCACGGGAAAATGGCTGCTTTTCATTAAATATCAACTAAATTTAAAATAGTTAATTAAGAAAATCTTTGAGAAACATATTTTTTAACAATTGATTTTTAATAATTATATGAATGGCATATTTCCTGCCACAATTAAATTATAATAATTGTTTATTTAAATAGAATTTATGAATAGAAAAATTCATAATTTTTAAAATGAAATATTTTGTGAGCCTTTTTATTTATAATTTTTACGAGTGTCAGACAACTTCTGATGATATTTTTGACGAACTTTGGAAACACGTAAACAAAGATGCCCAAAAATTTAAAAGTGAAAGTACGGTAGTAAAAGCCAAAGAGGAACCAATTGGAATTGCCAACAACGGAGGGCCAACAATCAAAGCTGAACCCTGTGAATTGCCAAAAAACTGTGAAAAAATTGTCATAAAAAATGAACTCTCTGAATATAAAATGCCAAACACTAAAAATGATCAACAAAATGAAAGAGGAAATTATGTAAAAAAGGAAGAATTCAGTGTTGAAGAACCTCGGTATAAAGAAGAGGACAATAGGGCTTTAAAATGGGAAAATGAATGCTTTGAAAAAAATTCAAAAAGTAAAATTAAATTTAAATAATACTTAAATTATTAATAATTAGAAACAGATAATACCGATGATGATTATGAAATGGAGGAGGAGGTTTTTAGCGAAAATGATGTTGATTATGAGAATGTGTATGATGAGGGTAAGTTTTATTTTAAATTTATAGACAATAAAATTATAATATTATGACTTTTTGCCTTAACAGATTCCATTAAAAGTGCTAACGAAATGTCCACTGATAGTGAACAAGAAAATAGAAAACCAACCAAAAAGAGATTAAGGGGAATTATCAATAAAAAATCGGACCCAAAACATGGTAAGATAAGTTTTGTTCAAGTTGATTTTGGTAATTAGGTTCAAAGTTACCAGAATAGCTTGAAATTTTGCATGAAAATGTATTGGTAATGAAACCCATTCCCTGCAAAATTTCAGAATTTTTCATACTCGCAACCCTTTTTTACATAAAACCGAATGTTTGTAAAAATTTGCTCACCAAGATTGCGTTAAGGCTAGAAAGAGCGGATTTCTTAAAAACTTCTGAGTGAATAAAAAATTTGAAATTTGGTAAGCTGATAGGCCCGTATGCCAAAATATTTTCATGCAAAATTTCAAACTTTTCTTAAAGCAATGAGCTACGTTAGAAAATTCCGCTTGGCGATTTGTGTAAGTTTTTCGCATATAAAAATCACATATTTAATAATGAGTGAACAAAAATCAATTTTTTTTGAAAATATCTGTCGTTTGAGTTATTTAACCGAAATGAAAATTTAGCTAAATTTTTGCAAGGAATTAAGTATCAAAAAATAGGTATAAGGTTTTAATCCTGAAAGATTTAAATATATGCTTAATTTCAGCTAAAAAATTAACCGATGAAGAAAAGAAAAAAATAACAAAAAAATTTGTGAAATTAAAAGATCATTTTGAGAATGAAAAAATGTCAAAAAGAATGTTAGAGAAAGAAATTGCCAACACTTTTAGCGTACATGAGAGTTCAATTTATCATTGGAAGAAAAAATTTGGAATTAACGGAAGTAAATTTTAGTAGCATAAATTAAAATAAAATATTTATGCATTATTAATTATTGAATTAAGAAACCAAACTCAAAAGATATTCTAAAGAACATAAGTTCAATCTTGTAAAGCAATTTGATGAAATGAAAAGTCGAATGAAAGGTAAATCAATCGCAAAAACGGCAAATGAAATGGACAATCAAATTGCTAAGGAATTGGGAGTCAGCCGTTCAAGGATATGCCAATGGAAAAAGGATTTTGGCATAACAAGTAAATTCAAGAAAGATTTCATAAAATACTGTTGATTTTTAATTTTTTTTTATTATTTTTATATTTAAAGCTTAATTTTAGAGCTTATTATTAAATTTTAAATCGAAGATTCATAGAGTATTTTTTTCTTTTATTGCATTTTTGTAAAGAAATTTAAAATAAGTACATAATATCTTAAAAAGTAGCTAAACAATTTTGAAAATGTATGTTTTTTTGTGTGAATTATATTGTAATTTTCAGAAAGCAATCATTATGGCGACTCGGAGAAAATAAAAATAGTCATAAAATATTTGGAGATGATTGAGCAGAATCCTCATCTTTCGAAAAAAGACATTTCTGAGGAATTAAATGTTCCCCAGCGAACACTTAATAGGTGGATCAGCAATTTGCAATGAAATAAGGTAAAAATCATAACAAAATAAGTTTAACTTCTTTTGATTTAAGGAACTGCGTTCTCTTCAAAAATGATATGACAAAAAACGATAAAGTAATTAAATTTTTATATTTGAATATTTGTAGTTATTTATTTTAAGTTTTTAGATGTATAATATTTTAAACTTTTAATTTGTGTATTTATTGACTAACATTTTTAATTCTATAAATTTTACTTTCAATATTTAATCATTAAAATAATTAATATTTATGCATTGTGAATCCTCTCCGTGTCCCGATACTTACTTTTCTTTAAAACTCCAAAAATCTTCCCCCCATCCCACTTCCCGTTCCTTTGCTTCCTCTTTTGGTCACATATTCCCACAACCGGAACAGGACAGATCGGTGCCAGCCCAAGTTTTGGACTATAACTTTTTTCTTTGCCAACCAAATCCAACATTCTTGGTATCATTCGAAAGCCCTTCTGATTCTCTAAACTAAATTTATCCAAATTTTGCAGGCTAATAGAAGAACACTTAGGGCTATCGATGATACCAAGATTGTTAGATTTGGTCAACAATGAAAAAAGTTGTAGTCCAAAACTTGGGCTGGCACCAAAACGGCTGGCACCAAACCGTCCCCTACCGTCCCCCCACCGTCCTCCACTAATTTCCCGTTTATCAATGTGCGTTAATCGATTCACAAATTTTTGACTCCCTCCGCGGACGCTATTTACTAAATGATGATGTGAAAAAATATTTTTATATAAAATAAAAGTTTTGCTAAATATTAAATAATTTACATATTTTAATTAAAAATATATAATCTTAAACACAATTCAAATATAGAAAAAAAAGCAAAAGAACATTGCATTTTGTTGTAAGCAAAAATATTATGTGTTGATCTTTTACTAAAAGAACATTTATTGCTGTAAATTATTTATAATGCTAACACCAATTAAATTTAATCGGAGAAAGAAAACGAATAATTAAAGCAGGCAACTAGAAAAATAAAGAAAACTAAATACGAATTCAAAGGAAATCATTTGAGTTTGCAAAGCTAAATCATAAAAACATATCAGATAGAATTAATACATAAATAATTGACAAAATAACAACCATATTCAAATATTAGATCGTATCAGCATTATTTTATACGGAAACATAATAATTTTCGTTCTAACAATTGCTGAAAATTGCGAATAAATAATTGAAATTAATTTACACATCCGAAAAAAATTAATAAATAAAATCAAAATAAAATTTACAAATGACAATTAAAATATATTAAGGGAATACAATTTTTTTTTAATAAAATAATTATTGTTAACTGTGCTTTATGATTGGTTATAGAGTAAAACCTAATACAAAATGGAATCATAATGATTTTATCAAATAAGAATTAAGAAACCTATCGATCTTCTGAAAATAAACAATTTGATAGATAAAAATTTAATAATAATGAACAGCAGAAAATAAATATATAATTTCTTGAATATTTACCCAGTCATGTGTATTTATAAAATATTCATAAAGGAAGAATCCTGACATCTATTTAGACCAATTTCTAATCCCGAACCCGAAATCAAACAAAAATCGGAAATAGGAATTGTCAAAATAGTTCTGATTCGTGCTCAGTGACCAAATTTTCATGATCATACATTAAAAAATTTGAAACTCAAAAGGGTCCCCCATTTTGTTTTACTTTTTGATAAAATTCAAAATAGTACACTTTGCAAGTAGTGCTGAAAAAAATAATCATAACGATTAAGGTAACGTAAATAATGAAGAGTTTTAAAATTAAAGCTGTAGCGAATTAAAATTTTTAACACTTATAGTTTTTTAAATATTATTATTATAAAAACTGTAAATATATTATTTAAATTCAATAAATAAATAGTGAACAAATAAAATTTATTAATAATGCATTTATGATATTAAATGTTATTAATGCGATTAAATATTTAAAAATAACGAACAACGTGGCAACTATAACTATGGAGAACACATTCCTGTTCAAAGTGAAATGAAAAGTTAAAGAATTTAAAAATATTTGATAATATTTTTAATGTGTTAAAAATCATTCTGTTCATTTTAAAATAATAATCTTGACGATAAATTGAAAAAATTTAAGATCTAGAAAAATAGCTCAAATAAAAATTTATAAAATATATAAAAATACACAAATATTAAGAACATTATAAAATATTTAAAACAAATATTATATATAATAAATGAAATAATCATAACATTTATAACCCGTCTCAAACTAGATTAATAGGATTTGAATCGTTACATAAATTTTGTAAAAGCATTGATAATAAATTTCTTTAGATCGTCATCATAATTAAAAATATTTAAACAGCTTAACAATATTATATTGTATATAATAAAATAATTATCAAGAGGACAGACAAAAATATCTTTGAAAAACGATAAGGTAACAAGAAAATTATGAAAAAAATTTAGATGCTATATTTGATAATATATATAACTTTATGAATATTCATTTGAATTGCTAATTAAAAATGTAAAAGAGCAGAAAAATAAAATTAATAAATAAAAAATAAAAATTTTAAATCAAAAATAAAACTTGACTAAAATATTATTACAAATTTGATTAGAAGAATATATAAAAACATTAAATACACTTAAAAAAGAGCAATGCATAGAGAACGAAGTACCTGAGTCAGATAAGACAAAATTGAACTATTGAATTTGGAATAGTATTTTATAGAAAATGAAAATATAAAACAAATTACTAATAAAAAACATTATAATCGTTTTTATACAAAATTTAATCGTTTACATGATAAAATTGAAATTACCAGCTAATTACCAAAAACAAGAGAATTGTAATGTTTTATGTCCAAATTCATTATTTGACAATTAAGAAAGTAAAAATGATTTAAAAAATATAATTTTAAGTTAATCGATATGAAGGTAAATATTATTAAATTTACATAATTTTGAAATATGGTTTAAATAATTCCGTGATAATTAAAGATTATAAAAAGTAAAGAACCGGATGAAAAATCGATTTTATCTTGCCAAGGATTATTTATTAAAATAAAAAATAAAATAACAGTGACAAATAATTTAGAAAAAATATTTTGCCAATTAAAAGCTCTCTCTCCCATTTAAAATTATTTAAATTATAACAATTAATAAAAATCTGAACCATTTTATTTGGTATTGCTTGCTATATTATTTCAATGAAACCAAACTCTTGACAAGAGAAATAAATTATAGTTAAAATTATATAAGCATTAATGAAATTGAAATATTCAATAATTTAAACTTAAATTTATTTAAATTTAAGAGAGAGAAATAATAATAATAATACTAATAATAAATAAATATATAAAAGAGGCTTTCTAATGTAAGTTTAAATCTACAGCATAAATAATGTACTTAAATATAATACCATTAACAGATTATAATGGAAAAATAAATAGAATATATAAATATTTTTAAGAAAGAAATATATATTTACAAACCAAATAATCAATGAATTTTATTGATTAAAAAAATTAAATTTTAAAAATCTTAATTAAAATAAAAAACGATAAGGTGAATAAATTGTAAAAAATTCACTAGATGTTTCTTAATGAATTTAAATCAAACAAAATGAAAATACCGAAGAATTTAAGAAATATTGAATCAACCTAAAGAAAAATAAAAAATGTTTAATTCAAATTTTTAATACTAAATTTTTTAATTGGTGCAAATATTATTTTATTGCGAGATAAAAAAATATAAGCGAATATTTTTTAGGTTAAATTATTTTTTCATTAATTACTAAAAAATAAATTATTTGTGAGAATTACAAGAAAATTAATTTAATTTATTTATTTCTAAAAAAATATGAATGTCTTTAGATAAAAAAATAAATCAATTAAAAGAGAAATAAGATATATAAACCAATATTAATTCATAAATACCGTGTCAAAAATAATCTTATTAATTTATTGAAAACAAAATTTCACTTAAATTATTATTTATTAAAAGGCTTAAAGAAAGTAAAACTTGTATGAAATATTAAAAATAAATTATATTCTGAACAAAAAAATCGATTTCAAAAATATTATTAATCAATTAAAAGAAATCACATACCAATAAACTATTTTTTAGTAAAAATTTGTGTATTTGATAAAACTTAATTAAACAAAATTTATCATTTTAAACTCACAAAAGCTTTAAAGACTAAATTTTGATAAGTAGCAATAAATAAATCGTCAATCAGCTTGTTATTTCCAGAAAACAATAGAAAATAAATAATTTCAAAAAGCAAAGACACAAAGAATAATTTTATTTTTAATAAGAATAATTTTAAAAATAAAATAAATACTCAAAAATAATTTAGTAATTCTTATTGATAATGATTAAGCTTACCCATTTAACCTAATTTGCATACCAAAAAAGGTATGCTAAATTTCATTAATTAGTAAAATGAAAATAAGAAAAAGTGCTAAAAACGTACATTTATTTTTAATTAAAAATTTTAAAAGAAAATACTCTTTAAAAATTAATAAATCTTTATTGAAGTTAATGAAAATCAGAATTTACACGTGCGACACGCAATTCTTTATTAAATAAATTCTGCGATGACAAGAGTGTTGAATCAATATAAGTAGCAATGAAGTTGCTTTGATAAAAAACAAGTCTTTTAAATTGCAAGGTTTATCATTGCAAAAAATGTAATAAAAATATATAATTAGATCTGAGACAATGTATTTCGCTACGAATATCATGTATAAAGAATCTGACAGAAAAATTATTTACAATTAAAATTTATTCAGCTTATCATTAAAATATTTATAAATTCAATGATAGCGAAACCATAAAACTTGTTATAATACAATGGATTAGATAATTTAATTTATTTTTTTAATTAGGTGTATTCAACATAATTAAATTTCCTCGCCAATACGCTAGTTAAGGCAAGAAGCCAACATTTAAATAAATAAACTAAATAGTATATTATATAAATTATAATTTTGTATAATCGAAGAGAAAATTCATATTTTATCAATGATATAACGAAAATATTTTACATTCCCTTCATAAAAAGCAAAATAGCATTAAATAACTCTTTAAAAAAACTTAATAGCAATTAAATCTCAAAAAATTCAATGTAATAAATGAGATGTTAAACTGTTATTTCGATAGCAAAAAAGTGTCGTATTATATTATAATGAATAAACAAATCATCTAATTTTTCTTAAGCATATGGCTCCAACAAGCTTTATTAGCATGTTTAATAATAATAATAATCAAGAAATCGTCAATCAGCTCCTTATTTCCGGAATACAACATGAAAATAAATAAATTCAAAAAGTAAAAATTTTTTAACTATTACTCATATGATCTCAATTGAATAATTCAACATTCTTAATTAAATGTACAAAAAGATAAAAACTAGCATTTAACTGAATAATAATTTCAAAATAAAAAATTTCAAGATTTAAAGGGATCAGAATTTAAGTGAACATATTCCTTTACCCATACAACAATATTATTTTCATTTTTATCTGAATATTGTTTACATCAAAAAAGGAACATAATTTTAGACACCTACCCATTACTGCCAAAATAATTGATAAATTGCAAAAATTATTTTAATCTTTTATCGATTTATTAATTTTATTGCCATTTGATTATTTATTCGTTTTAAAACCTTTTTAGATTTAATAATACTATATTCCATTTGAAGAGAGTTGTTCTTAGAATATATTTTTATTATATTTTAAAACATTTTAATTTTAAAAAAACACATTTTTCATTAAATAACGAATTTATCTCTTTTTTATTATTTAATAATTCTTAAAATATATCTTGACACGCAGTGACATAATAGTTGATTTGATTTTTTGGACTTTTTAACACGTCCTTATTATTAATATTTTTAGAAGTCATATATTAGAAGGTCGATATTTTTTAAATATGAAAAAGTTACCTTTTTTAGAACCTACTAATAAAATCGAAAATTTATTTTATGAAACAAATTTTAATTAATCAAATGCAAAATTTAAAGAATAATGTATGCTTATGATATTTCAATTATTAGAGAGAAAAAAAGAAAAAACGAATTTAAAGAAGTAATGGAATATAGCAAGTAAAATGATGTAACAAATGCTGCGATAAATTTTATTTGATCAATAATTTAAAAATTAAAAAACATTAAATATATTTAAATCTGCAAACCATTTTAATAATTTTAATATTTATTTAAATTAATTATATTCATAACAGTTATACAGAAATTATCCAGTTGAAGAGCGGATGTAAATATATGTTTAATGATAATTTAAATGTAAAAAATGAATATTAACTAAACAATATTATTCGTTAAAAAAGTTAAAATAAACTTGTTAATATTAAAAAAAATTTGTTTGTGAAAAAGTGCTTTAATTTGAGCAATCAATATAGGATAACACTTAAGAATATAATTTTTTTAATGATTTAATTTTTATAAAAACATTTTCATTCTTCATTAGGAACTTTGTAAATTGTTTAAGTTTTCCAAGAATTATTTTATGTCAGTTGTCGGGCGCTACCCTAAATCTCGAGAATTTGTGCGTTAAAGGATTTTTTTGCGTCTCTGTATTTATTATATTGAATATCGCTTAATTTTATTTTGTGATGACATTTTATTGAATACAGGGTTTTAGTTCACTACATATGGCAATTAATGGCAGGCACTTAAAAGACAGACTTTAATTATGTTAACAGGAAATTTATAAATCAGTTTGATTAAATTTAAATTTATCAATATTCGAAATATCATTCAAAAAATCCAAATAAAAATATTATTCGGAATTCACTTTTACAAAATTTCAACCTTTATTAAAATGCAAAAAAGTATGATGCGCCAAAAATTTAAAGCGCTTACTGCATCACGCATGAATATATGATAATTATAACCCAAAGATTGAACGAAATAAAAGATATAAAAAAATATAATTTGCACGGAAACAAAGCGAAAGAATATTTGATTAAGAATATAATTTAATAAAATTTCTAAAAAATAGATTTAAAACATTCTTTCTCAAATGTCTCACGACTGATTTTGAATATTATTAATTAATTTTTGATTATTTGAGCATTAAAACTGAATAAATTTTTGATTATTATAAAATTTTGAAATTTTTGTTTAAATTTGACTTGAATTTCGATGGATTTACACTAAATCTGGAGAAAAAAACAAGTGAAAAATATGATCATAATTGTTATAATTCATTTCATACTTTAAAAGACTGGAATAAAAATGTTAAACTTTGTAATAAATCAGGTAAAAATTAAAAGAAATAATTTAACCAGGTGACATAAATAAATTAAATAGCTAAACTAAGGATGTGAAGCAATGAAGAAGCCAGATTAAAAGAACATCAAAATTATCCATAAAAATTAAATTAAATTATTCTTTTTAAGTCAGTTGTTAAAATTTAGAAATTTTTTGTTTAATTTTAAAGTTCGTTTCGTAAATCCGCCAAAGTGGGCGTTTTTAATCCGGCAAAAAACGATTAAGAACAAAAAACATTCAACTAAGTAAAAGAAATACTTGGCAATTGAAAAAGTGGTAAAAACAATTTTATAATTCAATGGAATAGAACCAGCATAATAGATATTAGAATAAAACTCTAAAATCTAAAGGTTTAATCAGGGTATAAAGAAAAAGAATACTTGAAAGAATTAAATTATCTAATAAATTAAATTAATATGGTCGAAAGCTTCCGAAATGTAAAACTCATCTTCATTACAATAGAAATATATAAAAAATTGAAATAACTTTTTAAATATTAAAAAAAATTACCTTGTTTATGACAATTCAGTAAAGAGTTTATATCATAGACAATTTAATTTGTAATAAGATAAAAGAATATAGATTGACTAATTACTAATAAAAAGATCTTTTCACAACAACTATCATAATGATAATAATAAATCAAATATGAAGAATAAAATTAAAATGAAAGGTCTCTTTTAAGCAATAGTTTTATGTCAAAAAATTAATTAACTAACATTTTCGTGCTTAAAATATAATCTTCCCATTTTAATGTATTAAATTTAAACAATAATTAATAAATGAATAAAATATCTTTAAAAATTACTAATGAACCTTTATTGTAAATGTTATTCTGTTCTTAATTAAACCATAAATTTTATAACAGAGTTTTGTAATTAAAGCTTTATGATTATTTAAAATATGTATTTTTTTGTTATAAAATTATTTTGATTGTTTCAATAATAGCTTTAAAATAAACAAACAAATGTTAAATCGTTCGATTTATTCAAAAACAGACAAATCTGATAATCAGACAGATAGAAACGGCTAAAACGACAATTCATTAGTTATAGCTACAGTACAAAATCTATTAAAATTATCATCACTGTTCTTTTTATTTAATTGGAACCCATTGTTGCATGATTGAATATTAAATCTTTTAGCCATTCAGCCAAAATGAAAAATTAAACCTTCTTCACTCGAATAAATTAAATGAAAATATAATTTAAATTTGAGTCATTATATATTAGTATTTTAATACAACCAGTGAAATCTTGCAGTTTTCTTTTTGAAATTTCGAAAGCGTATTTTCGAGGTTGGATAAATCCTGAATGGGTGGAAATAATAAAGTCTTAAGAATGAGATATTAAAAAATATATAAAGAAGTCAAATTTTTAGTTGAGATTTTTTATTTTATTTTAATTATTGGATATTCTTTTGTTGATCAATTTTTTACAAAATTACATTTCATATAAGATAACAACATAATAAAAAAAGCAAAATTGAATAATCTTTTTTAATTTAAATCCTGTCCAAGTAAGAATTAAGAAATATTTGAGCGTTGATTTTTATCTAAAAAAATTATTATTAATAAAAAATGAAAAAATGACAATATTTTTCAAAAATTGACTGAAAAACATGAGCTTAAAAATTTGCAAAAATTGCTTGCTACGTTATCCCAAATAAAAGTCCAGTCTTACTGTTTAAAAAAAAGAATACTTATATTGTAAGAATTAACTCTTTTTTTAAGCGAATAAATCTAAAATGAAGAAATGTATGAAATTAATTAAAAATAAATAGACTCATAAAAATCACTAATTATTAGTTATAATGTATTGTTCCAGTTTAAAAATTATATAAAAATGAAGGGAAAGCCGAACTCTCCGAATGTATAATAATATATTTAAAAAATGAATTTAAAATTTCTTTGAAAATCAACTACGAAATGCAAAAAAATAAAAAATTAAAATAATAAAAAATTAATTTAAGTGCTATAATTAAATGATTTATGCAACAATTTTATAATTAAAAATTACTTTTGAAGATGAATATTGAATTTAAATTATATACAATAGTAAAAATTAGAATTGTACAAAACTATTAAAAAATACCTTACGAAATTTATTTTCAACACCAATGTTTTAAAATTTATATCACATTATTAAATAAAGAGCAGTCAATGATTTTATTAGAATTTATGAATAAAAATAAGTGAATAAAATTATATAAACGACAAATTTCGCAATTAGACTATGCAAAAAATTACATTAATAGTATGAATTAAAAATTTAAATAATTCGTTCACCTCATCAAAAATGATATTATAAAAAGGAACAATTAATCATATAACATCAATATATTTACATATGCTTATTCGAATTTAAAATGAACAATTACAAAAAAACCCCGAAAGCGAGAGATTAACAAATAATAATTAACTTATATTAAAGTTGAGTAAAAGCAAATGAGAAACAATCTAATTTATAAATTGTGACAAATTCTGATTATATAAAAACCAAACTACATAAAAACAATAAATAAATATTTCATTAATCTGAGTTAAAATATTAAAAAAAGAAGAAAAACTCCAAAAAATAGCAGAAATATTTAAAATAATAAATAAAAATTTTTAAAAATACATGAAGCAGAAAAGAATAAAGTGACTTTCAATAATAAAACATAACATAAAAAGACATGCGCATAATCAAAAAATAATAATTTTCATCTTTTATTTAAATAAATTAAAATATAAAGTAGTACCTTTTGCTAATCATCCATCATCAAATGTTGAATTAAGTTTTGAACTAACTTTCTGACAACTTTAATTTATATTTATTAATAATTTATTAGATACTTGAAAAAATAAATTTTTAAATGAATAAAAAAAAAGCAAAGAGTAAATTTGAAAAAAAATATAAGCTGAGCAAAAATAGGGCCTTATTTTTGACCAATTCTGAACCCTGAACCCGGATTCGAAGAAAAAATTGAAAATTCAATTTGCGAAATCAAATCAAAACAAAATAATGAATGAAATAAAACGGAAAATCTATTCATAAGTCAAGATATAGTATTCTGGGTATTTGAACCGATTTTTTCATATTTGAATTTTGTAAAAAATTAAATTTAAAATTTTTGTTCGAGTCCGGGTCAGAGGTTCGAAATTTGTCGTAATAGGTGTCATAATCGTGTTCTCCTACACTGAAAACCTATAAAACAACTTTAAAAATTTTTTAAACATTTAAAAAAAATGGGACCAGTAAACTACATGATTTCCAATTATTTTTCTGTTGCCACTTTGAGTTCAAAACTCGCCCAAACAGAACGGGTTAATGAGTTTAATTTTAATACTACTTTTTAAATAGAATTTAAATTCCTTTATTTTAAAAACCTTCTTTTTATACAATTTTTATTATTAAAAACATCTATTTTCTTTGTTAGATAATTATATGGATATTCATGAAATAATGTCTTTTTGCAAAATTATAAGTTTGTTAATATATTTTTATTAAAAATATAAAAAATTATTCTTAAAACTTTATTGAAAATGTTAATAAACAAACGAAGTAATATATATTTTTAAAATACAATATGGCGATGACATTTGAAAATCAAACTCAGCTTATCTATTAGAAGAAATTAGAAAATGTTATGCCGGCCGATGGCAAACAAATAATCAATATTTATTTGGAGCAGAGTGGGAAAAGAAGACACAAATTTGGGGAGGAATATTTAAATAGCAAAAGAAGGAAATAACATAAATGAAAGAAGTGAACGGGGAGGGTCAACATCGCGGGTATTTATGGGCGGAAAAAGGGGCGTGACATAATGAAGGGAAGAGGGAAATACAAACAAACAAAAGGGTCAAATGGGTACCGGACAATTGGGTCCCAACCCTAACATCTCCCCCCTTAAAAAGTGTCGGGCCTCCGTCCATCTACCGCATCCTCAGGTCGGCGATGTTATGCCTCTTCTCCACAGTCGGAAGCTCGGAGATCATCTTTCATTTGATCTCGTCGGCCGTCATTGCCGATTTGTTGCTTCCCGACAGGTGCACCGGATGAGGCGCTCTTCAGACCAAATCCGTCAAGAAGAAAATTAAAATTTTCATCTTCATCCGGCATGTACGGCTGTACACTCTTTGCCGGGAATTCTCCAGTCGTGCCGTCCAAAAACTGAACGTCGTAAATGCCTCCTTTTTGGCTGATCACACATCCGGCACGCCGTGGCTCATCTCCCATGCTGGCGATCAAATTCGCTCTCACAGCGAAGAATTTCTGCCTTTTGCCACGTTGATCTTTTCCGAAAAATTTCTTCTCTTTCTTCTGGCTTCCTCCGTTCAGTTTGGCATTCTCAGTTTGGAACATGTCATTCAGACCATTCCTGATGGAGTCCGACAGTCCCAGTCTGTCCATCATGTCCATTCCGAGTAAGTTCTTTGATCCGTCTTTGGAAACAAAGAAATGCCCAAACGCTGAACGATTTCCAAACGAAAATGTTGCATTTCCTTTGCCAACAAATGGTCGAGTTGTTCCATCGTGGTACAGAGCACGTTCTTGACAACGGCTCAAATTCAAAGCTCCGATTTGGCGCACCGTGTCCTCACAAAGAACAGTTCCTTCGGTGCCGAAATCTGCAATGAAATCCACGTTCGTTCCGTTCACATCAATCGGAACTTCGATCATTCCTTTCTTCCTCTGGTTCTCATCTTTAACCAGGAAAATTCCTCCAACGCGGATGTTGTTCACCGCTTTTTCCTTCTTTCCTCCGTTCTTCTTTAGCCATGTCTGGTGCTTGGCACACATCCTTTCCAAGTGGCCATTCCTCTTGCACTTTCGGCAAACCGTTTCTTGGTGTCGGCAATTCCTCGATGAATGCTTCCCACCGCATCGCCAGCATTCGCGCTGCGAACGGTTGCTGCTCCGAGTTCCTGTCGACATGCTGCTCGCATTCGACGAATGGTCCGAGTTCTTTCGCTTCTTTTGGCACTTCAATTTGGCTGCCAACAAATGCTTCGAAACATGTGGCTGCTGCTCCAGTTCCTTGGCTTCGGCGATGGTCGACATGTAGATCTTCAGGTCGTCTACCACGGTGTCGTACTTGACTGTGTCACCATCCGCTGCCAACTTGGCCAAAATTCTCGACCGCAGAGTAGCATCCTTCGGCGATTTCAAAGAAATAAGCAAAACCATACAATTGAATTGCTCCTCATTCAATTTCTTGAAGTTGAAATCCCTCAGAAGCTTCTTTTGTCGGTTGATGAAGGTGCCAAAATCTTCGTCGTCGTCTTTCACCGAGCGGAGACATTCATATCTGTCAATTCAAATGGATTGAGGTCGGCTGAACAATGCCTTCAGCTTCTCCGAAGTCTCCGCAAAGTCGAAGTCGATCACTTCTCTCGGTAAGACGGACTTGCAATACTCGCTGAACGTCGGTCCACACAATTTCGTCATCAACAGCTTCACCTTCAACTCGTCCTGAAGGTTTGGCGCGGCACAGTCCAGAGCGAACTCGAATCGCTTGAGCCAGTCCTCAATTTCACAGCCACGATGCTGACTAGCATCAAAACATTCCACGTCCGGGAGTGTTGGCAATTGGAGGCATTCTGTGCCGGTGGCGCGTTTTGCTGTTGTGCAGTCAACAATTGCTGCAAAATATCAGTCAAACGTTGAATTGCTGCGTCTCCCATTTTTGTCGTTCACCACTCTATTGCTAACAGCGCCTAGCTTGTTAACAGAGTGGGTGCGCGTGGATGAACTGAAAAGTGTCGCCTAGACACAAAATCAGTAGCGCAAAATTTTTTGAACTACTAACAGTGCCAAACTGTTAGCAGGCCGAACAAAAATGTTGTTTATTATCGCCTAGATAATAAACAATTGCAGTCCTCAGCGATGACTCAGCAAATTTCGATTGCTGTTGACCTCTCCCTCCAATGAAGAGTCCAAAGTTTGGAAAAAGTTTGTTGAATGCTTCAAGCAAATCAACAAAATCCAAATGGTGCGTCCACAATTCAAATAAATATGCCCACAGTGCAATAAGAGTCAGCACGGGCGTCGCCAATTGTTATGCCGGCCGATGGCAAACAAATAATCAATATTTATTTGGAGCAGAGTGGGAAAAGAAGACACAAATTTGGGGAGGAATATTTAAATAGCAAAAGAAGGAAATAACATAAATGAAAGAAGTGAACGGGGAGGGTCAACATCGCGGGTATTTATGGGCGGAAAAAGGGGCGTGACATAATGAAGGGAAGAGGGAAATACAAACAAACAAAAGGGTCAAATGGGTACCGGACAATTGGGTCCCAACCCTAACAGAAAAGTAGTACTGTGCGGATGCTATAAAAAAGGCTTTCCCATTTTTATTTGATTTCTTTAAGCTAAATCATTTTAAAAAGAATTTTCTTAAACTAATTCATTTTAAAGAAAATAACTAAACATATTTTCATATGCCTATTTTCCTATTTACTTATTCTTCTACTCTTTAAATTTTTTTTTGTATTTTGCCCATTTAAAGAATTAAATGGACGGAAGAGAATTGGATAAAAATGGCCAAATCGATTAAAAAATTTGCATACATTTCCAAGGATTTCCCGTCTTCACAAATTGAATTTATTTCATTTTTTATTATTACTTATTACTTTATTTAATAAATAGTCATTTTTTCTTTTTTTAATCAATATTTTTGATTATTCACCCACCCAAATTTACTTTTTATTTCTTCAAATAATTTTCTCTTTGATATATTAATCTATGCTAATTTTTTGTAAAACCCAATTTACCTATTTCTTTCTAAATGAATTTGGTGTTTTTGATAAACATACACCCTCACAGATTTTTTATCTTAATATTTATTTTATTTTTGTTATTAATTTGGCAGTTTTGAAAAGCAATAATCAGTGGAATTCTGTTTAAAAGAATAAAATATTAAATATTAAAAAGCAAAATAATTATTACAATTATATTAATTTCATGCAAATATGAGTTAGTAATAAAATAAAAATAAATAAATTTTACACTATAAATATTTACTAACAAGGGAGTCACCCGAACTGTAAGTCGGAAAATGCATATGTGTTATATACCATTGGATAGAGCACGGTCGACTTCTATTGTAGATTTTTAATATTACGCCCCCATAGCGAGAAATACAAAAGTTATGAGGCCTCAAAAATGAAATTTTTGGTCTAAGTGCCGATTTCAAGCTTTTTCACTTTCTATTAGTTTCCAACCTTTACATTTATTATTATTTTTGCTTATTTTTACTAAAGAATATTAACAAACCTTTTTTAGTCTAAAAAATGGTTTTTTAAATTTTTTATTTATATTGTACATTAATTTAAATTTAATGATTTTATGTTGGATTTGAACCCGAGCTCCAAAAATACGAATTTAACTAAATGAGCCATCAATTTTAAATGAAAACCTAGCCAAAATTTCGATTTTTGAGGCCTCATAACTTTTTTATTTCTCGCTATGGGGGCGTAATATTAAAAATACACAAAAGAAGTCGACCCTGCTCTATCCAATGGTATATCAGGCATATGCATTTTCCGACTTACAGTTCGGGTGGTTCCCTTGTAAAAAGACACATTGAAAATGAAAAATATTGATAATAAATAATAAATAAAAACATATAAATTACATATTTTTATAAATCAAACATAAGATATAGAATGAGATTAGCGAATTTTCAAGGTAATTCATTTAATTTGTGTATATTTAAGGGACATCATAAAATATAAATATATTATTTATGGAAATTAATGTCGATGTAACTTGAGCAACTCAAAGATTTATTTACCAAAAAATAAGATAAACCTAATTAAATATTATTGGTTATTGAAAAACATCATCATAACAGTTAGATATTTATTATTTTTAATTAAAAATACAAATTTAAGATAATAAGCAATAAAATAAACCCTCTATAATTTTGTTTATCTGCAATTAAAAAAAATATTGTTTCCATGCTGCATTAATGAATGCCCGAATAAAATAGAAACCAAAAATTCCATAAAATTAATCATAAAAAATAATTTTACAAATATTGATCAAAATACGAGTCGATGATATCCATCGAGTGCCCAAGTTAAAAGTTAAAGGTTAAAAATTAAAATATAGTATAAATAAATAATAAAGTATGAAAAGATTGATAATCACTTTTTGGTATTAAATTAGTAAGCAAGTTTTAAAATAAAAATAAAAGAAAGAATTCAGTAAAATTTATTTATGATAAATTAATAAGATTATATTTATTTAATATTTAACTATTTAATTAGTCAAATGTGTTAACTGAAATGAATATACAAAAAATAAAAAATTAAATAAAAATTTTTTATATGAACAAAAATTATAGGAAAGGTTGATAGAAAGATTATTAATGATTTAAATAGCAACAATCTCAAAGGAAACTCCAAGCAATGAATTTAAATATATGTTTTCCTAAAAATATACAAATTAATTCATTTTATAGCGTGTCTTCGTTGATGAGCCAGAGAGGACTCATTTAGAAAGAGGTTTAGCTATAAACATAAAATTAAAGATCGCATAGAAAAATTATATAAATGATCAAGTTCTAAGGAAAAGACTGCCGCTGTAATTTAAATGAAAAGAATTTCATGCCCAAAAAGAGATCTAAAAAATCACACTTAATTATTGGTTAAATGAAAGCATAAAATAAAATTATTAAGCATAAAAATTTACTATTTAAGGGGCTGTATTGAATGAAAGTTTATTTTATTTTTTATTTTCTCCAAAGGCAACCAAAAAAAAATAGCTACAAAAGATGAAAATATTTTTTAAAAAATCCATTTTTATAAAATGTACAAAACCAAAAGTAACATAAATAAATGTACCTAAAAAAGACATTATTTCATGAAAATCCATCTAATTATCTAACAAAGAAAATAGATGTTTATTTTAATAATAAAAAGTGTAAAAAAAGATTTTTTTAAATAGGAAAATTTAATTTCTATTTAAAAAGTAGTATAAAAATTAAACTCATTCACCCGTTCTGTTTGGATGAGTTTTGAACTCAAAGTGGCAACAGAAAAAATTTTCAAACAAGTCAAATAACAAAGTAAAAATAAAAGTTTATACTAGAGTTGCACGGGACCGGGATTTTTGACAAAAACCGGGACCGGGATCAGAAGGCTTAGACACTAGACCACATAACGATGTGAACAAAGGCAATAAATGAAATAAATAATTAATTTTTTTCTCTCAAAAATTTCTCATTCTTCACCAATTCCCTCTCTTTTCTCATCCAGACCCCCATTCTTACCAGTGCTTATTTAGTCCCGCCGGGACCGGGACTGGCAAAACCGGGACCGGGATTTCTGTTTTTCCAAATATCGGGACCGGGACCTGAAAAAACCGGGATTTCCCGACCCGGTCCCGGTCCCGTGCAACTCTAGTTTATACCATAAAATAAACAAAATTTAATATAAAATTCAAACAAAAAATATGATTTTTAAGTTTTTCCTAGGTTTTTTTTTAAATTATATAATGGCCATGAAAAAGATATCCATATTTAAATTACATATCAAATAGATGTAAAACAAATATAAAATGAGGGTTAGCGATAAATTTCAATTACAGCGTGTATTCATAAAGATTAATAGAAAAATTTTAAATATAAAAAAAATAAAAAAAATTAATAATTTGAATATTAAAACAATGGGTTAACAAATAAATATATAAATATTAACTCTAATAATATTAAACATTTAATAAAAGCTTTATTGTTTCAGAAATAGGTATAATTATTGAAATAATGTTTTTTTTATGGACAACATAAATCTGATAAGATTAACAATACACAAATTTCCTCCAAACCATCATAAATGATTAATAAAAACCAAATAATTTTTTTAGAAAAATAAATAAAAATACATGATTCTAAATTAATTTGTTTAAAAGAAACTGAATATTTATAAAAAATTCTATAAATTAATTAAAAACATATATTTTCCAAGTATTAAATCATTTACATATTATAATTAAAAATTAAAATAAAACTTCAAAACAAAAAATAATGCATTATTGGTTATTTTCTCAAAAAGGTGATACTTAAAACGAGAAACCTATAAGAAAAAACTAAATTAATACGCTAAAAGATAATCGTTTACCTAATTTGTAAGGAAGAACTTTAAAATTTAAGAATTATATACGAAATTTTCAATTCTCTATTTAAATAATAAATATTTAAACATTTTCAGTTTATAATCACTAAAAATAATTGTATAACAAAATATTCCATTTGTCAAAATTAATTATTAATTTTGAGTCAAAAGTTTTATTTTAATTAACAATTTTTAATAAAATTCAAAACAACAAAAATTTGAATAATAATTGGAAAACATTGAAAATTTTTAATTATACATATAAAAAAAAATTATACTCTTAAACACAAATAAAATATAAGAAAAAAAGCATTAAGAACCTTTATTGCTTAAAAACTTAATAATAAAGCTAACATCAATTACAAAACTACACTCAGATATTAATAGCTTCAGCATTATTTTTCACGGAAGGATAATTTACCATAAAAAATATAAATGCAAATTAAACAATAAAAAAATAATATTTTTAACTGTAAAAAACACTCTATGAAATTTTACTTAAAAAAATTAAAGGATTAAAATAATAAAATTTTACCAAATAATTAATAAAAGGAAATATGTTGATTAGAAAATCATTAGATGAACGATATTGACAAATTAAATTTATAATATCTTAATCAAAAAATAATATTCTTGAGGTTTTACCGACATTTAAACATCACTTCAACAACGTACAAAATAACAAATAAGAAATTTGAATTTATAATATTCAATAATCTAATTATTTGAACGTAAATTAATAGCAAAATTCAAAAAATGCTGAAAACCAGTCTAATGTTAATTCAATAAATAAATAATTCTTAATATCATAGCAAAAATAAAAATTCAAAAATTAACAACTTTATCAATAAATAAATTAGAACTTTAAAGCAAAAGAAAAAAACAAGAATTATTAAAATTAAACTTTAAAACGACATTTAAATATAAAAAATGGGTACTCCAGCTGGATTTTAAAATTAAAAACCTTGAAAACATGTGATTTAAACGCATGTCTTTTCATAAATTTATATGTCACTTTTGAAATAAAAAGTGATTTTAATATTTTTAAATATTAATTTTATAAAAATTGTTTATAATACAAATTTTATAAAATTCTTATGAAAATAAATAAACGAGTGACCAAAAATATGTATCTAATTTAAAGAAGTATTTTTCTAATAAATCTGTTCACGATTTAGATATAAACATATATTAAAAATATTTTTGTTAAAGTTGGCAAATTAAATCGGATAAAAAAAAACGAAGAAATTGGCAATCATCTTATTATGACTGGAGACAACATGAAGTAATAAAAAATTTTCAATTAATAATTTTTTAACAACTATGATATTTTATTTTCAAATAATTTATGAAAATTCTAAGCCTTGATTTGATTTTTTCATTACTTAAAAATTAAAAACTAATGCGAACATTGAATATTACAAATTAAATAAAATATTAAATCAAATATGCCCAAAAATAGTTGTGAAATGTAAATTCAATTTTGTCATATAGTTGTCAGATTATTTATTATGATCATAAAATCTAAATCATGAATAAATATTCCATTTGTCAAAATTATTTTTTTTTAAATTTGAATAATTCAAGAAAAATTTCTCGTTTTGCAAAATTTGTTTAAGAAATTGAAATTAGAAATGCAAAAGCACACAAATAAATATCTTAAAAAAATATTATTTTGAAAATAAGATAATAGGAATTTTAATAAAGAATAAAAAGAATTAAAATGAATTGCATATAAAATACTTCATCGTAAAATAATTCTATGTATAAATTAATAAAAATAAAAATATTATCGATCATTATTCAATTACAACGAAAAGTTATTGAGTAAATTTAAACAAAATAAATTATTTGTTTGTTTTTTAATAAATCAATAAATAATCTTTTGGCATTAGAAAATGTGATATTTTTTAATGTTTTGATTTAAGTATGGGTTTGCCTTATATGGATTTATTAAAAATTTTAATGAAATGTTTATCTATCTAACTAATAACTTATATTTTGATATTTTTATCAAAATGATAGTAGGGATGTTACGTTCCAAAGTCTCGAAAAAAATATTAATAATGATTTATATCACTAAGCTGCATTTATATTTTTTTATGATATTTTATTTATTTCATAGCTACTAATATTTGTTTTCTTATTTTGGAGACTATGTTAGAATGTCGAACTAATTTTCAAAGGTTTTTTTTTTGATTTTTTTAAGAACAAGAATGATTTATGAGATTATAAATTTGAAATATTATTAGTTAAAATTATTTTTCAAGATTATTTAGATTAAATTTTATTAACATTTCCCCAAGTTTGAATTTATCTGTAAAATTTCACAGTCAGATGCCAATTTATAGTGAAGGTAAAGAATTTCATTTAAATCATTAACTATTATTCTTCTTATTTTTTGGGCATTAATTTTTTTTAATATGAGTAACAGTGATGCGTCTTTTGCAGTTTTTTAACATATTTTATGATGTTTTTTTTTTAATTTTAATTTTCGTTGATAGCATTCCGAAGTTATTTTTTAGTTTCCTGACTATGTTCAGCAAAACATGCCAATTCGGTTCGATTACACAAAAGCTCGTCCTTCAATTTATTTGTGATTTTAATTTTGTAATTCATAAAAAAATTTTTAATTCAATAGTTGACCTCTAATTATATAACCCAATTGCATGCCTTTTATTGTAATTCCTTATTTTTATTTTTATAAAACTAATTGAGAACTTTATGAGTAAAAATGCATTTTTAGATATATTTTTGTTTAATAATTTTATGGTTATTTTTATTTATTTAATATTGTTGATCCTCGCATCTCAATTTTTTAATATTTTATTATATGCAATTGTGTAAAGTTCTTTTTATTTAAAGATTTTAGTTTTTTTCATTAGTTTTCATTAAACTCAATCCTAGGTTATTTGAGCTAATATATATTTTTATTATTAGATAATTTGGACTTTATCAATATCTTTTTCATACATAATATGAATTATACAGTTATAATTTTGAAGCTTTTTGAATAATTAATTTCAAAATTAACAAAAGTTTTTCTAATGAAATTTCATCGCCGGCGACAACCTTTTCACATTGTGGATCATCCAATATCCTCAGTTGTCCATAATGAATTTTATAAATTGAAACTGTGAAATGACTAAAAGATCATTATTTATTGGATTTTGAAATTAGCAAATATTTATTTTTCAACTTTATTCCTCCTTTTTAATTATTTATCAGTTAAGGAGAACAAGCCTTTATTTTGAAGCTTTATATTTCATAAAATATATTAAATATATATATATATCTTATTTATTGTTTGAAATTTTATTAATATATAAAATAGTTATACTCTAAAATCAGAATTTCAACAATTAATATTATTTTAATTTTTGTATTTATAAATTGTTTTTATGTTTATAAATTAGAACAAATGTTTCTGTGGTGCCCCGGCCTTCTTCTATTTGCTCCAAGGAATATTCATTGAGGATGTGAAGCATTTTCTATTTTTGTAAATAAAAATTACACAAAATCTCATTACCTGAGTTAACTTTTAATTTTTCTTTTTTTAGAAGGAAATATATTAATTAATTGTAAAGTACTTTTATTAAATTCAATAAAGTGAAAGGCATAGGCTAGAAATGTCAATTATAATTTTTTATTTTTGTATTAATTTCTATTTATCAAGCTTTTTATGATTAAACTGATTGGTGATAAATTTCTCAACCTAAAATCAAAAAGTTACAATCAAAATAAATCTCTTAAGACCATAATTGATTGTTTTTGTATTAAGTATTGTTCAAGAATTTATGATCCTGCTTAAATACTACGTACGACTTCTTCTAAAAATTTTTTAAAATTAGAAATTTTGATATTTCCATATTTAATTTATTCTATAGCTATCATTTCAATATTTACAATTTAACATTCGATAAATTGTTATATTTTACTATATTTGTAAAATTTCAAATTTGTTATAAAAAATTAAATGATATATTTTGTGTTTAGATTATTTTTATTTTTATATGGTTTTCAATCTAAATGCTTTGATTTGTTCTATTTTTATTTCTATCATGGCGAGTAACCTTAGTATAGCTTCTTCCAGTTTGCTTATAAAGTATTCACAAGGCAAAATTATGTTCTTAAATCCATAAAAATTTTTTGTTGATTTCTCGAACAATGTACTGATCATTTTTTCGAAGGCGTGTTGGGTCATATGGCATTTTTAATCTAAGTTCGTTTCAATAATTTTTATTGCATTATTATATGAAAATTTCATTTTAGATTTTAAATTTTTTTATTGTAATGAAATTGTTGTGATAATTGTTTTGTTTCATAAGAATTTTTATTAAAGTAAATGTAAATATCCAAGTGGATTCATTGTTTTTATTTTATTTATTATTTAGTTTTACCTTATATTGATTGATCTTTTATCTAAAAAAATATAAATTGTTTTCGATTTATAAAATGGATTTCGTCGTCATATAACATACTAAAAAGATATTTTGTAAATTAAAATTAGGCTTTTAGCGATTTTATGAGTATAATTAAATATGTGACTACTGTATGACAAAATTAAAATGCCAATTCTAACCTGTTTTGTGTCTATTAAAATTATTTAAATATCTTATTTGCTGAAATAAATGATTCAATTAAATTTGCAGCATTTATTACATCATTTTATATGCTTATATTCAATTATTTTTATAAATTCGTTGCCTTTTCTCAAATTAATGTAATTAATCTGAGCATTAAATTACTTTGGGTTTTTTGCATTTGATTAATTCATTATGAAATAATTCACTTCTAAATGCAAATTCCATTCTTATATTCGGAAATTGAATCTTTTCACTTTATTTTAACAATAAAATTTTACCTCTTTTGAACATTTTACATGCTTTGTGGGTGTCGTTGCGCTTTTGAGACAACTGCTTGAATTCAAGGTTAACTCGGCCATAGAATTTATAATAATATAAATTTATTTTTAAATTAAAGAGTACAACAGTTTATATAAATTAAAATTAAAATTATTATAATCCAAATTTAATGGACTAAAATTATTTATGCTTATTCTCTGTAATTTTTGATTAATGAGATTTGTTTATTTATTTTTTATTACATCATTTATATAATTTTCTTTAGTGATCCCTCCCTCGGATTAGGACATTTTGTAGTGATCCCTCGATTTATGGCTAAAATTTAAAACATATTATCGCAATTATACTTGTTTATCGATACTTTTGGTATTAATGAGTTGCATTTTATTATTATTTAAATCTAAGTTCTGCATAATATTTTATGTTCATGATTATCTTGCTATGTGGTGATG
The DNA here is from genome assembly GCA_023374025.1 of Heterodera schachtii. NCBI lineage: Eukaryota > Metazoa > Nematoda > Chromadorea > Rhabditida > Heteroderidae > Heterodera > Heterodera schachtii. The sequence goes on from SIJG01000045.1 coordinate 357,821, forward strand.
TATATCATTAGCTTAAAATGTGTAGAAAAATATTCTAAGGAAATTTTTAATTTTTATTTGGTATGAATTTAGCAGAATTTAAAAAATCTATTTATCTCCTTTTTGAGTCTAATTCAATTTTTTCATCGAACAAAATTAATTATTATAATAATGTTATACTAAATTCAAGTGAGACATTATTATTTAAAACAAAATTAAATAATAAAATTATATATTTGTTCGGTTGTTTTCGCTTTATATTAGACATTCAAGTTCATGCTAATTATTTATTCGTCATTAAATTTTCATTTTCGGCCAATTAGTTAGATGTTTTTCAAAGCCTTACTTTTATTTCGAGCTGTTAAGATTTTTTTTTTGCCGATTTATATTTTGGTGTAATTTGTATTTTTTATGCAATTTATATTTTTATAGCTTATTTAATAATTTAAAAAAATACAAAATTATTAACAAGCGGAAATCCAATGGCTGAAAAAATTCTGTAAATAAAAATCTTCCGAGTTCAAAATAAAATTTTTGCAATGAAAACTAGAGACAGGACAAGAGGGTTGGTCGAACGGTTTCGGTTAAACAACCGAAAAAACTGAATCAATAAAACCGAAGAAAAATTCGATTTATTTCGATTTTTTGGTTTTTTTTGAATTTGTATATTTATTTTTTTCAAAAAAACAATAAATTAGATTTTTAACAGAAAAAACGAAATATCACCTTTGAGAAAATTGTAGAGCTATTGAAGCACTAAAAAATAGTATTTTTGCTAAAAAATTTTCAATTTTCTTGTTGGTATCCCCTTCATGACATACCTCACTCAAGAATCAATTAATATAAATAAAATTTTGTATTGAAATAGGCGAGGGGAGAGGGTCCGTTGGCGCCGATAGGCAACGCCGGGAAAAATTTTGTAATTTTATATGCGATTTGTTAACAAATTTTTGTCGAAAAATGATCAAAAATTGCCACAAAAGTTTCGAACAAACCTGTTTATAACAGCAATAGCCAAGTTTAATAAAATGTTGATAAAACAATGTTGGTTCTCTGCAGAAATTAAAATCGTCAATATTTATTTCATCGGAAAACAAAAACCCAAATTTTCTTATTTAATGGGTATTTTAAATTATGAACAAATCATTTCTATAATTAATACGTATGAAAATCATATTTGATTTAATTTTAAAACCAAGAAAAGAAAGTATGAAATTATTTTACCAAATATCATAGGGAATAAATCAAAAATTAAATTTAAAAAATAAATTATAAATTAAAAGAATATTCTAAGAATAATCTTTTATAAAAATATGTTATATCAAGAAATAAAGTTATTAATTTTATTTGAAACAAAGAAGTTCTAATATGAAAATTAGAAAATAATTTGGCATATTTCAAATACCTTGAGTGAGTTTTCATCAAGAGAAAAAAACCTATTCGGCCAATTACTTGAAAAAATTCATAAAATGAAAATAAAGCTTTGTGCATTTTACATATTTATTAAAATGATGCTCGTTCCGCATTAATTCAAAATCTAAATGTTTAAAGAAAAATTCACATATTTTTTAAAAAATACTAAAAAGGCAATTTAAAAAGTATTAAAGTAAAAAAAAGCAAAAATTAACTCAATTATATTATTTCAATAACATGAGAACCGGTAGAAGAAGAGAGGGAATAATATACCATTTCACTTTCGGCATAATTTGTGAAAAAACAGAATAATCTAAAATTTCATCGCCTGATTGATATTTATAATAATAAGTTTTTATTTTTATAATAATAAAAGTCAAATGATTAGTTGATAATCAAGTTCATTAGTGTTTCTAAATGTTGGAAGACACATTTGTCTTTCAAATATTTTAAATTTCTTTGCTACTTAATATAATTTTTTATTTTTCAGTTAATTATATAAGAGGCTCGTCATATTAATTGCAATTAATAACTAAAAAATTTTAACCTGTTAAATTCATATTATAATATTTTAGCAAATATCATGATTTCTACTTTGATTCAAATTTTTAATATTTTTCATAATTAAAATGTTTGAGTATTAACAAAAGCTTACTTTAGCATTATACACTTACAGAACAACTTTGCTTTATGTTTGTTCTTCTCATGAAATATTATTTAAAACAAATAAATTTTTCACATATTTATTAATAATTTCTTATAAATATCTTTTAAAAAAATATTTATTTATAATTTAAAACCAATTTGTAGATTTTGATTTTGAATTTAATTTTTTTTAACTATATTTTGATTTGAATATTTAAAGTAGGTACAAATGTTTGGCTAAATTTTATTTATAAAATATTTTTTAGTTTGTTAAATTCATTAAATTTAATATAAATAAAATTCAATAGATTTTATGATTTTTTCGTTTAATTTTTCATAGAATCATGAAAAATGGTGCAAAAATTCCTGACAAATATACAAATAAAGAAAATATTTGTTAAATACTTAGAATTTCAATTCAATATTCCATACTTGAAGATTATCTACAAAAAAATTTATGAAACTAAAACACTGAATTTAATAAATAATTTAATTTGTTTGATTTAATCTATAAACAAAATATCAACATTAAATATTTATATTTTTTATTTAACAAATATTTTGTTTAATCGAATTTTATTAATTTTAAAATTAATGAATTAAAAATATTGACAGTTTTAATTATGAACTATTTGAAATGCAATGAATTAAAAAATTCGTAATTAAAATTCAAACGAGTTCATAAAATTGAAAACAATTGCGGAATTCAGCAATACTTTAATTGGCAAAATAAAAATAGACAAAAATGTAAGGAAAAAAGGAATTATTTTAAGTTTCCTGTAGGGCGTAATTTTAATTGCTGATTTTTTGTTATTTTTGCGCAAAACTTAATTTTATTCCCTAACTTTAATTATATGTAATTAAATAACGTTTTAATTAGAGATTTAGTCCGTCCTATATAAAAATCAATGTTATAAAAACGTTATTAGAATAACATAATTTTTAAATTTCCTATGAAGGTTTCCTGTTATATTAAAATCTAATTAATCATAAGTTTTTATCATATTATTCATTTGTGTTTATATGTATGAAAAAAATGTATATGGAAATTAATTAAATTATCTCTTCGTATATATTTCGACATATGCAATTATTGATATAATTTAAAATTAGCGGTTCTGTCGTTAACTTATGCTTTTATCACGGTTAAAATAGCATTTCTAATAAAATAATTTTAATTTTTTTTATTTAGATTATCAATTTCTTTATTGAAATAAAATAAATTTTAATTTAACATTAAATTTTCTAAATAGTCATATGAATGTATTCTTTGAAAAATGCATAAATATATATATATAATCTATATTAAAAAATTGCTTGTTGGAATTGCTTGAAATATTTATGAATGCTTAAATTTACAGTTTGAATAAATTTTGCAGAATCAATAATTAAAATATTTAATATAAATGAAAAATTACTTAAATTTAAATATATATTGACATAAGCTTTGTCGGCTATCAAGTAAATACACGGATACGCGATCACGTAATAAAAACTTTCTATTTTAAGCAAATTATGTCAAAGGCGGACTATATTATATAAAGCAAATTAGATAAAATCAATACTAATTTGACAGAACTCAGAATTAATGAAAGTAAAATTTAACGAAGATAATAATGAAAAATGGAACCTACGAAGAGAAGCAAAGTCGGAAAACATCACATGATAATAAATAAGATTATTAGTAAGATAAAACAAAAAGAATTAAATTGTGCTTATTGTAAACTTATAAGCAGAAAAAAGAGAAGGTTTTTCTCTAAAAGTGCACCAATGAAAAATTCCCATGCCAAGAAAAATAATGGCGTTAATCTTATGATAATTTAGAAATATCTGCAAACCTAGTTTTGCGAAGCCGGTACTTTAAAAAAATTACTGCAAATGAAGAATTATGTAATTATGTACTGCAATAATTATATCAAAGACAAATGAATAATTTCTTATGAATAATATTAAAAATTGTATAATTAAAGCAAATATTTTATTATTAGAGACAAAACGAATTACGGCAGTTTTTACAAAAATATTTTACAAAAAAATAAAACAAACAAACATTTAATTTAATATTTTAAAAAGATTTAGAAAATGCTAAAAACTTTAATGTTACTTATAAACTTTTTAATTTTCTTACAATATCAATCAATTAGTTATATTCTTTTAATTATAGAAATAGGATGCAGAAAATATTTAAAAATGCTTCTGAAGTCGTGCAAAAAGTTTTTTTCATCATATTTGTATTATATCGTATTTAACAAATTCTTCACTTACTTTTAAATATATTTTTTTAAACAACACAATATATTTTTTAGGGGTATATTTTTTTAAAATTTTTTAAGACAAATCTTAGGGGTGTATTTTCCCGATTTTATTGCATTTTTTATTGTCTTCTATACGGACAAAATGTATAAAACTTATTTTCTCGAAGATTTTTGGCACTTTTTTTTTTTTCTCATGTTTGCATATCTTTTTTCTGTTTTCGTTTTCCTACACCTACAAATATAGCGGAATAATAAAATTCAAATATTCAAATTAACAAATGTTTTTCGTGATTGAGATATTGACTGATAGAAGCATAAACAATTTTTGAAATAATATTTAACCTTATAATTTGGATAATAAATTTATACATTTTGCTATTTGCATTATCATACCTTTTTTTATATAGCTCATTATTTTATGTCTGTTGGCGAGCGCTACTCCAAATCTCGAGAATTTGTGCGTTAAAGGATTTTTTTGCGTCTCAGTATTTATTATATTGAATATCGCTTAATTTTATTTTTGATGACATTTTATTGAATACTGTGTTTTAGTTTTCTTTTGAATTGAAATTTGGGTTAGTTACATACATAAATTATTTTTCTAATTGATATTTTTATTTAATTTAACCGATTTTTTAATTTGCTGCAATTATCTGCAATTTAATTTTAATCATTTTAATTTTACATTCTAAATATAAGTTATAAAAATGTTATTTAAAATCATTTTTAATTTATTTTTTTAAATTTTAATGAATATTCGTAAATATTTTATCGAAGAATTATTATTTTTTGTAGCTTTGTCATTTTGCTTATCAAAAACAACAAAAAATATTGAATTTTTAATTTTAATTTTTGTAACAACTGTAAAATATTGGATTGGATTTGTAAAAGTTGAAGTTTTTTATGAACATAAATTATGGAATAAAATGCCGAAATATGCATTAAAAAGCTCAAAAATGGCCAAATATGTATCAAATATGAACTAAAAATTGCCAAAACATATGTTTTAAACCCTCAAAAATTCCTAAAAGGTGTGTATATTCAATATTTGTTTAAATAAATTTAAAAGTATAATAAACAACCAAAAAATTGATTTTAAACTTAAAATAGTTTATGATTTTTTAATTAATTTATTGCTTTACCTTTATTTATGTAAAATAATCCTTGTCCTTTTTACTTATTGAATATTTGCGTATCAAGAATAAAATAGAAAAAATTGAAATTTAATAAATTCATTTAAAATTACTATTGCTATCTGATATATTTAATTAATATCTTAATTACTGTGCAATCCGCATTTAAAAAAAATCAATGAAATAACGAAATATTATTAAATTTTGTAGATAATTTTAAGTTTAGAATATTTTATATGAATCTTAAGAATCAATTATGGAAAAAAAAATAAAATAATTTTTATTTGATCACATTTATATAATATAAAAATGGCTTTATTAATTGATCAATTTTGCTTATTCTCATTTTTAAATTTTTTATATTTATTTTATATTTTTTGTTTTATTATTTTTTTATTATATCAAATACTTTCATAAAGAATATTATGCTATCTCTGATTATGTAGATTAATAAATAAAATATTCATTTTTGTAATTGGTAAAAATAATTAGAAAATTTGTTTACATTTTTAAATCCGTGTTAATCGATTTTTTGCTATATGAAAAATCTCTATTTTTTAAAATGTTTAATTTATACAAAAAATCTAATTTTGAATATTAATCAAAGTTTTATTAAACTATTTTCAAATTTATTTGTTATTAATAATTTCTCTTAATATTTGCATTAAAAAAAATTATTATTTATTTTCAATAGTTCATTTCTTTATTCCTTGACTCTCTTGGTCCTCATTAGTCATTTATTTCTTTCATGGAAATGCTCTTTTAAGTTCATTAATTGTTTTTTGTTTTTTTTAAATTTCATATAATTGTCGTAATTTTTACTTAAAAAAGTAAGACTGGACTTTTATGTGTGATAACGGTATGAATAAAATTAATTTTAAGAAATATATATTGAAAATATTAATAATTCTTATTTAGAGTCGTAATTAGAGTAAAACGATAAGACAACTGTTGTTACTTAAATTTTTTTTGTTATTTTGTCGTGAATAATAGGTTTTTTATTAATGGGTTTTTACGGTCTTACTGATATTAAATATATTTTGCCTATCATGATGGAATTAAATATTAACCATTGAGAATTAATATCGTCATTAAAGAAACAGTGTGACTAACTGTATTTTGCCATGAATGTTGCTGAATTATGTATTTGCCATCAGAATATATTATTATTATTCTTATTATTATTAAGACCACATAAAAAGCACGAAATATACGTACGCAAAAATATAAAATGTTTTAGTCGCTATTATTGTTTTTTGCTAATAAATTACTAAATTTTATTGTTGTTAATTTTTTTTTTAAAATATTTTTTATTGTTATTTTTTTATCTATCAAAATAAAAATAGAATTTATTGTGAAAATAACATTTATCAAATAAATCTCAAAGCTGAATAAATGAATTTTCGAATTAAATTAATTTTCAACTACTTTTTCCTAGTTCTACAAATTGATAAAGGCTATAGGCCAAAAATAAAGAGCTTTATTTATTCAATATATGTATTTATTTCTTGTTTTTTTCATTATTAATTTTATTGTTTTATTCATTTCCAACGTTTGTAGATTATATTAATTTAAGTAATGATATACATATTTTGGAGCCTGTTTATTTAATTTTATCATTTTGATGATTATAAAAAATTTTCGTTCATAATTTGTCCAATTGCATTGTTGATACATTTAACTTGTAATTGGGCAATGCAAAATTGAATTTTTGATGAGATAAAAATTATTGCATCATTTCCTATTGTATTTTCTAAGTGTTTATGTTTATACTTATTTTTGTAAAATTTTTATTTTTTCATTATGCGCATGTCTTTTATGTTATGTATTATTATTGAAAGTCACTTTATTCTTTTCTCTGCTTCATCTTTTTTTAAATTTTTATTTATTTTTATAAATATTTCAGTTTTTTTTTGGAATTTTTCTCCTATTTTTAATATTTTTACCCAGATTAATGAAATATTTTTGTATTGTTTTTTATGTTGTTTTGGTTTTTAAATAGTCAAAATTTGTCAGAATTTATAAATTTAGATTATATCTCACTTGCTTTTACTCAACTTTAATATAAGTTAATTATTATTTGTTAATCTCTCGCTTCTCGGGAGTTTTTTGTCGTTGTCATTTTTAATTCGAATAAAGCATACTAATATATTGAAGCATATGATTAGTTGTTCTTTTTATAATATCATTTTTTAATGTGATATTAGTCAGAAGTTATCGCGTCGTGTATGTGAAGCGTCTAAGATCAGCTTTGTTGGCTGCTCTTCAATTAATTTGTATTTTTATGAAATTATCACAAAACATATCTTAAAAAAAAACCTCTTACACCTTTGTTCAATTAAATATTCTTTATTGTATTATATTTAATTTGTTTTATACTCATAAATATTTAATTTGTATAAAATTATATTCTTTCTGTATTTTGATTGAAAAAATTTTGGCTGAGATGCCATCCGCTTTATTTATTTTAACTAATTTTATTCATCATATGCGAAAAGACAATTTTTTATTAAGAAATTTGGATTTGGTCAAATAATAATTTGTAATTGAAATAAAAATAATTTCTACTATTTATTTATTCATTATTAATATTTAAAACTTTTTTGTTATCAAAAATTAATGAAAATTGAACAATTTAATACACAATTATTCGTTTTTTCATAAACATTTTAATTTTAAATATTATTTCTCTTTTTGGGTATATATTTTTAAATTATTAATAATAATTATTTTTTATTATTTTGATCAACAATTTTTCTAGTTTGATTATAATACTTAAGCAATTATGAAGTAAAAATAATATAACTTTAATACATTAAGAAGATTATTTTTCGTTTTCTATTTTTTATGATATTTTATAATTGTATTTGGGCTACTCGGGGCTCTTTAATGAATAAAAAACATGAAAATAAATAAAAATTTGTAATACAAGGATAATTCCTCATTCAATATTTAATTATAAAATTTAAGGTAATAAAATTATTTTTATAAAATTTATATAAATTTTTTGTTTAAATTTAGATTAATTATCATTGAACTTACACAAAATTTTTTGAAAAAGGGTAAAATCAACAGTCTATTGATTTTATATTTCTTTACGAAAAATAATACTGGAAAAGTAGGTAATAAATGAAATTGTAAAAGATGGAAAAAAGAAAGATAAATTATTAAAGAGGCACGCCAAAGGAATAGACATTTTTACAAAAATAATGATAAGGCAAAATAAATAATGTATGGAAAAACTTTCAAAAAGCCATAATTCAGATTAGGGTTCGAGTCCCGCCCCCGCCCCCGGGGACGGGACAGGTTTTTGAGGCTCACCCCCGTCCCCGTCCCCGTGATTCTGACCCTCGCATCCCCCGCCCCCGCGACCTTCACCCCCGCGGGGGCGCGGAGGTAAAAAATATACCCCTGAGAATGACATATTCGTGGATAAAAGGCAAAAAATTTATAAATTTTGAATTTTTTTATCCATTTGTCTTTTTGTTATGAGTTTGACACCGTCTGACGTTTTTTTTGATTTTATTTTTTTTTCCAATTAATACAGGGTTTTTCTTTATGTTCTTATTTTTAAGAAATGTTCTAATTTATGGTAATGCATTATTTTCAACTAAAAGAGGAAAATTTCTGAAAAATTTGGCTAATTTCTAGCAAAATTCACATATCTTTAAAGAAAAATTTTCCCGGCGGCGCCTACCGGCACCGCCGGACCTCTCTCATCGCGCATTCACCAATTTTTTTTGGAAAAATCTGACGCAAAAAATGTTAAAATCTGATTTAGTGATCCCGACCGAATGCACTGAATTTTACGATTTGGGGGCGAGTCATTTGGTCACCTCCGTCCCCGCCCCCGCGACTTTTAAAAAGTAATTGCCAAAAATTGGAAGGTAAAATATAAAACTTAAGATAATGATGTAATACAAATACTAGAGACCGAGGTTTCCAAAAGTGCCGGATCGGACCGGTGTGATATTTTCAGAAGCAACCTGTTTCCGGGCCCGGCCTCTTAAAAACCGGTGAAACCGGATTTTCAAATTGCTGGGCCCGGAATCGGTTTCCGGTTTGGTAAAAATTAAATTCTCACATGTATTTAAACCCCAAAAACGACAAAAATAGTGCCAGGTGCTTGCGGTAATTCATCATACTTAAAATTTTCCAAAAATTTTTTCTTATATCTTTTTATGGAAATTTCTTTTATGATTTTTAAAATTTCTGTTTGAAATTAAAAAAAAATTTCGAGGGAAATAACAGAGGAGATAAATGAAGTGCGTCAGATAGCACCATCGGGGAAAATTTTTTATTTGAGGTGAATTTTATCAGATGGCCTTAGATTTGAGCTCTGGGTTCTCATTGAGCCTGTACAGCTCCAACTTGATGCACAAAGATATGAACAACATCCAGACGAACAAAACAAAACAAAAAAAATCACAGTAAAATACCAACAAATAAAATTGATTGTGTCAAATATATTTTAAGTTTCACATTTATAATTTTTTCAATTATAATTAAATATTTTTCATACATTGATAATATATATTAAATCTTTTCGTAATTTATCTTTTTTCTCTTTTTTCGAATAAAATTTTAATTTTTACTTTTTCGTCAAATTCAACATTTTAAATTCTCAAGGGTTGGCTTTGATTCAATAACTATTTTTATTGTAGCTAAAATTAAAATTTGGTTATTTATTTTCTATTGTTTATCGTATTTTCCTACAGAAAATTAATCAATTTTTTTTACTCGTTGAAAAACTTCTTTTACTTGCAATCAAAATTCGCCTTTGTAACTTGAACAGATCGTTTCGTTTGAATTTTGATTAAGACATAATAATTTAAACATTTTGTATTAATTAATTTTCCTTTATTAAAAGTTTAATTATTTTTTTGAAATCTTGATCTCAGAATGCTCCTCTTATTTATTTTCTATATACTTCCTACTATTTATTTATGTTTTTCTTTGCTTCTAAGTTTGATCAGATAATTTTTGCTTCCATGATAATTTAGTTTTCTGATGAAAATTTATTTTTTTAGAATAAACACAATATTTTACAATGTCTTTTTAATGATATAAACTAACATTTTACTATTTATTTAAGTTATTGTTTAATTTTCATTATTAAGTTTAATATAACTTTTATTGTATAATGGATAAATAAGTAATATTTATAATTCTTAAATTTTAATTTTAATTACAAATAATCAAATTAGTTAAAAAACCATTTAAAATGTTTAAAATTTTATTGTATTGGTAATTTAAAAATTAAAATTAAACTGTGTATTAAAGGAACAAAATTAGTATGTTTATTAAATAAATAAAAATTAAATTATAATATATTTGCTATTCATGAATAGAATATAATTAAAAGGAAAAAATAAATAAAAAGGTTAATGAACATACAGCAAAATTTTAAAATGATTGTGCTTCAAAAGAATAGTAATTCAATTACAAAAAGGTGGTAATATATAAACGTTACAATCAAATTAAATTAAAATTGAGCACTTAGAAGAACTGTAAGCAATTCTAATTTAAAATTTATTTTATAAATATAATAAATATAATCTTGTGATAAAACCCATTGAATTTAATCTAATATATATTAAAATTAACAACTTTTTTGTTAATAAAATTTAATAAATGCATATTTCATTTTTTATAAGCTATATTTTTATAAAAAAATTGATATTAAACTATAAATTCAAAAAAAAATATTTAAAAAATATTCAATGTCTATCAAAATTCCGTGCATATCGAAGTCGTCAATGATTTCGTCTTCGAAGAGTTTACCTTTTGAAGATGACTGTTTTGCATTTACTTATTATATAAAAAATCTAACAAGAAAAATTTAAAAAACTTTGCAAAACATATTTTAAATGGCCCAAATTAAAATTAATAAAGTTGTTAAAATATAATTTTAATTTATTAATGTTTCAATATGTGCAATCACTTTTATTATAATAAAATTTTGCTTAAATGTAAAAATTAACAAAAAATCAATATAAAGAAAAACACCTATTAAATAAAGAACGCAGACAAACGAAATTCAGCTTCAGCTTTATGCACATGAGTTTTTTTAAATTTTCTATTTATAGTATCTTTTCCAATCCGGAAAAATTTAAAAATCTGGAACTTTGCAATTTTTATACGATTTGTTAGGAAATTTGTCCAAAAATAACTAAATTAAAAAAATGCTCCACAATAAAAAAGTAAATTAAAAAAAACAAAAAAAATATCAAAACCATCGAGTAAAATAACTAATAAAAAATGGCAGACTACTTTAAAAAGATAAAAAAAAAAATCCATAATATTTAAAAGACCTCTCATAACATCTATTTTAAGAAAATAATCAATTAAAGATTTTCCTAAGTATTTTCTTATCATTTCTTCAATTCTCCCTTAAAATAAGTTTTGCCCTTATTTTGGCGTTTTGTTTAAAATTTGTTGACAAAAAATGCAATAAAAAACTAAAAATACAACCTTAAGAATCGACCCCAAAAAATTTCGAACAAAATAAAATTAAAATAAGTACGAAAAATTGCAAATGTGTACGAAAAATTCTTTGGGCTGCTCATTAATTTTTTTATTAAATTTATTGTAAAAAATGATAATTTTAAAAATTTATTAACGAAGAACTGTATTTAATAAAGAGTAAAAAGATTACCCTATGAAAATATGCATAAATACTCTAAATAATTATTATATTAACAATAAATATCACAAATTTTAATTATAACAAAAATGTTATCCGTAAATTATGTTTAATTAAACGCTAATTCAACAATTACTATTATTACCTGAATAAAAGCAGGTCAAAAAAAATACAATAAATCATTCATCAATTAAAAAAAAATTATTTATGGAAAATAAACAATGAAAACGAAAAAGGTAAGATATAATAACATTTACCAAGCTGATTGAAAATGTCGATAATATGCTTTTTGATTAGTTTTAAATACTTGAGTTTTTTGTCTATGAGATTTGTTAATTTATATTCCTATTCCATCTTTTCATAAAGTATGGAGTAATATAGTTCAAAACTATTTTAATATTGATAGAGACATATATAATTATTGTTTTAATATTATTATTACATTCTATTTAAATTATTTTTATTTTATTTTGGTAGTTTAATTTGAAAAATAAATTCTTGAAGTATATTTTTAATACGTGTTTCATTCTGATTATTAAAACAATGCTTTTGAATATCATGTGTTTATGTTATTTTATTTGCTATTAATTGACTGAGCCCTTTACAAAATTAAATTTAATATATATTTATGCTTTAATGTTATTCGCAAAATTTATTTATTATTGACATTATAAATTTTTTTTATCACAAAACAATTAATAATTATTATTTTTTATTTTTAAATTTTTTCAAATAGTGTATACCAAAGTCTTTTTAATTATTTTGAATTAATTTGCTTAAGACTCTCATTGAATGGTCCAATTTTTGAACATGCGTTAATGCGATATTCCATTTAAAATTTGGACCAAGAATCTTTTTAACTTAATTCCCATTAATTTTAATACACAACTAATAAATCATACAAAATTAATTATATTCAGTTATGCATTTCGTTTATTAAATTTTTTTATAACTTATTAATTTTATTTGGTTAATAAATTTGAACTACTTTTAAAATATCTTAATATTCTTTTAGTATATTTTGGTAAATAATGAGTTTTACTAAATTAAATAAATTATTTTCTTTTTAAAGAATAAATATAATGTTGATATAAAAAAGGAGGTGCAAAAATGTTTGAATAAAATACCTTTAATTATTTTATTATTTTTCTTTTGCTTTATTAAGTTTATTTTATACCTTTCGCGATAATATAAGTTTTAGTATTTTTTATTTACTTCATTAAATTGTGAATTAATTGTAGAGAGTAAGTCGAATTTTTAATTGGTATTCTTTTGGGGTTTTTTCTATTTGTTTGCGAGATTTTCAAGTTATAAGTTATAATTCTTTTGAATTTGTTAAACTTTAATTATAACTATTATTTATATTCATAAATGTTAATTATCAAGCTTTCTTGACATGGTTCGTTTTCATTAGGTCCATTATATTTAATAAGGTCCGTCAAAATAAGAAATAAACGATTAATCGATTTTTGAGGCTTTAGTATGCCTTTGCTCTATGTCTTATTTCGTTTTAAATGATATTTTTTATAACGGTTCAACTTTTTTAATTAACATGAAAAAATAAAACAACTTATTATAACAATTTATTTTTTTATTTTATAGAAACAATTAAATATTTTTTATTGTGTCTTTATGAATATCATATTTAATTAAAATATTATATGCTTAAATTTAATCTTTTAAATCTTTATTGAATGCGCTTTTGTGTTGTTTCTTTTTTATACATTTATATATGTAAATTTCAAATTTGTTTAATCTTAAAATTTCGTTTTTTAAATATTTTTGGTAATTTTGCAAGCTTTTTGTTTAATTTGTAATCAATTATATAATTAATTTTAGAATACAATTATTAATTACTTTTTATACCATTTTTTTCACCTATGCCATATTTAAAGAATAATTAATGAGAATTTTTATTTAAAAAATTTTTTATCATTTAATTAATTTATTAGAAGTAAGATATTTTAAAATTAAATTTTAGTAATCTGTTTGAATATTATTTAGCACAAATTTAAAAATGTTTATTATATAAACTTTCATTTCGCATTAGTGTAAAAGAGTTTATTATTTTTGACATGCATTTATTAAGAGAAATTTATTAGTTTCATATATTTTTAATTTAAAGTAGTAGGAGAATTGGTAATAATATATCAAAATCTTCAATTGGTGTAATACAAAAAAAGTTTTAGCTATGCTACAAAAATTTAACTAAAACAATTAAAATATAGATATTAAATATATATATATATTTTTTTTTTATTCTAATTTTTATGTTCAATTTTTTTTTTAATTTTATGCTTTGAAATGTGTTTAACTTTTTTTACAGAACAAGAAGATTGTTAATGAATATTCATCTGAATATATTATTTTTTGAATCATTTTTTACACTTATTCATGAGCGTCAGCGATATTTGCTTCATTATTAAATTTATTCTAATACATTTCTTGATAACATAAGTTTTAAGTATTTAAAATTTAATTTGTTTCATTTAGATTTGCATTTTTTATGTAATTGATAGTTTATTTCAAATTAAAATCATTTGAATTATATGAAAATAATAATTTAATTCTTTAAATTTAAACTATTATTATTATTATCATAAACTGCTTCTTTTAATTTTATTTTTTTTAAATAGTCATAAAGAATTTTTTGTTTTTGCTTTGTTAATAATTTTGAATATTTTTCGCGACAATGTCTATCAATTCTCTAGAGCATTTTCAAGAATTATTTATTGTGCTAAGTTTATATTATTCTTCTCATGCGATTTGCAGGAGTTATTGTAAAATATTTTATCCCATTAGTCCAAACGATTGAATCGACGAAATGAGCTTCAAGTTTTTTGTAAAGATAAACAAGCAATTATAATTTAATATGATTTATTTCATTATATATCATTTAATTCATTTGATATTTTATATAATTTAGATAGTTTAAGTAATTTTCTTTTTTTTTTCATTAATATAAGATTAAATTTGTTTATCTGATATATTTATTAAAATGATTATACATATTTATCCTCGTATTTAGCTTTTGATGAAAATGAAGCCATCTTCGGTTATGTCATATTAAATTTTTTATTCAAAAATGGACCGACGAATATAAATAATACATATAAATTTTTTGGGATTATAATAAAATAATAAAATTTATAATATTTATAGATTTGACTAATTAATTATTTAAATTCGTATTTGTCTCATTGTTTAACAATCAATTATAATTAAACCACTATTATAACTTTTAGCTGTTAATAATGTTTAATCTTAAAGTTTTAATTATCTTAAGTGTCGGGGTTTGTCCAATAAACATATTATTATTAAAGAAAGTTATTTAAAAGAATATGTAAATAAAATCTTTTCTTTATACTAAATACATATATTTATTATCATATTTTTTAAAATGTTATTTAATAGGTTTAATTTACTAAATTGGTTTAAAAAAACCAAATATAGATTATCTTTTTAAAAACTATTACAAAGTATAAAAAATTAGTTTTAAAAAAGAAATTATTTTGTCGAATCTAATATCTTGGAGTATTAGTTTTACGAATTACAAAAATTATCAATATAAGAATCTAATGTATTTTTTTTACATAAAATTTAATTTTTCTCAACTTTTTAAAATTATTCATTTATTAATTTTTAATTTTACTTATCATCGTATATTGCTTTGGCAAGAAGATTTAATGTGATATTATTTTTTAATAGTAATTTTACTCATGATTTTTTTCTGATTTAGCATTTTATTTGAATTGATTCTATCATCATTTTATTTTATCCGGTGATTATAATTTCTTGTTGCTTTTAGAATTTTGGCTTCTTGTCGTGCTTAAGACGTTCACATGAAGGTCTCAGGTTGCCTGTAATTGTAAATGTTTTGAATTAATTTTCGTTTTTATTGTATAATATTACTTTTCCAGTGTAATTTTTCATAAAAAAATTATGTTATACCTAATATATTTTACTCATCAGATTTTATGTGCTGTGAAAATTAAAATTGGATTTAAATGATCAATAGTATGTATAAGGTGGCTTTTTTTTCGTTTAATCTATCATTTTTTGGCATATATACCATTTTTGTTTTTCAAGCTTTCAATTAATTGATTTTTTAAATATTTTTTTTTGCTCCCGATCGAACCATCCGAGTAACAGTTGATTTGTCACGTCACTGCTTACTTTATTCAATTAAAGTATATTCATTTTTTTGTCAACAAATTTTTTTTTTGGTTAGGATGGCGTTCATTTAAGTGGACAAAAATGGCTACATCAAAGCGATTTATAAATCTCATTTGAAAAACAGCAATGAATTTATTATTTATCGTTTTTTCGAATTTTTTTTATTGAAAATAGTTTTAATCAATAAAGTGAATTTAGTATTTAATATTATTAAAAAATACTTCATAGACAAATAAATATTATAATTTCTCTTTTTATATGTTTGTTCCAATGAATAAATATTATTATCTCTTTTCGTTTGCAATTGTTACTTTTCTTGCATCTTTCGACTCATTATTTTTTAATATTGCTTATTTATTTATTTCTTCAAATATTTCAAATTTATGGATAACTTAAATTCTTAATTGTTACATTTAACAAAAAATTTGTTTTCTTTCCTCCTTTCAAATATGATCATTTCTTCTAAACATATTGATATAATAATTATTTGCAAAAATTGCTAAATATTCATGACAATTTTTGAATCAGGCAGCTAATTCTTGTAGATGTCGCTCAAATGGTCAACATCAACATAGCTCTTGGTATTTCTTGTAAGAATTTGGTTGCACAACATTCATTTTTATATTTCATTTCAACGTAGAATCTAATCGAAAAATATAAAGTATATTGTGATTTTTTTTTATCAATCGAACATTTACATTAATTATTATCTTTTTTTTCATTAGAAAGGTTTTTTGTTTCAAAATTAATTTTATTTGTGATCTATTTTTATTACAATTATTTATTAATTATATAAATTTTTGCACGTTCATTCTTCAATAATTGACTTAATTATTTTTCATAATTTCTCTTTTGATAATAATAATAAAAATACCAAATAAGTTAGACTTACTTTCCTAATTATTTCATAATTTCTGAATTGGCCAATATATATTCATAAAATTTTTGTGTTTACATCTGTCTATGCGACATAGTGTAAAATTTGCTTTCTCAAATGTTTTGAAAAATTTTAAATTTATTTTTTACTGTTTGATTTAAAGATAAATTTTATGTTCACAATTGTTTGGTCAATATTTAATTCTATACTGTATTATATTTCTGTAATAATTCAATTGGGCATAAAAATGTCGCTCTTCATTTTAAAAATATAATAAAACACAGATAAAATTTAAAAATCTTTGATGAATTTAATGAATTACAATGAGTAAGTTGCATTATTTATTATGAAATTCGGAAGATTGTTTCCATCGTTTATAAAAAGTTTATCAACCGATACTAACTATTTAAGAATAGTTAATTACATTAATAATATCTGTAATTTCTTATTTAATCAAATTGTGGCTTACAATAAAATTTGACAATAAATCATTTTAATTGCATAAATTTATTTATATTTTTCTTATTAAAGTTGTGTTCACGTATTTTGGCTTCTTGTCGAGCTCAAGACGTTCGCATGAAGGACGCAGGTTACCTGTTAATTGTAAATGTTTTGAATTAATTTTCGTTTTTATTGTATAATATTACTTTTCCAGTGTAATTTTTCATAAAAAAATTATGTTATAATATATTTTGCAAAAGTTGCGATAAACTTGAATTATTAGTTGCCAAAATAAAGAGCAATGTTTCAATTTAATTTATTTGAAAGTATTTATATATGTATACATATGTAAATTAAGAAAATTGATGAAAAGAATTCTCATATTTTTATGACTAAATTCTTTTAGTTTATAATTATCATTCATAAAAAACTATTTTATATGTAATGATTTAAAAATGTATTTGTTTTTTAAATTGTTATAAGAAATTTTACTGTCAGTCTTAATCATATAGGCGAATTTTAAAATTTATCTTGCACTATCATTTAGCAAAAAACAAAATAAATTGAATCGTTTTAAACTTTTCAGGTCATCTACTTCGGCTATGTTAGTGCAAGCATCTACTTTTACAATTTCATATTGATAATTCATTAATTTCTTTTGATGATTCAGAAATTGTTAACATTTCAAGTAATTTCTGAGTTCAATATATTAATTTAATTTTTTTAACTTGAAAATAAAAAGCAATTATTTGTCAATTAAATATTTGCTTTATCTTACTGAATTGAGCAATATATTTGATTTTTATCTATTCGCAATATAATATAGTATGGCTTTATTTTTTAATAATTTATTTTAAGTTTTTAGAAATTTAAATATCGATATTCATTTTTCTTTTATTTATAAACTCCTTTAACTCTAAGTTAAATTGAATTTTCTATTATTATTATTATTATTATTGTAATAATTTCTTGAGCTGGCTAATCGTTGTGGATTGATCTCATGGGATAATTTTCTCAATTTTTTATTTTTATTTAAATTCTTATGTCTTCATGGCTGCGTTCAAAACTGTTTCCTTGCCGTGCTGCAAGCATAGTACAACAACGGAGGGTCATGCTCGCTCGCCCTCATAAAGTTGTGTACGTTTGTTGTCTTTTTCTATACAATTGTTATTTAATGACCTTGACTAAATGCTTGCGACGACGTCCTATTTATAACTTATGTGTTAATGTCAACTTCATCAATAAAATAGTAAATTTATTAATACAAATTATTCACAGAATTTATTAATATTTCTAAAAAAAATTTTGTATCTGAAATGTAAAATATTAAAAAGTTTCGTGGCTTAGTAATTCATATTTTTATAATTCTCATCTATTTTAATTTACTCTTTTATTTTAATAACTATCTCTTATTATCTTCTTGCTTATCGTGCTCTTTTTTTGCCATGTCATTTAACTGAACTCTTGCACAACAGGTTAGTGTATTTTTATTCTTCAATTAATATTATGAATTTGATTTTATTTGATCTCAGGAATTATAGTCTACACAATCAATTATCGGTGAGTTTTTTAATTTATTTTATTGTTTCAAATTATTGTTATTCCCTATATTTAATTTAATACTGTCTTAAGAATTTTACATATACTTTCTAAAGAATTACCTTACAGTTCCTTAAACAATGTTTATTTATTGATTTATATTTAGTTGTAGCCATTCATTATGGGACAAATTACATTCATTATTCATATGAATTTCCATAAATATGATTTAGTTTTAAATATATTTTCATCATTATTTAAGCAACTTTTATTATCTTTGATTATAATTAATATTGTCACTTTTTATTATTCAAAATAATTAAACCTTATATTAATATATATATAGTTTTTTTGTTTATCAATGTGCGTACGCGCAAAATTCTTCACAAGTTTTTTTTAATAAAAAAATAATTTTTTATTAATTTTTTATTAAATAAAACAACACAAATGTTTCTAAGTGTTATTCTTGGAGGAAATACCTTAATTTTATAATATTCATATTTTTGAAAAGACTTCTTTATTATATTATTATTGCTTTACATAAATAATTGATTCTTTGGAGGCTTGCCACTCTTCTTTTTGTCAGCAATTGTTCATGCGTTCCTGAACATATTAGAAAAAAATTTCATAAATATATTTTCTATTTTATTTATTTAATAAGGTCGATAAAAAACTTAAATAATATTGTTTTTAATTATTTTATTAGAGTTTTAAATATTTTTGAATTTTTAATTAATTTATTAGAGTTTTAAATATTTTTGAAAATTCCTTTAGTCTCAATTCATTTTTTTAATATAAATCAGAAAATTTTTTTTTTCATTTTTTAATTACAATAAATTTGGATGTAATTGCATGTCATAACGATCGTTTTTTGGTTTGTTTCGACAATACTTAAATGATTTTTATTAATAATTTTTATCTCATTTAATATCAACTTCATCAACAAATTAGTAAATTTATTTTTACAAATTAAGAATTACTTTGAATAGATATTTTTTACTTAATATAAATGATGGTTTTTTGTCGACAAAGGGCTGGATTTCTGTTAGATTTTTAATCCAATATTTTCTTTAATATTTTTAAATTAATTTTTTAGATTTGACAAAATTATTATAAACATTTAATATGTTTGATAATTTTTACAATAACACAATTATTTAGATTCAAATAAAAACACTAATTTTGACTAAATGAAATAAAATGATCCTAGCTATGCTTCATATAAATGTGTTGAAAAGCTTTATAAGTAGAAAAAATTAAAGGCCCACGATAGGATTTATCATTTATTATCTTTTATTTGAAGTTCAACCAATCAATCAATAAGATTTTAATAAAATTTAAATATTTTAAAAATAAACCTACCAATTTTAATTAATATTTAATTTTCAAAATTAGAATATATAAGTTTTTGAATCTCCCGAATAACAATTGCTAAATAACAAAATATGAAAAAATAAATAAATTACTTAGTTGGCATGGAGGGATTAAGACAAAAAGGCTGGACTATTCAATTGAAAAATAATTAAATATATTCATGTTTTTTTGAATAGAGTTATTAACCCATAATTTAAAAGGAAAAATTAACGAAACAATTAGTACACTATTATAATTCAGAAATTAAATTAAAATATTCCACATTTTATAAAAATTTCCATATTAATAGAGTTCTAGTCCGCGTTTTTTAGGCCCACAGGTTCGGATCCCTTACATGCAAACTCATTTTTTTATTTTTGTTTCTTTATGCAAAGTAAATTATCAAACATATTTTTTTATGAACAAAATTTTTTTACCATTTTAACTCATAAGATATTCAATAAAAATATTAAATAAAATTATATTTTTAACAGAAAGGTATGTATCTTTTCAATTAAATTATTGCGTCTTTATCTTTAATGATTTTTTTTTGGTTTAATGAAATAAGATTAAAAATAAAGATTTTATTCATAAAAAAATATTTTTAATAATTGACCGCACCAAAAAAGCAAAAATAAAAATTGTAAAATGTATTAGCATGCAGAGGATTCGAACCTGGGACCCAAAAAATTTTTGCCTAACGCACTACCTCTACACCAATTGATGCTTGTAATGCAGTAAAATAATTATTTCTTTTCTTTAATTGGAAAAAACCAAAAACTTTGGCACGTCATAACTCGGCACTCGGGCTCATTCCGCAAAAAATAAAATCACTTTTCTTAAGAACCCATGGGTGCTTTATCCACCCACCAAATTTCATTTGGAAATCCCACGGACATCTGGGGACCTTCCTTTGTAAGCAAAAATATGAGACACACCTTAGCATTTTATATTTTATGAAAAATTAATGGATATAAATTAAGCCAATTTTTCATTGATGAATTTGTTCCAAAACTGTTAAATGAGGAGAGATTGAATTATGAAGTGAAATTGCCAATTAATGAAATGATTTTACAATTGGCAATTGACACAGCGAATGAATGGCAAACAAATGAAAGTTTAAATGGAATTATTCAACTAAATTGTGGACAAAAATTTAAAAAAATTTTGGAGCAAATGTTCAATAAAGCGGAAGAAAATAAAAAGAAAAGAATAAATTTAATGTGTATGATGGACCTATGATCTCTTCTGGCTTATATAAAATTGAGAAAATGAAAAAGCATTTGACGCACAAACATGAAGCCCATCTTGGCTTTATGTATTTGATGAAAAGGAATTGGCATTGTGAAAAATTTTCAAATAAATTAAATAAATATGGAGCAAATATTTGGACCTTTTATATGAATATTTATTCCGATTATATGCAGAAGGTTTGTAGATAATAATAAAACAAAAAAAAAATTTAATTCACAAAAAATGCAACTAAAATTATTTATAAACAAAAAAGGAAAATATTGATGCAAAAATGTTACGAGACTGTCAAACTTTTAATTTTCTTAAATTTCATAAATTATTTAGAATTTTTCTATACTTGACAATTCATAATAATTTTAATTTAATCTGGAAATTAGATGAACATAATTAAAGTGAAAGGCACAATTTGATCTTGGTCTACCATTTCATTTTTTAGAACCAAAATTTCAATTTCCCAGTAAAAATATAAATTGTAAAAAAATTGGATGGTGTAAAAAATATAAAATATTAATTAGTATAAGAATTTGAAAAAGTAACTTAAATCACTAAATAAAACTACGGCTTAAAAATAAAATTTATGCTAAGAATTTTAATTATGTATATAAAAAAAAATTATTTACTAAAGTAATTTAAATATTATCACAAAAATTAAACCGCAAGTGTGTATAAAATGAATAAAAAAATTAAAAAACAATACAAACAAACAAATAGAATTCTTAAATTTCCATTTGTATTTTAGCAAATTGTCAAAATGCAAGAGAGATCTCGACAATTTTTTTAAAAAATATTAACAAAAAAAACTGGTAATTTAAAAAAATTAAGAACTTTGCTTTTGTATTAGTTGCAAGAAAAAACAAAATAATAGAAAAACAAAATGTTAGTTAATATAGAAATTAAATAGAATTATTAAAAAGACTTTCTATGCTATATTAATTATAATTGCATAATAAAAGTAAGTGACAATATTTAATTATTTAAAAATAAGGTTATAAATATTAAAAGATTTAAGGTTGATTTTAAAAAATTAAAAAAAAACACAAAAAAAATTTAATTTAAAGAAAAAGAAATAAAAAAATTCCGAAATTAGCTTATTTAAGAAAATGAAAACCAAACTAAAAAATTTTATATAACATAATTATATTAAATTATTGATTAATATACATAATAAATATTATTAATGAGATGTATCAATAACTTGTTATTTTTATTTTAAACCTTTTAATTTAGATGTTTACAATATTTAAAAAAATAATAGTATTAATGTTCAATTAACCATATTCATCATTGCCTATTAAATTGGTATAAAAGCAAAATGCGAGCGTACACCAACACCAACTGTATTTCGAGTTGCGTTCGAGTTGCCGCATAGACAGAATAAATATTAATTGCGGAATTAATAAGATAAAAAAAAACTAATTGAAAATATAATTTTTATTAAGAAAGAAAATTTTATTATTATTTTTTAATCTTTTAATTTTATCAATATAATTAGTCATATTGATTTTGAATTAATACCAATTAATCAAAAATTTTAAAAATTTCCTAAATTTAGTGCTTTATTTAAATTTTTTTTCAAAAGTATTAAAAATTATTGATAATTTGTTTAAATCATTTCTACTATCTTTACTTAATATAATAACCTAGAATATCAAACATGCGGAATATCAATAGGTACTTACATATTTGGCTAAAAATAAATATTTCAAAATCGAAAACCCGAAAAATCAAGCTTTATAAAAAACATTTAGATATAAGATATGAAGGTGCTACGACTTGTACATAAAAGTTTCATATGATAAATAATAATTTACCGTCATGATAGAAAAAATATTTTCTAAAAAATTTATAAAGACAAATATGAAAAATTAAAAATGATAAAAACAAATTTAAAAAATGAGAAAGAATAAAGAACAATTCATAATGAAAAATGAATTTGAATTAGGAAGATCAGCAAAAAATTACCGATTTTGTGGAAAATAAAAAAGTTTTTATGAAAATATCGACGAATTGAAAATGTGCTATTTGTCATTATAGGTATTCATAAAAAAGATAGTCTCCTTCTTTTGCATTTTCATACATTTCTTTCATTTTTTGGTCAAATTCTTCCCAAATATAAATAGTGGTAAAATCAAATTTTCTATTTTATATTTGTACATTTATCAAACATTAAATCTTGACTTTTCTATATACTTTAATATATTTTCATGTAATGTTTGGCTTAAAATGTTTATTTTTTATACATATATATATTTTTTAGGCTATTTATAATAAATTTAAAATTATTATTTATATGTTTAAACTTCTTAAATGATTTCAAAGATATAATATTTTATTACGCAAAAGATAGTGAATTTGTTATACGCTTTTATAATTCTAAATTTTATAAAACTAGTTTGTTTTATGAGAATAATTCGTATTTAAAGTTTTTTAGTTTACATTGATAAATGTGTGAACAATATTTTCAAAAGAAAATAATTTATTTACATTATATTAAAAAAAAACTTGAGATCGGAAATTTTATGCTCATAACCAGGGTTTCCAGATTAAAATTTTCAAAAGCCTCATTTTGGGTCAAAAAGCCTCATTTTTACAAATTTATTCAAAACACATTAAAATGTTCAAATATTATATATTTTTGATTTTCCATGATCACTTTGAGCAATTTTTAGTTAGAAATAAGCATTTTGTGAAATTCTGAGCACGAAAAATCAAAGTTGATTTTTTGCGGCGCTTTTTTCAAAAAAAAATTTGGGGAAAAGGGAGGCCGGCGGTGCCGATAGGCGCCGCCGGGAAAAATTTTGTGATTTTTAATACGATTTGTTAACAGATTTGACCTCAAAAATGACCAAATTTTGCGATTTTGAGCAAATTTTTAAGAAAATAAAGAATTTTTAGGGGCTGGCGGTGCCGTTCTAAAAACCACAAAAAGTCTCAAATTTTCTCAAAAAACCACAAAAACCTCAAAGCCTCATTTTGAAAATTTAGCCTCATTGACCTATCAAAAAACCACAAAATGAGGCTAAAGCCTCAGATCTGGCAACGCTGCTCATAACAGTAGTTTTTTGCCTTTTATGGCCAAAAGCTGTAACAAAGTGAACCATAATATTAAGTTATTTTTTAACTTGTAAAATTATCGATTTTTTATTGTCGGATTAAAATATTTTTACTGCACCTATACTTTAGTACTGCTCCAAGTAAAAATTACCGTACCCATATAGTTTATCATATGCTGAAAAATAAATGATCAAACATAAACCTTTTTGGCACATCTAAAAGTCACATATGGAAGATGGTATTGCCTAATAAAAGGCTGTTGATTGTAAAAAAGTTTAGTGTTTGAGCTATTGTTACGATTCAACAACATCGCTATTTTTTAATTTTTTTTCATTTTAAAAATTAATTATTTATTCAAATTGTAATGTTTATTTTTATTTCCACTCTTTCGTAAAAAATTGCATTTCATTTCATATAGACAATTTTATTGATTTTAATATAACTTTGTTATAGTATGGAATTCACTAGAATTGTAACGCTAAAATGAATTTTTTTATTTTTAGTTATTCTAAATTAATCATTTTTATTGTGTTCATACAATTTATTAGATAGAGAATAGAATTTTATTTTCAAAATATTAAATATTGAAATTTAAATTAATTAAAAATTTAATTTTTTGAATATTTTAACTACATTGGTATTATTTATTATTGCAAAGGCACTGTGTTACATTGCAAAAACTTATTTTCTATAAAAAAATATCCGATTTGAATTGATCTCTAATGACAATTATCATTTTCTTTTTTTATAATTTTTTATTCCATTATAATTAATATTAAGATAAAAATTTGTATTAATCAAACTTTTTTGATAAATCATACATTAAATTTTGTTAAACTTATTTCTAAATAAAATATTAAATACATTTCAATACTCAAATCATTTAGATAATCATCTTGTTAGTTTTTAATTTGTTCAATTTGCCTGTTTTTTGTGACACTTGTAAACATATCGCTAAATTAATTTTTGTGATATAATTATTTTATTATTGAAAGTTTTGAGAAATAAATTACAATCTTGCGGTCATCAGTGTTTTCAAATCGCTGTGAAATTTCTTGAAGTAATAATTTAAAAAATTTAGCTTGCTTTTGAACAAGTGTTTAATTAAATTTCATATTCGGCATGATGAAATATTAGATTTTACTGTATGTTTTTAGAGAGTAAGAAACATATTTTCTCAAATTTATCATTTTTAAAAATTAATTTCTCTTGAGACCGTGCCACCATTTTACAGATTTTTTTCTGTGCATTTTATAATTCATAATATATATCTAATGAAAATTGTAATATAATAAAAAATATAATCAATTAATGTTGAAGTAAGAGTGGTATATCCTAATTTAGCTTCTGACTTGGACTTAATCAAGTTTTATTCACAAATTAATATTTAAATAATGTCACATTGTTCAAAATTGTGTATTTAAATTATAAAATTAAATGATAATTCGTTAAATTTATATATTAAATTTTTTTTTATTAAAACAATAAAAATAAAATTGGGAATTAATATTTAATCTTAAATAAAATGATTCAATTGGTAATTAAATCAATTCATAAACTATAACATTGAATTTCTATTTTGACTTCTCAAAGATGATGAATTAAAAAAAGATATTTTTGAAATGAATTTCCTCAGCAGCGTAGAGATGAAACTTATCCCCAGAAGAATGAATTTTTCCTATATCTATACAAAACATTTTCGGTGCGAATGAGATTAAAAAACAATTAAAAATTTAGCATGTTTTCGTGCTTAAAAGGAAAGAAAAAATTTGTTGCAATTTTTTACTTCCAACATACCTACGAAAAAAAAAATTAATTAATTGAAAATCTATAGTTAAATGGTAATGAAACAAAAAAATATTTCATATGATAATTCTAGCGAATCTTTAGTATACTCTTAGATATATTTAAGCTTTCTGAAGTTTTAATCGGCAATGTTAAGAGTAATGCAATAAGATTAGAATAATAAAAAACAAAATTTATTTTTATAAAATGAAATATTTATTTTCAAAATTTATTTACACCATTGGTAAGGCATATGCTTTATAAAATTTATAATTAAAATATAATTAAATATAATAATTTCTACACGCGAACAGCTCAATTGATAAAATAGAAAAATTAAGAAGATTAATTTATAATATTTTTATTAAGAAAAATAAAGAAAAATTAGAATTTTATCACTAGTATAAAACAACATAAATATTTTGCCATGAAAATTATACACAAAAATACAATTATAAGAGGAAATGATTGGTACCAAGAAAATTTTATAAATAAAATTGAATAAAATTAACCAAATTAAAAAAGCAAATAACTTTATTGACTATAAAGTGATAGTAAATTTAATAAATTATATGAAAGGACAAAAAATAGATAAACAAAAATGAATATAATAATAATATAAAAATATCAATCATAAAATAATAATGATAAATAAAAATTTGATTTTACATTAAAAATAAATAAACTTTCTTACTTCATACAAATATATGAAAAAATAATGTTATAATCTTGATCATTTTTTGGTAAAAATTTATTTTGAATAATGAAAAACACCAACGTTAAAAAAGGACAAAATTACGCGCACGGTATTAGGCAACAAATTGCAAAAAAGCAAACAAAAAAATGAAAGCCAAAACTAGAAGTCTAAACAAACTTTAAAAAATTTTATCTTGCGTTTTAAAATAAAATTACAGCGAAATTTTTCATGCTGTTTTCTAGCCATATTTCAAAAAATCATAAAAAAGCGTTGAATTTAACTGTTCGGATGCAGTATTTTGCATTATTGGTGAAATAAGCTTGGGTGTTAAACGGTTTTTAAATTTGAAATTTTTTCACCAATAAAAAAAGTGAACTGCTATTCCTTGAGTGAATTAGAAAAATGATAAAAGACTTTCATATATACAATATTATGGACAAAAACAATATTCATGAAATTTATTTAAAACGCATTTTAATTTATTGAAATTTAAATTAATTAATAAAAACATTTAAAATAAAAAACTCTTATACTAGAGTTATTAATGTATTGATATTAATAATAATTAAGCAATTTATCAAGTATCTGAATTTATAAAAATAATCTTAATAAAATTTTAAAATAGCATAACCTTTCTTATAAATGAATTTTGAGCATTAAAAATTGTAGTATTTTTAATGGTCAATGGACTTAGCAACATGCTAAGTCGCACGTTAAATAAAGTAATAAATATTTTAAAGCGAATTTATCTGGAAGTCTCGCCGCTCTCAATGTTTTTGTTTTATATTTCTGTAATTTTTTAAACTTATTGCCTTATAAAATTTGGTTTGTGTTGGACTTGGTTTTTGAATTGAGTTTTATTTTAATGGCGGTGGTCCAGAAAATTCAGTGCTTGTTTAAAATGATTTGGAATTTGTACTATTTTTACACTATCGAATATCTTGAATTCAAATTTGGCTGTTTAATTTTTTTTTTGTAAAAATTTTTTTATTTAAAAATGACCCAATAATGCACATTGTTTTTTTTAGAATTTTCTTCTTGGTTTTCTCGTTTGACTTATTCAATTTAGTTTAATCTTGAATTATTAATAACTAATTAATTTTAAAATCAAGCAGACACAGAATCACAGTTTGTTGTTCAAGGTTTGTCACTCTAACTGAACAACTGACATTATTTTCACTTCATTGTTTTTTTTGCTTTGCTTTATTGTGACTTCTTTTAAAATTTTTTTCTCCGTTTTATAAATAATACAAAATCAATTATTACTAAATCAATTGTATTTTTGTTTTATTATGCTAATATCTGAAATTATTTCATTTTATCATTCAGCAATTTTTTCTTTAATTAAAATTTGTTGGGTTTTCTTTTTAACTTATCTCTTGGTAATTTGAAGTGCAACAAGTTCGTTTGACACAAGCAACTTAAATAATATTACCAAAAAATGATTATTTGTATTTTAAAAGATATATTATTTGTTAATTAACTTTAAATTAGCAAGTGTAATTTATGAATTAGTTTCAACTTAATTTAATTTATTTTTGCTATATTATTAACTTTTTTGTGTACACTTCTTGACACATTTATCAATGTAAAAATTTTCTGACAGTCACACTGACATTAGGCATTAATTTTTGAAATAATTTGGATTATAATAATCTGTTAAGTTTGCCAAGAAATTTTCTTATTTGGTGATGTTACTTTTTTAAAGTATATTTATACATTTTAAATAATTTTTAATAAAAATAAGGTTTTGTGATGAGATATCATCCAGCATTAAGTATATCAAAAAGCAAATCAACAATCTTTCCAAATATTATAGACTGTTTATGCCCGTTCTACTTTTTTATACAAATAATTTTTCAAAGTACATAAATAAAAAGTAAATTATACCAATGAATAAATTTATATGTAAAAAAATATTTTTGTATATGTATGGTTACTTAATTACCTAAATAGAGCTTTTAATAACATGTGCTCTTTCAATGCGTTAAATATTAATTAATTCTGAGGATCCTTTTCAATTAAATTTAAATCATGCTTTACCGTTTTCTTGATTTTGTTTTTATTTCTAATCCTTGTAATGTGGTGACTGCGTATTTGATGTATTTGCATTGTTATAATTTAAACTTTTATTTAAATTAAATAAGTACAATTTATTGTAAAATAAATATTTTTTCTAATGTAGATTTATTAACTAAATAAACCATTTAAGAAAAAATATATACTTATTTAAAATTTTAAATTTTTACTCCTTTGTTAGGATTCTCATCATAAATTTTGTATTTTTGTATTGGTACTTACCCTATTTTCATTTCTTTCTTATTGTACAAATTATATTGATATAAATGATTATACTCTATAATCTTTAACTTTTATATATTATTAAAAGATTTACATAAATTATTTTTACTTCAATAATGTATTTTTTATTTAGTTTATAGAAATTATTATATAAATCGATAGAAAATGTTTATTTGCCTCGTGTGGATATCAAATAAACGTTAGTTGTGTTGACTAGCGGCGATTATTGATATGGTCCGCCCTGGAAAATTGCGTGGCCACGAATGTGGATTTCGAAATTAGTTGTAAACTAGCAAAAAACATTAGTATTTTTAAAGAACTAAAATGATTTAATATGTTTATTGTATTCTTTATTGTACTTTTCCATAAATTTAATTTTTCTTATTAAATTGATCTTCGAACATTAGCTGGATGTGTCAATAAGTCAAAACGATTCTTTCAATAATTTAATTTACAATATATATTTAAAGCATGTAATAAATTATTGATTATTTACTTTTTGTTTAAGCAATACATTTTTATAAATATTTCGAAAATCATCATTTTAAATTTTATGTTTTTGATTATTAGAAACAATGAACTTTTTTGTGCTGCTAATATTAACATTTTTAAATTCTCTTAATCTCACGCGCCGAATATAGCTTGGTGCTAGTTCATTTAGTTGGTATTTAGTATTATTGCTTTATTATAAAAAATATTTAATGTATTATCAAGAGAAGCAATTGTTAATTTAAACCTTTGTATATTTATGCCATTTATAGTATATTATTAATTTTAATTATTTTTATTCTTTATAGGAATTATAATTAATATCAAAAATAATAATTTATTTAAAATAATTTTTATTAATATATGACACTAATTTCTTTATTTTTATTAAAAAATATTCAAATAATGCCTTGGTCGAAAATTTTGCAACACATAATGATTAAGCATTAAAAATGTTCGCATCATTTTTAGCAACTCATTTTTTATCAAAAATTAATCAAATTGAGAAAAATTTACTGCTAATTTATCTAAAAAAAAATTTGAGACAGTTTTTATTTAAAGAAACAAGATAAATAGATATTTTGGAATTAATTTAAGCAATATAATTCAATTACAGATGCTAACGTACTTCAAGTTTGTTATAAATTAAGTTGATAAATTAAATTAATAATTTTATAAAACAAAAAATAAAAAAATCAAATATTTTTTTATGTGTCACAGTAATTTTTTCCCTTAATCAGCTTCAAATTCTATTGATATGCTATGTCATATGATTTGCGAGTTGTTTAACAAAATATTATTGTCCACGTTCTTCAAAAGGAGTAATTATTAATTTTATTATCGAAAATCAATTAATGTAAAGATTTTTAAATAAAATAACTTAAGGAACGATTAATTTATCTATAAAACAAAATAAGATAAACAATGCATATAAAATTTAAAAAACAAAAGCATATGATAAAAAAATAAATGAAATTTTTATACGAAATTTTAAAAAGCAAATTACATTTATTTATTTAGAACCGGGAAATTATACAAGCTTTGATTTAAAAAATCAGAACAAATAAATTTACAATGAAAATTAATTTTGTAATACATACCCAATCGTGATATGGTATAATGGGCAAAGAAGCATTTCTACAAGTGAATTTTATAATGAAAAAGCAAATATGAAAAAATATATTATATGATATAATTTTTTTATAAAAAAAAATTATTTGATAAATAATTTTTATAATAAAATAAATAATTTATAAAGAAATTATCTCCAAAAATAATTATTTCATTAATTAAAATTTAAATAAACATTAAAACTAACTGAAAAATTAATATAATTTTGAAATTTGTGCAAATAAATTGATCTATGCTTATATTACTAAAACTTTATCTTGTTAGTTCGGTATTAATATATAAACTTTGTTTATCATATTTTGTATATAAAAAAATCTATTTTTTAAACATTTATAATTAAAACTTCGATGAAGAATAAAGAACTTCAATTGTGTTAATTGAGAAATTAATGAATAGCGTAATAGATACCAATATTTATGATAAAACCCATAAAATCAAAAATTAATAAGGAAAACTATAGCATTTAAAAAAATTTCTTTAAGCTGTTAATTCTTCAAATAAAAACTAATTGGTTAATTAAGACATGAAAATATTTATGGATTTTACATATTTTCAGTTATTGCTTAAATGCCGCATTTTTATTTTCTTTAATAGCTACAGAAGTTATAAAATTTTGCATATAAGTCATACATTTTTCATCAATCAGTTTGGCATATTTTTCATTCACTTTCTGCATATTAAATTTAATTGCTGTCAATTATTATCATACAATTCTTTATTAGATTCTATATTTGTAAATTTTTTAAATTATCTTATAATTTAATTATTTATCATTTTTTTGAAATTTGTAGCAAAATTTTAATTTAAAATTTTCAATTTGCAATTCTTTATTTGTTTCTACATATAAATTTTTGAATAGAACGCCGGGTATTTTAAACTAATAAAATTCCAATTGAAAAATATTATTGAAATTAGTCTCACAATAATTACATTTAAAATATTTATGAAAATCTTTTACGTTATAAACAAATAATTTGCTCACTTTTATTCTTTTAAAAAAATTAAATATAAAATTAGAATAAAAAATACTAATATAAAATAGTTATATTTAATTGAATCACTCCAGAATTAAAAACAAAAGATTAAAGAAGTCATTGAGCATTAAATTAAAAATTATAACAATTTAATGAAATAATTGCCCATTGTTAACTCCAGCAGTTTATTGTATTATTTTATTATTAATTAATACAAAATTTAATTTTCATAAAATATGCTTGATATTAAATTATTTATGGGTATAACAATAAAAGTAAGACAAATTCTAAATAATAATGGATAACAAGAAAAAAATAAATTTAAATACATACATAAAATTATGGGCCGTTACTCAAATAGATTTGCGCTTAAATTCAATTAATAATAATTCTAAAAATGAAAAATATTTTAAAACAGAAATTTCAATTGTCCTTAACTATTATTTAATTGTTTAAATATATTAGTTTTTCGACATTCCTTATTTCTTTAATTTGAGTTATTAAATACCTATTAAATCAATTCATTTTTTTACATTTCTAATTTGAATTATTTTAACTTTATGAATTTTTGGATTCATCTTAATAAGTAATCTAAAGAATGTCTATATATTTAAGGTATTAAGCATTTTTAATTTATTTAATATTTTTAGCTATTTAATTTTTTTTATTGGAATTTTTAGCCAGTTTTCAAGATATTTTGCAAGAACTATTTAAATATTTGTTATATTTTAAACAAAATATGCTTAAATCAGAATTAAATTTTTTATCTTTATAATTCTATTACGATTTTCTTATATTTATATAAAATATTAAATGAAATTAATTATTTTAGTTTAATTAATCGAATTTACTTATAGTCGTGTAATAAATTTAAATTCATGTTCCTTCGATGTGACAAATCTTTTAATGCATTAATTATTTTATAAAAATTAACTATTTATGCAAAGAACAACATTTCATTAAGGGTTTAAAAAATAGTTGATTATTATAATTACTCTGAAAAGTATAAGTTTTTCAAATTAATAGAATTCTTGGATTGAAACGTGACTTCAGAGTTTTAAGGCCGTTCTTCAAAGTGTTTTTGGCAATTACGTTCATACATTTTGCATTTAATAATTTAATTAATTATACATTTTTTTGTATATTTTTTGAAATTCAACAGTATCTTTGGAACTTACTTAAAATATAATATACAAAATTTGGAATTAATATATAAAAAGGTAAAATTATAGCAAAAAAAAATATTACTTAAAATTAATTTAATCGAAATCAAATATAATAACGTTTATAATTATATTTTATATGAAATTTTTGATAAAACATGTAAAACTCGTTTAATATTTGAAAGCCATACATATATAATTATTTCCCAAGAAATACATCTGAATGTAAACTCTTAAAATTTTAAAATAGCGAACAAAAATTAATTATAAATTTGGACATACATATTAATAAAACAAATAAAGAAAATATAATCAAATTAAATAATACTTTGTAATTCTTAAATGAACTAATAATCATAAAATTAAGATAATTTAAAGATCTATCTTGAAAAATTTACAATTGATTTTCATTTTGAACATGAAAATAATATTCATACCAATCATTTTTAGTGAAATTTATTAAAAATCTAATCTAAATATAAAATTTTTTAATAAAATTATAAAGCCTTTAATTTTAAATGATATCATAAATTAAATAAATTTTAGTGATTTTCGCAAAAGCTTCATGTTATAATGAATGCTGAATTCATTCTTTTAAGAAAACGCCTGTTGTTCCAGTTCAAGTCGTCATTGGTTTTGTGCTTCAATCTGGGATGATCAAGGGCCATCATCTTACGTGGCCGAATTTAGAATTAATTTAAAAATTACAAAATAAATATACCTAAAATATTTAAAATAAAAATAATTAAAAAAAAATTAAAATGGATATTTGTCATATGGTAATACATATTTCCAAATAAATGAAAACAATTAAAATTCATAACATTTGTTTAAATGTTTCATAATTTGATCTAATATATGTATTTTATGACTATTTTGGCCAATTTTATTATTCCATTTTGATTAAATATATTTAATCAACACAAAAATAATTAATTTTAGTATTCCGCACGACACCTATTATGATTAAAAAATTGTATAAAAAAAAAATCCATAAAAGAAATTGTTTAGTAAATTTATTGAATTAAATTTTACATTACTCAAGAAAAAAAATTATAATTTGCAAAATCTAAATTAATTATCAATTAAATTATTTTCATAAGAAATAATAGTGACACAATAACAAACAAAATCTAAAAATTAATTTATAAATTTACCTATTAATTACTTTACTTTAATAAATTAAAATTGATGAAAAACTACTATATTAAAATCACTAAATGGACACGTGATATATGAGCTTGACCATATATATAGTATTCTTTAAACTTTAATTGAATTACATAAATATTTAGAAATTCTTTAAAAAAATCTCAATGATTATTTAAACAAATATATTTTAAATTTAATTAAAATAATAAAGAAAATAAACTTTACAGGAAACTATAACAAGTATATAAATACAAAAAATAAAAAATAACTGCTAGCATGACGATAAAAAATTAAGCCTGAATAATCAAGAAAACTCAGTCGAAAGTATAAAAATAAATTCTTAACTCAAGATAAAAGAGAATTTAATATAAAAAGTAGATTACTAAATGGCAATAATAAATAAACAGGTTCATACAGGAGGAAAACAGAATTGTTGGTGAAAAATAGTTCAAGTCATGGAAAAATTCATAAATTTATTTCACTTTAAAAGAGAGGACGGAATGAATCTCTGATTAAAAAGTTTTTAATAATTACATAACTCGAAGTATTCATGAAGAGATAATCTCATAATTCTTATAAGTATCTACCCAGGTAAATTTAATAAATACAAGTGAAATTTATGCTAAAGTATATCTGTCATGCAGAGAAACCAAAAATTAATGATAAATTTTAATTCAAATAATTTTAAATTGACAAATTTATTGTTTTCACCACAACACAAAAATTTAGGGTATAATTTTTTAATTTTATTTTGTAGAATTAAGTTAAAAAAATTTAAAAAGACAAAAATAGTAAAATCCATCTTTTATAAAATACATAATAATAATATTCTTAACGTTTTTAAAGCAACATTACTTAAAATAAATTTATATTTATTTTTTGATAATCCGGGAATTTCGCAAGATTGCACAAATGTAGAAACATTTTCCGTTTGATTTCCAGAATTTTGTTTAATATATTAAACCGTTTCCTTTTGTCTATTTCCTAAATTTTGTTAATTTTTAAACCGTTTCCAATTGACTGTTTCCAGAATTTGGTTAATATATTAAACCGTTTCCGTCTGAGTTTACAGAATTATGTTAATTTTTTAAACTGTTTCCGTTTAACTGTATATATTTATTAATTTAAAAAAAAACAATTTTACAAGTTTGAAGTAAAATTAGTAAATATTATTTATAAAAACATTAAAATATATTTAAATTGACACTTCTGCTAAATTACTTAAAAAACGTAGCAAACAATAGCTATTAATGAAACAACATAATCTATAAAATAATGATAATTTCTCATAGAATAATCACGCACAACTAGTCTTATAAAGAGTATTCGATTTTTTCAAAAAATGTTTACATTTTGTGTGTGCGCGCGCAATTAGATTAATTATTGTTTATTTTTTAAGTAGCAAGGTACACAAAAATTTTTTAAAAATTAAATTTTATTTCATTTACATAAACATTTAACTTTGATTTATATATTCTTTGACGCTTCCTTTTTTAGATTGATTTTTTTATTTATCGTTAATTAAATCAATATAAAATTCATTTTTTTGTAATTTATTAAAATAAAGATTTAAGTTTAGCTTTATTTTCGAAAATCTAAATTAATGTTTTTAATCACATCAATTCAATTTTGGGTTATATTCTTTAAATATAATAATAGATTTAATTACATGTTCGCTTTAAAAGTAGAAAAGTTCCTAAATGTAGGCGCTAAACTTGCATTAAGCAAAGAATTGGCGAATAATTAGTGCTAAAATTGTTTTTCGATTATAATTGTGCTTCCCTTTATTTTAAAATTGCTAATAATATGAATTGATTAAGAAAATATAATATTTAAAGATGTTTATAATACTATTAAATTAATTATTCAATTAAATTATATGTTTCTTAAATTGATTAAAAAGGTTAGGATACCCCAAATAAATTTTGTTCTATTCACAGAATCATTAGGGTTGGGTAATGTTAAAATATTTACAAAAAATTCACTAATTTTAAATAAACTGATTTTTCTTTTATTTTATTTGTCAGAATGAGTTGGAATTTTCAAGAAATCGTTCAAACACATTTAAATCCGTTTTTGTTAGTTTTCAGTATTTTTTTTTAATTTAATAATGAGTTTTTTTATATTTTTATTTATTTTCTCTCATGAACAAAGCTGTGTTAATAATTAAGTGTATTAGTTTAGTTTATTTTTTGTTTAATAATTATTTTGATTTATAATATTTAAGAATTATTCGTGTCGAACTATTTATTTTTAATATACATAAGACGTAATAAAAAATAGAATTTTTTTTTATGAAGAATTGGTATGTATTTTAAAAATATGATAAATTTTTTGTTTGCCAGAAATTCAAATGTGTTCGTTATGTAAGTTTCCTGGAAAATCCCAATTTATTATACCACTGCATATCTTATTTAATTATTTTTATAATTTATTTTAAGTTTATAAATTAAATATTGATTTGATAATTTATTTTATTTATGAACTTCTTTAATTCTATGAAAAATTTAGTATTTTTTTTTGTTTGCCAGTAATTCAAATATGTTCATTATGTAAGTTTCCTTTTACTCAAAGATGTTGAAATCCAAATTCCATGGATTTTAAATTTAATTTGTTTGAATTTTCTGTCTTAAGAAATGTTAAAATGTTAATAAAAGAAATTTATTTTTATAATAAAGGGATCTTAGAAAATTTAATAATAATTCAATATTTATATTAAAGATAATAAAAGTGACATAAGTTATAACTAATATCTGAATCCCAAAGGAATCATAAAACTAAATCTTAAAGAGAAATGAATGAGAGACAACGATAATATTAGTTATCCAACACTTCCATCAATAATATTATTATTAAATATATACTGATATTCATTATAATTTTCTATATTATAAATAAAAGTTCGTCTTTCGTTCAATAAAAAATATGTAAATAGCAGCTAAAATTAAATTTTATATAATATAAAGAAGGAATTAATTTTTTATAACTTTATTTAAACTAAAATATTTTTACTTATTTAATAATTATGGATTTTTAATTTCGAGTTAATTCTATTTATTTAATTCGTTGTGTTTTCGTTTTTATGTATGTTTTTTAAGAAGATTGATTTTTTTAATGTTCAGTACCTATTTAACATATAAATTACAAATTGAAGGTTTAAATGTGTGTTAGTTAATATCGATATTATTTTAATGAACTAAGCAATATCCAAAATTTGCTAAAGTTTAATTAATTTGTTTTAATATCTGCTTCATATAAGAAATTATGCGTATTATAATGTGGGAACAGTTGTGAATTTCATGAGTTTTATTTTTTAACTCTTTGGAGAATTATTTAATCGCTTAACATCTGCTTAATGATAATTTCTAAACACTTAGTGCTTCCGAATAACATTAATTTTATAAAAATTGGTTGAAAAAATAAAGAAGTTACGAACAAAAGATTAGTCCGTCGGTTAGTCGTGCGTCGGCGAGTTGACATGTACCCTTATAATGTAGTTTCTTATCTTTATGAAATATTTTTTTAGATATAATGATCATTAAATTCGAATGCAAAGGCAAATTGCATTATGATAATTTATTCATTTAATTTTTTGAATATTATTTTTTATTAAAGTTAATTAATTTTTTATTAAAGGAAACATTAATTTTCAATTATAATTGAAATTTATTACGCCCTAAATAATTTTAAAATCAAGCAGACACAGAATCACAGTTTGTTGTTCAAGGTTTGTCACTCTAACTGAACAACTGACATTATTTTCACTTCAGTATTTTTTTTTACTTTGCTTTATTGTGACATCTTTTAAAATTTTTTCTACGTTTTTTAATACAAAATCAATTATTACTAAATCAATTGTATTTTTGTTTTATTATGCTAATATTTGATATTATTTCATTTTATCATTCAGCAATTTTTTCTTTAATTAAAATTTGTTGGGGTTTTCTTTTTAACTTATCTCTTGATAATTTCAAGGGCAACAAGGTCGTTTGTCACAAGCAACTTTAATAATATTACCAAAAAATGATTATTAATATTTTAAAAGATATATTATTTGTTAATTAACTTTAAATTAGTAAGTGTAATTTATGAATTAGTTTCAACTTAATTTAATTTATTTTTGCTAGATTATTTAACTTTTTTGTGTACACTTCTTGAAACATATTTATCAACGTAAAAATTTTCTGACAGTCACACTGACATTAAGCATTAATTTTTTGAAATAATTTGGATTATAATAATCTGTTAACTTTGCCAAGACATTTTCTTATTTGGTGATGTTACTTTTTTAAAGTATATTATACATTTTAAATAGTTTTTAATAAAAATAAAGTTTTGTGGTGAAATATCATCCAGCAGTAAGTATATGAAAAATCAAATCAACAATCTTTCAAATTATTATAGACTGTTTATACCCGTTCTACATTTTTATACAAATAATTTTTCAAAGTACATAAATAAAAAGTAAATTATACCAATGAATAAATTTATATGTAAAAAAATATTTTTGTATATGTATGGTTACTTAATTACCTAAATAGAGATTTTAATAACATGTGCTCTTTCAATGCGTTAAATATTAATTAATTTATCTAAGGATCCTTTTCAATTAAATTTAAATCATGTTTTACCGTTTTCTTGATTTTGTTTTTATTTCTAATCCTTGTAATGTAGTGACTGCGTATTTGATGTATTTGCATTGTTATAATTTAAACTTTTATGTTATATATTATTTAATTTAAATAATTATTTCATTTTTTGTAATTTATTTACTATTTAATCTTATGTTTTTAGTTATTTAAGAATTTGAATTTTTTTAAAAATAAAATTAAAGTTTCAGATGGCAAAGTTTTAAGACTCAATTGACCCTTTATATTATTTGAATACATTATTAATTTGGTTTAATTAACTTTTAATTAGTTCAATTCTAAAAGACCAAAAAATGGGGATCTGAATGTGTAAAATAGAAAATCAATTTGTTCACTTTTGTGCAAAAGAACGACTGAGACTATATAATCCATTTTTTTATATAAATTTGGTTTGTGCCCAATCTTTTCGCTATTTTAATATTAATTTTATCCCATTCATTTTTTGAAAATGTTCTTACTTTTTGCTTTATTTTCTCTTTTATTTTATAATATTTTCCAATTATTGTTCTTTTTTTGAGTTCATTTCGTTTTTCTTCTTCTTTTTATTCCCATTTTTCTCCAAATATTTCGCCAAATGTTTTTTGCTGCGTTATTTTCTTTTTTGCTCCAATTTTGACAATTAAAAACATAATTAAAAATAATAGCGGGGGAAATAGTTTCATTTTGTCCTCTCAAAATGATTTATAAATTTTTTTTCAATTAAATAGTAATATTTTTTGGGCATATAAATGAATAAAATTAATTTTATTAAAAGCTATCATAAATCGAAATAAATTTCATATCCTACTTAATGCAAATTAATATTAATAAATATTTTCGTGAATAATTTTATTTATTAATCAAAATAATTGCCAATTTGTAAAATAATGATTAAATAAAAAAATTCCCATTTAAGCACCTGCAATTTGTGAAACTGCGCAAGATTAAAAATGCAATGACTTGAAATTTTGGGAACCAAATCCGGCGGTGCCGATAGGCGCCGCCGGTAAAAATTTTGCGATTTTTAATGCGATTTGTTAACAGATTTTTGTAAAAAATGACCAAATTTTACTAAAAACTTATATTTTCTTGACAAAAAGTGACATTATGCCACAAAATTTTCAAAAATATGAGTTTATTTAAGAAATCAAAACAAAAAATTTGGTCACTACCCCAAAATCAGATGAATTAATTAGCCTTGGCGATTTGTAAAAAAATTTAAAAACCGAATAATTATAACAAAGCAAAAACTAAACATTTTGTTATTTTGTCGAAAAAATTCTTTTTTTTAAAAAATTAATTAAACTTTTATTTTACGACACAAATTGAATTACACTCAAAATAATATTAAAAAACTGATAAATTACATTAAGCTCTCGTGAGGAAAATATAATTTAATTTTCTTGAATGAAAGAATATTAACTTTTAAAGTAGTTTGTTTGCCATTAATTAAAATAAAAATTATATAAATAAACTGTAAAAATGTTTAGTTGTCTTAATTAATAGATAATTTTTAAAACTGAATTAGAACTCAAAGGTCTATCTTGTGACAGTATAGACAAATAACCTGTTTTTTTAACGAAATAGAAATGCGCCTAATTTTACTTACAAAGAAAAATTTTTAACAAAATAAATATCACAACGAATAACTATACAAAAACCAAAATTAAACAAAACCAATTAAAAAAATTGCATACATCAGAGATAATAATATTAAAATAGGATAAAAATATGACACAATAGTTGCTCAAGACCAAATCTTATACACAACAAATACAAATGGAAATTAATTTAAACGTATAAAAAATTAAAATACCCATGCTAAGATATCGGCATTAATATGATAATAATATAAAAACTTTTTGAATATAAAATTTAAAAAATTAAATATAAAATTCCAAATAAAAATGATACAATTTAATATGTAAATTCACATGAATATTTTTTTGTGCTTATCAGCTTATAAAGAAGAACTGAGAAACATTGAAAAATTCATCTTTTCTTGAATAATTATTATATAAAAAGGATAAAATATTTATTTTAAAGAGCTTTGTAAAGACCAAGTCACTTCGTTAACGAACCAGGAAATATGTAAAAACAAAAAATTTATGAAAATAAAAATCAATGCCAAATACCGACATTTCGACTACTGACATTTCGCCTACTAACCCAAAAACATTCATTTTGCCAACTCAGCTAAAATCAGACATTTCGCCAACCAAAAACATTCATTTCACCTACCAACCCAAAATAGATATTTTGACAGCGAATTTCATTAGAATATTATATTCGAAATTTTTAAAATTGGATTTATATTTAGTTATTTTTATCATAATAATAATTAAATGTAACCTAAAAGTACATGGAAGCAAATAATAGAAATAAATATTAAAATTCAATTTCCATCGGCATCATCAGTTTCTTAATCACTCTCTTTATTTCCACGGAAGTGAAGCACCTTCACAAAGCCCTGCATTTCGAGTCCGAGCATATGTAGGGTTTGCCAAAATAGGTCAGCCATACATGAACTCCAAACGGTGCCGCGTTGTCATTAATTGAAAAGGCGTGCCGAACGTAAACTGGAAAGAGAGAACTGATCTGATTTGGAAGAACAAATAATTACACATGTTCTCTAATGAAAGAAAGACACCTGGATTTTTGTGAACGGCCTTCCTTTGAACCGGACTTGTCTTGCTCATTCTTCATTTTGAGGGCAATTTTCCCTTTTTGTGTCCCTATTCAAAAAAGTGTACTGAAAAATGGGCCATTTTAAGAATAAAATTCCCCTTTTTTTTGATGGCAAGTTGCCATTTTTTAAAGTACCAGTTTTATCAAAAGACAGATTTTAAGAAAGTTAAATGTCAAAATTATAAATTGCTTTCATAAATTTATGAAATTTGCCATTTTCCAAAATAAAAAAATCTATTAAAAAATAATATTTAAAAAATTTTTAAATCATACTCCGTCTCAAATAACATTAAATGTAGGCATCGTTTTATGAATGTTTGTGAAAAATATAATATAAATAATATTTTAAATTTCTTTTAAACAATTTAGAATTTTAATCGCAACATATTAATATTATAGCGAAGAAATATTATTTATTCATTTACAACTATACGCAAAAAAGATTGAATTATAAAATGGGTATTTTTTTTATTAATCTACATAATTACAGAACAATGAGCAAACAACCGAAAATTTAATAATATTTAATGAATGTTATTTATAAAGAAATTATAGAAAACTGTCATTTATAAATACTTTTTACTTTTAAATTTGAAATGTATGAAAAACATTTTACTATAGATATAATAAAAATTATACAAAGCGATTTAAAACGAAAAACAATAAGAAACTAAAGCAGAGTAATTGAAGAAGCATCAAGCTTTTTTTCGACGCGTGAGATTAAATGAATTTAAATTTTTAACTAAAAGTGTATTAAAAATTATTGAGCCATAATTTATAATTTAAAAATTATTTTTAAAATGCATTTAAATTTGCAAAAAATAAAATTTATTAATTTAACATTTTACTCCTTATGTAGAAAAATTGACAATAAGATAAAAAAATGACAAATAATAATTATTACTGACAGAGATTGAATACTTTGTGACCGATGCAACATTTAGAATATTTTTTTTAATAAGTAATAAATACATATTTATTATTATAAATTTAATAAAACCGATATGAAAATATCGAATAAATTTAAAAATAAATTTGAAAATAATTACAGCATAATTTTGCTCGCAAATATTAAATTAAACTTAATTTCCAGACTTTGCCAAAAGTCTTAGAATTATTAGAAATTATTGATAATTTTTGATCTTCTTTTAATTTTGTTTCAAACAAACCCCTAGAAATTTTAAAAATTCGGTAGTTTAAATATTTGAAATTTCTAAAATAAAGTCTCTTCTAAAAAAGTAAAATTTAAAAATAAAGTAATAATTTCAAAGAACATTAAGTAATATGAAAGTAAGACATCATAATAACAAACAATATTTCTAAAATGTTAAAATGGTCATTCAAATTAATTTTCGAATCGGAATTGAATTTTAAAAAATCTTAAATAAGTAACTTGGCTTATTTTGGTTGATCGGAAAAAGGGATACTCAACTATGTATTTCCTAAAAAATTAATTACACTTTTAAAAGAATGGTCAAAATTCTTTCAATTATGAATTTAAAAATATAAAACAATATAAATAGCTAAATAATATTTGATCCAATATAGAGTGTCATTTTAGGGCAAAAGAACAATTTGAATGTCAGCTTAAATATCTGATAACTTAAAGATTCGGATTTTTGCCTAAAAATATATTATAATTTCGTTAAACAATCTTCAATATAAGCGAATAAGCATAAAATTCAACAAAAGTACTAATAAAAGTTTATAAATGAAATAATAAAAAAAAATCAAATATCGTAAATTAAAAAAGAAATAATAAATATTATATAAAAACAAGACCAATAATTCTTTATTTTTTTAAATACGAAAAGCTCAACATAAAATGTAGAAATCAAATATTGAAGACCATAATAAAATGTATGTCAACTACGACCTCAGAAAACAAAATGTCGGAGTTGCAGACAATTTTGGTTGCTTTAAAATATAATTAATCCCAAATGAATCATTATTTCATAAAGAAAAAAAGATAAAAATAAAAATAATATTCAAAAGTTTTAATAAAATTGTATATAAAAATTAAATGAAATAAATAAATTAAAATTTTATAATATTGACGAAGGGTTTGATTCTTATAATTATATTTATAAAATTGTTATAAATAATTTTTATATATTTATTTAAATCAAAAAACATTCACATTAAATGTTTATTATCTTCTTAAAATAATTCAATTTCAAGCTTTATCACGAATCAAGAATTTTGTAATAGTTTATAAAAATATTTACAGAATATTACTTTAATAAAAATATGTATCATTCAGCTTAAATTACGTAAAATCAGCGGACGCCCAGCTGATTTGGCATCAAGAGGTACAACAATGAATGAAATGAAATACAATGAATTATGGTGGAATGGACCAAAATGGCTTAAATTAGGAAAAAATTGGCCAGTCCTATTTTTTATGAAGCGGTCCATTTGCTTTTTAGAACATAAAAGTTCAATCACATCCATGGAATCAGTCCAAAGTTGGCAATCTTTTATTTTAATTTCTTTTTCAAATTCCTTTCTTAAATTAAGGCTGTTAACAGAGATTTTTGCAGCGTGTATTACTCAAGTTTTGAATTCATTTGTCAGTACATTTTCTTTTAATGTTAAATTCAAAATTCGTTTAAGTTTTCATCAATTTTCTCCATTCATTTGTTAATTCATCTGAAATTTCATCATCCCATTTTAAATGTTTATTTTCTTCAATTTTTTTAAAAATTATATTCATTTATCTAAATAAACAAAAAAGGCATATAAATTTATAATAAAAAACTTCGAAAAAAGACTCCAATAAAAATAAATATTAATTTAAAACATTAAATTTTTTAAATTTTTTTTGTAAATATTTTTAAGATATTTTGAAGAATTATAAAATATTATGAACAAGTAAAATTTTTTTTACAATTATGGAAACACAAAATTGTAATGATA
Organism: Heterodera schachtii; assembly: GCA_023374025.1. NCBI lineage: Eukaryota > Metazoa > Nematoda > Chromadorea > Rhabditida > Heteroderidae > Heterodera > Heterodera schachtii. The sequence goes on from SIJG01000045.1 coordinate 402,513, forward strand.
TAATTTTGATAAAATTTATTATTTTTAATGCAATTTGTTAAATTATTTGCGAACCGAAAATTTAAATTAGTGAGGTAAGCTGATGCAAGTGATCTATCAAATTGAAGAAAAGTATTCTTTGATTACTTTTTTTAATCGTATAAGTTACAACCAATTGGAATTTTTTTTTCTTGCTTATCATTTACCCATATTTAAATTAATTTAATAAAATGAATCTAAATAAATTTAGAATCATAAGATGCATGATAAATATAAAATAATGAAAAATAACAATTATAAAACCACACAATTAATAAAAAAAAAACCCCAGCTGAGTTGGTGGTTAATTAACCACGAAGTTCATGGATAAACAACCATGAGGTCATGGTTGCAAACCATTAAAAAAAAAATTATTATTTTGAAAAAAGGTGTAAAACCTCCTTTGAAATTCATACCCAATGGGGTTAACCTTTTGGCATATAAATTTCTAATGAAGAATTAAATAATATTTTTTTAAAATAAATTAATATTGGATTGTAAACAATTAATTAAAAATCATGTCAACAAGAATATGAAAAATTATAGGCTAGTATAATTTTGAGTTAATCAAAAAATTCTTTTACACCAACTTGTCTAGATCACTCCTTCATTGTGATTTGAACACCCCAAAATACATTGAAAATCGAGAAAACTATCGAAACAAAATTCCTAAGAGGTTAGGAAATTTTTTGAAAAAATGAGTAAGCCTATCAGAAAGGGCACAAATTCTCTGTCGAATTACCTTTTGGATGATGGATCTACGACTAATACCGGCAGAGCACCATAGGCAGGGAACGGATTTTTTGGTTTTCACCTATTTTTTTTTGCAGATAACATATGCTGCGATAAGTACAAAAAACTCATTTTCTTCAATTACCTTTCGATTGAAGCGACTTTTTAGAAATTATTTTCAACTATTTTCGCTTATGAAACTTTTTGACAACTATTTTGACTTGTGTAATGTTTAAAAACTTTTTTTTAACTTCACCTCTAAGAAATGACGTTAATTTTTTCAAAAAATGCACCTCTAAGAATCGATTTTTCAAAAACAACAGCCCCGGACCCGGATAACTTTTTACACTTAAAATCTTCAAATGTGTTTGATTTACAATTGTGCAACCAAAAGGATAAAGATGAGGAAATTTTAGAAAATTCACATATTTATTGACTTGTTTTTCCAATTTTTGACAACTTTTTTAGCAACTATTTTGGCCTTTTTCAGTTTTTTAGCAACGATTTAGGTACCTATTTCTCGGTTTTTAGCACTTAAAAATCCGTTCTCTGACCAAGTGTCAAAATTAACTGGTTTAATTTTCGACCATTTTCCCTTAAAATACGGTAGAAATCGGTTATTTTTGACATAAATATATAATAAAAAAGTTCTGTAGAAATGTGTATGCGGAAGGATTGATTGCTTTCAATGTTTATTAAAACCGACTTTGTGTTAATTTCAAAATAAGTATTATGTCGGGATCCGTCAGTTGGGCCCTCACATTTGGTCACCAAATAAATCAAATAATTTTTCAAAGGAATTTTAGAGAATCATACGATGACTATATTAATATGGTGCTAGGTCGTTTCGTAAAACTGCCAAATTTACAGATTTTTTGAGAAAAATCCGTCATAACTTTTCTTAAATACAACCTAAAAATAATCATGGTTAAAATTAAATTCTAATAAAAATTAGAATTATTTAAATAAAAATCATATTTAAGTTGATAAAAAATTCTCAATCGAATTAATATAAAACAATAATATCTGGAATGAAGTTTCTTAAGCCTTTTTAATATTAGCTTTTTTGATGAAACTTTGTATAAAAAAATGCAAATTATAACAATAATTTTATTTTAATCTAGAAACCCTGGTTAGCACTCGCAAAAATCTGCAAAGAGTTCTCGGAAACGAGCATGAAAAACATAATTAAAATAATCATTTTAAAAAATCTTTAATATGGTAAATCATTTAAATTTAAAATAAAAAAAGAATATATTTGTTCGAAAAAAGTTAACCAATTGATTTAACCAGCCTTTTGAGAACACCAAATTGTTAATATGATGTATCATATATTTAAATAAAAGAAAATGAATACAACATTAATTTTATATAATATATGCCTTAGAAAAAATAAAAACCTAATAAAACATAAAACCTTTTGGTTGCACAATTGTAAATCAAACACATTTGAAGATTTTAAGTGTAAAAAGTTATCCGGGTCCGGGGCTGTTGTTTTTGAAAAATCGATTCTTAGAGGTGCATTTTTGAAAAAATTAACGTCATTTCTTAGAGGTGAAGTTAAAAAAAAGTTTTTAAACATTACACAAGTCAAAATAGTTGTCAAAAAGTTTCATAAGCGAAAATAGTTGAAAATAATTTCTAAAAAGTCGCTTCAATCGAAAGGTAATTGAAGAAAATGAGTTTTTTGTACTTATCGCAGCATATGTTATCTGCAAAAAAAAATAGGTGAAAACCAAAAAATCCGTTCCCTGCCTATGGTGCTCTGCCGGTATTAGTCGTAGATCCATCATCCAAAAGGTAATTCGACAGAGAATTTGTGCCCTTTCTGATAGGCTTACTCATTTTTTCAAAAAATTTCCTAACCTCTTAGGAATTTTGTTTCGATAGTTTTCTCGATTTTCAATGTATTTTGGGGTGTTCAAATCACAATGAAGGAGTGATCTAGACAAGTTGGTGTAAAAGAATTTTTTGATTAACTCAAAATTATACTAGCCTATAATTTTTCATATTCTTGTTGACATGATTTTTAATTAATTGTTTACAATCCAATATTAATTTATTTTAAAAAAATATTATTTAATTCTTCATTAGAAATTTATATGCCAAAAGGTTAACCCCATTGGGTATGAATTTCAAAGGAGGTTTTACACCTTTTTTCAAAATAATAATTTTTTTTTTAATTTTAATCCTTAAATTTGTTTTAAATCACGTGTATTGTATTTGATTGTTAGCATCACTATTATTTGTGTTTTATCTAAATAACCATGTGCTAATTTTATTGTTGCTTTTGACGATTTTCCATCATTGAAAATTCTGTAAAAGATTTACCATCAGAAATAAAAAATTAAAGTTTTATGATCACTTAAAAACCGAATTTTCCCTTTATTTGTTTTTGTTTTGGTTTTTGAATAAATTATTTTGGTTTATTATTGTTTTGTTATAAGTTAATTTAGCGGTGCAAGATTTTGGAAATTAGATATATTATTAAATTATTTAATTATCAACTTTAGCAAAATATGTGTCAGTTTGTTACTATTTATTTATTTATTAATTTAAAGCGTTTTGAATGCATGGGCTATCGAGTCTGACCCAACTAAACAAAATATTTAAAATTTAAAAAGATCACAAAAATAAATAAATTTAATAAATTTAAGAAATATTAGGTCAATCAGTTAATTTTAATAAAATTTAAAAGCAGAATAAGCAAAATTTCCAAAAAACTAGCTATATATCCTTATTTTATTTCAATTATTTTTTCTTTGAATAAGATATTATTTTACCGACATTAAAATTTATAATTATACTTCTAATTTGTATTAAATAAACCGGTTTAATATTATGCATAATCCAATTAAAGAAATAATTACTGAAAAAGTCAATATCAATACATACATAATTAAGAAGCAATTTAGCAAATCGAAGTGCGTCCCGCGGAGCGTATCATTAAACAATGAAAAAAATTTCAAAGGGATTAAAGCATAGAATGATATTTATAATGTTGATAAAAATAAATGTAAAAGTAAATAATAAATAAATTGACTAATACAATCATTTTTTACCTTTGAGAAATATGTTGTCACAAAAAATTGAATTAACGAATAATAATGAAAATTTAAAAATAATAAGCATCATTTGAAACGGAGGAATAAAAATTTTTAAGTAACACAATAATTATTTCAAAAATAATTCACCTTAAAAATAAATTTACTTGACTGATTAATTTATCAGAAAGATTTTGATGAAATAATTTAAATGCAAAAAAATCAAACAAATAACTAAATTAGTTGGAAAATAGCAAACAGATGAGGTCGAAAATGTTCTAAACAATAAATAAAAAGGATTATTTATTTACTATTTATCAATTTCGTTGGACTATTTAATTCACAACTGAAAATAAGACATCATTAAATTAAAATCAATTTTATGTAGTTTTTAAATTATTATAAAATATTTTAATTTGAATTATTATATGTATTAGCTAAAAATGTTTGGCTAAATTTTATTTATGAACTATTTTTGATTTAAACATTCTAATAATTGTCAGCAATTATCGCGTCGTTTATGAGAAACCTTATCCCGGTTTATGTTTCATTTGCTTTACTTTTGATTCTGTATTTCGTCCTGCGTCTCTTCAATTGAATGGTAATTTGCAGAATTTTATATAAAACTATCACAAAAAATGTACAAATTAACAAACATAATTATTTGTTTTCCATAAATTCCGGTGTCTTTAAAAGTTATTTATTTTTTTATGATTTTAAGTATATTAAGTTTGTTATATTTTTAAATTCACATTAACAAATAGCAAATTATTTAAATATTTATTTTATGTATTCATGCTCGAGCACGTTATTTCGTATCCAATTTAAAATTAGGATAGTCTATATTTTAATTTATAAATATTAAGTCCAAAATAATATTTAAGTTTTTTTTGCTTTTTTTCTATCTAATATATGCATATTTAATCACAGTTTTCTATCTATTTTCAGAATAACTTATGTGGTTTAATTCTAAAGCCTAAAAATGATTTTTTTAAATACATACAAAAATTAATATATGAAAAATAATTATGCAAATAAATTTAATATAAAAGAAAAAAAATAACAAAAAAAAGCTGTATGCTCTCTTCAAAAAAATACTCTCAAATACAAGTATATTGCAAATACTTTGTTAAAATAGAATAAGCCATAGTTTATGTGGCAAACTATGAAGGTGAATTTAAATCATACAATTATTTTAAATTTAAATATAAATCTTAAAAAATTTATAAAACGAAAGAGTTGCAAAATATTAAAATTTTGAACTTATAATAAATTTCAATCAAATGAAGGAACTGACTTTATCATAAACAAAAACTAATTAAAATCAATCCCAAAAAAGGTATAAAAATTAATTCGTTATTCCGTCGTTTTGTAAAAGTTTTGGTCTCAGTTACAAGATTTGACGTGAGAAAAAATATAGAAATTGAAAATTATTCAATAAATTAACCAATTAATGGCAAGAAAATGCATTAAAAATTGCGTTTAAAGATTTTAATATTTATCATTTTTAAACAATTTATTATTTATTAATATTATGAACAATTGTCGAAGCCCGAATGAATGCTCAAATTATGGCGTCCCTTAAAATTTAAAAATTTTTGAAATTCAACTTAATTTTGCAAATTTATGAAGTAAATTTGAATAAAATAAAAGAAAGCAAATAACTTTATTAACTATGAAGTGGTAGTAAATTTATAATTTATAAAAAGTTAAACAAGCATCAACCGGCAATAAAGAATTCTCAAATTTAATTTATATATAATATTTAATCAAAGGAACTATGAAAAGTAGAGATCGGATCGGTCGGTTTTTTTTTCGGTATTCGGTTTCAGTGACCGAGAAATTTTTGAGTTTTTCGGTTTTTTAACCGAAAGCGACCGACCGAAATAACCAAAAAACCGACCGACTTTTTTTAATGCTATTTTTTAACATATTTTATCCAAAAATGACCAATTTTTTTCAATTTTGAGCCATTTTTTGAAGAAAATAAGTATTTTTAAGGGTGCTATGTCGTTATATAAAAACCACCAAAAAAGGCGTTATATAAAAAAGCATAAAATGGAAATTTTCAACAAATAACTGCAAACTTTTGTCAATGTAAACTAAATTAAACATTCCTGGTATTTTTTGAAATTTTTGCAGGCTAATAGAGGATACGTAGGCTATCGAATTATATCAAGCTTTATTAAATTTAGATGATCTTGTAGAAAACATTTAGGGCTATCCCATGGTACCAGGAATGTTCAATTTAGTTTACATTGACAAAAGTTATGGGCAGTTATTTGTTGAAAATATCCATTTGATGGTTTTTTATATAACGCCCTTTTTGATGGTTTTTATATAACGACTCAGCACCTTTTTAAGGATCGGTTATGCCGATAGGCGCCGCTAAAACGATGTAAAATGACATGAAAAGATTTTGATGAAAATTATTGAATTTTTTTTTCAATATACAAAAAACATTTGTGAAATGACCTTATACTTGGTTAAGGATTAAAAAAATTAGTTTATTAAAATATTTAGAAATGTTTATTTATTTATATTTTTGAAAAATTTCCGATTTCTGACGTTTTTAGGGCCGGAATTCCGGCTTCCGAATTGGGCCTCGGAATTCCTATTTCATGATTTCTGATCTGGGGCCTCGGAATTCCATCCCTGATAGGTACTCTAAAATTCAGGACAAATCTGAAAAAATTCAGGACACGTGGTAGCCTTGCAGAAGAAGCAAAAAAGTCCTTTAAATCTCCCAAAAATTCAAAATAAATATTAAAGAGCATTTTCCTGATAATAAAAATGTTTTTTGCTTTCTGTTTTGGTTTTTAACCGAAACCGACCTACCGAGCCTCTTGTCCGGTTTCTAATGAAAAGTCTGCTCTGATTTTTAACAAGTAAACACTTCGCATAAATAACGAATACACAAACCATAAAATAAAATAAAAAATAAACTGATGAGAAGCGTGATGGCTTAAAATTCAAATATGCAAATTTAAATAATTTCTTTATAATATTACAAATCATATAATAAATGATAAGATATTTAACGAATTTAACACAAAGACAAATCATTATTAATTTTGTAGACTTTTTAAATAACCATTATTATTATTTATTCAGTTTAATTTTGAGTTGAATGGTGTAAACGCTGCCTCAAAATTTTGCTTTAGCGTTGATTTGATTAAAAAGTTTTTAAATTCTTTCATTAAATATTTTTAAGTTTCTTTAATTTTTTAGTCTATATTAAAAATATCAACTAGAAGAACATTGATTCTGCTTTTAGTTTTAATATGTATATTATATTTGCTTTTTCTTTAATTTTATTATTGCATCGTACAATATTTATTTATTCATTATTCACTATTTTTTAAACTTTTTTCATAATCTGATTTTCTTTATTAAATCGATTTCATTATCAAATTATTTCGTTTTTGATAACGCATTTAGTACGTGATACATGGTGTCTCTGATGCAAACGTGACATCATGCTGTCGGTATTTTAATTCTTTCTCTGAGTGCATACTTTTCAAGGCAATGATTATTTCGGCTACAGTAAGCCTTTGATCTATTGCTTTTAATTTTATATAAATTTTTAACAATATTTTAAAAATAATTCATTCGCTTTGTTATTTTCTGTATTAAACGTCTTCCATCGTAAATTATTTCATTATCAATTAAATTCTTTTTTGTCTTTATATTCCAAAAAATTATTTAACTTTTCACTTATATTTTATAGAATTTTTAGAAAATATATTAAAAAATTCAAAAATTTTGTATAGACAATTATTTTCGAAAAATTCAATTTCCATATGCTTTTTAAAGTTTTTAAATACTTTATTAAACATTACCAAAAATATAATTTGTTTTCATTTTCAAAATGTAAATATTATATTAGCTTAGCATTTATTTTTTTAGATAAAATTAACATTTTATCAGCATATTTCAATTAGATTATTGATTAAAATAAACGAATTAAATATTTTGTTATTTTTCAATTAATATATGATTTAGGTCAATAACAATTTATAAATTGTTAACAGGGCCAGTTTCAAGAAAAGCTTTTTTATACAAAATAAACATTTATTTAAAATACATATTAGGTTTTCAATGATTAACTTTTGCTTTTAGTACCAAGTGAAATCATGAAAGAATCATTATAAATATAAATTTGATTGCGAATTTTACTAGTTTTATTGATTATTTTTTCTTTAAATTATATAATTTTGTAGCTTAATTATACCTTCCTATTGCACTTTATCCACTTGACCTGATGTTTGTGTATGTTTGCGTTTTTGTGTTGTAAAACATCTCTATGTTTTATAAGTTTTGGCGGAATGGCTCTATTATATTTTATTATTTCATTTTTTCGGTTTTTTACATTGTGTTGAAACGCAAAACAGTCTTTCATTTTAGTTAAATTATTATTTTATTGAATATATAATTCAATATTTATGTTTTTCACTATTTGGAACTTACCGATTTCATTATTAAATTATTGCAATTTGATGCCATTGCAAGTTTATTGGCATTTATTATTTTCATTTATAAATTCTGCTATTTATTGTGTAAATTAGTGTAAGCAGTTTCTCAAGATAGTAATGCTCTGTATATTATCTTGTTTTGCTGTAGTTAATAAATTTATTATAGAAATATGGTAACTATTTTCTATTTTGTAGAACTATATATTAGATTTTATGTTGGTAGATATTGATAGGCTAAATGTGTTTTATTGATTAGCAATGAGAGTTCGTTAATTTTTTTATTCACTTGAGCAGGCTGATTTCAAATTTATTATCCACTTGAGCAGTCTCATCAGCTTTGTTGAAATAGTTACAAAAAAGGTAATTTTTTTAAATCAAATTATTTTAAATATAATTATTTTTCAGGAAAACTTCTAATATATTGTATAAATTCAAACCATATATTTACGGAGTGACATGAATTTATAAAAAACAAATATTTAAATATAAAAAATGCAAAAAATGATACTAACCAAAGTTATTAGTATACTTTTAGTTAAAAAGCGAAGGTCAGTGAAGGTAAAAGAAGCTGAGTGTTGGATGCAAAGAATTTATACCAAAATCAATTTTACAAATAATATTTAAATAATTTTATTATTTCGAAATTAATTTGTAACTATTTATCCAAAAATACATTCCGTAGTAATTATCCATTGTAATAGCATTTATAATATTAGTCAATATTAAAAGAATACTGCAATTACTGAGTTGATTAATTTATTAACTTTGTTTATTAGATTTACAATAAAAAGTCTTGAAATTTCCTATAGCAACACTAATCAATTCAATGAAATTGTTTTACGATTAAATATAATCCAACTTAAATTAATTTAGGATTTAATTTATCAGTTCAATATATTTTTAAAAACTTATTAAATTAAATTATTATACAAAGATAATTTTATATCATTTGATTTATGATTTATTTACGAGAAAAATTTTATTTCAGTCTTGAAAAATTCTTGACTGTCCCTTCTATTGTTCATATTCTGCCTGAAGATGGTTTATTTGTTCGTTGTGGATTTTCGGGTTATTAATAACCTATTTACTTAATAAATAATATTAAACATATAAAAGACATTCAAATTACTATTAAAATATTATTAAATTTTAAGCTTATTTATATCATCCAACAGTTTAACATACAACTTATAACACAACCAAATACGTATTAATTAAATTTTTTTTAAATTTATTATTTCTTTTAATTTATATAGCAATGCAGCGATATCATACAATAAAAATTTAACTTTGTTCTTGTGTTAAACAAAAGTGTAATTGATATTTTTTAGTTTTTTGAAAAAAAAACATTTTTCATATAGAAAACTATGTTATTCTAAAAATATTATATTAGTTGTTCTAATTAAATTTTAATCATTAATTAAGGTTCGTATTAATAAAATTATAATTTTTTCTATTAAATCTCAATTTCACACTAAGCAATTGTTATTATTTAAAATTAATAGCAAATTTTAATTTATTTATGTTTGGGTTTAATGTTTTTATTTTTGGAAATTAGTATTAAAATGTTAAATGATTGTTAAAATCTTGAGCACATAAACTCAACTTATATTTTTTAATTATCAATTTGCATTTATGCATTATTTTAGCAATTAATCCATTCTTTGAGGAGGAATGGTCCGAGAATCAATCCGTCCACATGGCCACTTTTTTGAACATTGTCGCATTAGACAACAAAACAAAATCCTTATAAGGTTTTTACTTTATATATTATATTCTCATTTTCTATCAAGTTTTAATTCGAATTTTCATTCCAATGGAATTATATAAAATTATTTTATTAGCACTATTTATGTCAAGATATTTATATTTTAATATTTTTTTTTTGCATTCTCATAATTGTATAAAATTTATTTTATTGTTGTACAAAAGCAGCGAATTGAAAGAAAAAAAAATAAATATTTAATTTAATTGTTAATTATTCTTAAAATAAATTATGTCATCTTTTATTAACTTTTCTATGAGATTCTAAAAATTATCTCAATGTCACAAAATATATTTTTAAGACTTTTTAATAATTGAGTAAATTTTTATTTTTTATAAAACGTATTTCCAAGTTTTCTTGTAAAATTTCTTTTGCATTTTATTTATATTTATTTTTTTTATTTTTCTGATTCATTGCTAATAAATTTATTTTAATGTTTATTAATAATTCTCTTAAACATATAAATTAAATTTATTAAAAAATATTAATTTAATTTTCTCTTGGAAAGCCATTAAAAATCTCAACAGCAGTTGATTGCGATATGAGTTATTTATTTTTAATATAAATTCCATCTTTGTTGAAAAAAATTCATTAAATAAATATTTGACGATTATATATTATTTTTTACATTATATTTCGATAAAAGAATATTTTTTGCGTAACTGATTTATATTTTGCAGTTTATGTAATTCTTTTTTCAATAAATTTATGTGTATTCTGTGTGAAAAAAAATTTTTTTTTTTAAATTAAAATTACTTTAATTTAATTTCTTGCCTTAAGAATGTCTTTTTGGTTACACATTGAAAGAAAAAATTAATTGTTAAAATTTTATTGAATTTATTTATTATAATCATAATTTAAAAAATGTCTTTATCATTTAAGTTTCATTTTTAAAAGGATTCCGGAATTCTTTTAATAATATTAAATAATTTACTTATTTTTATTTTTCCTGTTGATAATGATCATCATTTTCTATGCATATTTAGCAAAATTTTATAAAATTATCTTTTCATTAATTTTTTCTTTTGAACTAGGTATTTCAATTGTTATTGTATTTCATGCAAATTCTCTTACAGGGTGACAAATAAGTAATGTCCCACTTTTAAATTTCTTATATTTCGAAAAGTAAAAACGGATTTTATTATTTTAATATCCATATTAAAGCCATTCAATTCTCTTTAAGGAGAACGGAATGAAAAACAAAAATTTCATTCTAATTGAGTGTAATGACACCATCAAAAATTGTGACCCATTTTTGGCGCCAATAGTTAACTGTGCTTAGAATAAAAAAATTCTAACAACCGAACTAAGTAAAGCAAAAGAATGAATTTGCGTGGAGAATATGACATAACATAATTCTTTAAAATAAGCATGAAATCAGCGGTAATTACTGTTTCTAAGTTCATGAAAAAAACATCAAAACAAGAGTGATCAGAAATCCTAAATTTCAACGAAAAAATTGCGCACCGAGTCAAAATGAAAATGGATTAATTTAGACAAATAGCAAAAATTAACTAGGACTATTCCGTTATTAGATAAGTAAAAGCCAATTTTATCACGATGTATAAGAAAAAAGTTATGCGTCTATGAAATGGGGTGATATCCTTACGGCACGCTCCAAGGGGTCAAATGCACAAAACAGTTACTCAGAAGAAATTCTTTGGCCGTGGCATAAAGCCTCGGTCCAAGTGTTAGATTATGCCAGACAATGGTCTTTTTGGTGAAATTAGGAACAGTGTTTTGGATGGTTGGAACTTTATGTCTGGTTCAGGGGCAATTTTTGGGTTTTATCCATGATAAAATGCGGGCCTTTATTCCCCTAAAGAGAGCCCAAGATTTACCTTGTGTAGTCCATTTAAGTGACAAGGGCCTTCGTTAATTCTCATGCAAAAAGGTTTCTTTTCGTTAAACCTTTCTCGGGAAAATGACCAAAACATTGACCCGGGAGTGCGTGCCAACTGTAAAAAAAAATTTCGGCACGTTTTTAGCTCTATCACAGGACTTCCTAAAGATAGGATAAATCTATTATAAAGCCAATATATAATTGAAAAGAAAAAAAAAATTATTTCAAATAATTTAACACTTCAAATTATTGCTTATTCCACTCAAATCTTTTTTGGTTATTTTTCTGATTTAATAGAAACATGATGGGATTGGGAACTGCCCAGTTCGCCGCGGTATATTTAGCTCTAGTTTATAATGAAATCAATCTCTTATTTATGAATTTAGATGTTTTATATAGGTTCCATTTTAATAATCATTATTTTTTAATATATTTAGCAGAAATTGAAAGTTTTTGTAATATTCTTTATGTTTTAAAATGAATAGCTATTTTAATTAAGAAAATTTCAATAATTTCAATTTATTTTTTTTGTCTTTTTAAATATATTTATTTTCTATGAAAATTCATTGTAAAGAGTAATTTTTGGGCCCTTTAAAAATGCGATTTTTGCATTTTTTTTTTAGAATAAAACATTTATTCATGCAATTAAATAGATTTTTTTTTGTGCAATTAAATAGATATTTTTTTCTTTTTTGTGTTTTAGCAAAATTTTCTTGCTGTAAGTTATTAAGTTTCAAGATGTTTTTTTCATCATACTTTATTTTTAGATTAATTTTTTGTGATTTTTTTTTTTTAGAAATTTGTTCACAATGAGAATAGTAGTACTGAATATTCTAATAATTAGAATTCAATTCTGTTTTTCATATCAAACATTTTACAAATTTTAGCAAAATTAACATTTATAATGTTGTAAAAATTAATTACAAAATTAAACTAATTTCAAATTGTTTTTTGTAATTTGTAGAGGCGAAAACGTAAATAACCAAAGGAATGTGAAATAGATAAGCTCCTTAAATTCAGCTTGAGTGGTTGGTTAACAAACCAAATCTATAAAAAAGGTGGGAAAAAAGCTGACAATACTTAAATATTTAAAACGACGTTGAACGGCAGTTGAGCGGGGGGGGGGGGGGGGGGAAATTGAATGTACAAATGCGATTGGTAGCAATTTACGAATTGAATAAACATGATAAGTTGGTACCACTCAATTCATAAAAAATTAGTAGAACTTTAAAATTTTTGTAATTTTGAGACTATTTGCATTAACAATATTATGCCAAAATATTATTAAAAGTTTGCTTGTAAAGGTTGAATTTTTTCATTATGCAAATACAACTTTTTAGTAGAAGTGAAATGTTGTCATTCAATGCATATAGTCGAAATATCGTTAAATTATTTAATTTTCCCTTTTTTAAATTATTTAAACATCTTCAAAAATGTAACTTCTGCAATGTATAAAGAATATGAGCAATTTCAAAATTACACCACATTTTGTTTTGGCAAAAACCGGGGGGACAAGTGCTGGTCTATGCGAAAAAAAACTCAGTGTGGGCGACCCGAAAAAACTCAAGTAATGATCAAATAATTATATATAATACGAATAATATTTAAATATAAATTTATAAATTACAAAAATTCACCATTTTTTATAAAGGATTATATTTTGTAACAATCAATTTTATCCATTTAGCATCCGCTTGTTAGGCCGTCAGCAAGCTCTATAAACAAGGATAGCAACCCAAACATGAAACTATTTCAAAATGCTCTTAAAAATCAAAGAATTCATAAGAAATTTAAGTAAAGTTGATCAGATAGTTTTTCGAGTTAATATGAACCCAAAAATTGGCGAAAAATGGAATTTTCATAAGAAAATTATCATAAATGTTCAATTTTATAGTAACTATTTTTAAACTTTTAGCCTGGTCTACGAATTAAGTCGTAGACTAACACACTTCAGCTTGTATCTCGGGCAATGAGGATGAAATTTCGAGTATTTTTGTAACTTTTTTTAAATTAGTATATTTTCTTCTTTTATTATTTAAATTAATTTCTTAGGATTAATTTTGAAGAAATGAATTGCACTTTTAAAAGAGTGCGGGAACATTATTCGCATTGTCATTTTATGCCCAGATCATCTTTCTGCAACCTAGTTTTTTCTTAAATCGGTTAAGTTTTTAATTATTATTTTGAAAATTTTACCCGATTAATTAATTTATTTTTATAATGTGTTTATTTCTGTTATAATTTAATAAAGGTTTATACAAATACAATATATACATGTCTTCACTCTAAAAAAAGAAGTCGTCAATGATTTGGTTTACATAAAATAACTATATTATTTATTAATCGCTCTTTTTTTTAAATTTAATATTTTGTATTTTTTAGTACACTATTTTTGAAAAATTTTATATTGCTTATTTAAACTTCTTGTTAAGTGAATGATTAAAGAAAATTCTTAGTACTGTGTTAATTTTTTTAATATAATAAAAGTGATAAAATTATTATATTAAACATTTAATTAAATTGTAAAATTGTTTTAATGTGCCTAATATTTGTACTTGAAAATGTTGTTTTATAATTTTTAAATATTAAGTGTTATTAATTATAGCAAATTGTAGTTTTAAAGAGTGCAAAGAGAATAAAGACCGATTTTGGATATTTTTTTAATATTTTTCAATTGTTTAATGCTTTTTTGAAACTATTTTCATAATTTTATTCAATTCGTTATTTAATTTAATAAATTGTTTAAATGAATATCATATCCCAATGTTTTCAAGTGTAACTATGAAGGCAATAATGAAAATCTCGTGCAAGCTACAGTGATGTTAAAATTCCTATCATATAAATTACCTCCATTATTTAATTAATCGTTTATTTTTGGTTTTAAAATTTTATATTTTTTATTATGCTATTTTCAGAAAAATTTATTTGTTATAAATATTTAATTTTTGTACAATTATTTAAAAGAGTATTTTATCCAAGATTTTTATTTAACATAATATTATTTTTTATTAAGTTTATTTTTGCATTTAACATCAAAATATCAATATTTGTTAAATTTAAAAAATTGTAATTATTCTTTTCCTTTATTTAAGATAATATACGAAATTTTTCTTTCTTTTATCAATGATCTTTATATATTGGGCTGTCTTTTGCGACTAACATAATCATCATATTCTTAAAATAATAATTACTTTTATTTTTTTGATAATGAATTATTAATCGTTTTTATTTTTATTTTTTTGTTTTAATAATAAGGAAAATCAAAAAATATTATGCTTTAAACGCCACAAGCTGAACATTAATATTTGTATTACTTACAAAGAAAGAAATTCTTTTTAAATTTTACCATCAATCGGTTTTATTTTTGTTATGCCGGCCGATGGCAAACAAATAATCAATATTTATTTGGAGCAGAATGGGAAAAGAAGACACAAATTTGGGGAGGAATATTTAAATAGCAAAAGAAGGAAATAACATAAAATGAAAGAAGTGAACGGGGAGGGTCAACATAGCGGGTATTTATGGGCGGAAAAAGGGGCGTGACATAATGAAGGGAAGAGGGAAATACAAACAAAACAAAAGGGTCAAATGGGTACCGGACAATTGGGTCCCAACCCTAACATCTCCCCCCTTAAAAAGTGTCGGGCCTCCGTCCATCTACCGCATCCTCAGGTCGGCGATGTTATGCCTCTTGTCCACAGTCGGAAGCTCGGAGATCATCTTTCATTTGATCTCGTCGGCCGTCGCTGCCGATTTGTTGCTTCCCGACAGGTGCACCGGATGAGGCGCTCTTCAGACCAAATCCGTCAATAAGAAAATTAAAATTTTCATCTTCATCCGGCATGTACGGCTGTACACTCTTTGCCGGGAATTCTCCGGTCGTGCCGTCCAAAAACTGAACGTCGTAAATTCCTCCTTTTTGGCTGATCA
The DNA here is from genome assembly GCA_023374025.1 of Heterodera schachtii. Lineage (NCBI taxonomy): Eukaryota > Metazoa > Nematoda > Chromadorea > Rhabditida > Heteroderidae > Heterodera > Heterodera schachtii. The sequence continues at coordinate 418,320 of SIJG01000045.1, forward strand.
CACGTCCGGCACGCCATGGCTCATCTCCCATGCTGGCGATCACATCCGCTCCAACGGCGAAGTTCTGCTTCTTACCACGTCCGTGTTTTCCGAAGAATTTCTTCACTTTCTTCTTGCTCACTTCGTTCACTTTGGCAGTTTCAGTTTGGAACTTGTCCTTCAGACCATTCCTGATGGAGTCCGACAACCCCAGTCTGTCCATCATGTCCATTCCGAGTAAGTTCTTTGATCCGTCTTTGGAAACAAAGAAATGCCCAACCGCTGAACGATTTCCAAACGAAAATGTTGCATTTCCTTTGCCAACAAATGGTCGAGTTGTTCCATCGTGGTACAGAGCACGTTCTTGACAACGGCTCAATTTCAAAGCTCCGATTTTGCGCACGGTGTCCTCACGAAGAACAGTTCCTTCAGTGCCAAAATCTGCAATGAAATCCACGTTTGTTCCGTCCACATCAATCGGAACTTTGATCATTCCATTGATCATTCCATTCTTCCTCTGGTTCTCATCTTTAACCAGGAATAATCCTCCAACGCGGATGTTGTTCACCGCTTTTTCCTTCTTTCCTCCGTTCTTCTTTAGCCATGCCTGGTGCTTGGCACACATCCTTTCCAAGTGGCCATTCCTCTTGCACTTTCGGCAAACCGTTTCTTGGTGTCTGCATTCCCTCGACGAATGCTTCCCACCGCATCGCCAGCATTCGCGCTGCGAACGGTTGCTGCTCCGAGTTCCTGTCGACATGCTGCTAGCATTCGACGAATGGTCCGAGTTCTTCCTCTTCTTTTGGCCCTTCAATTTGGCTGCCAACAAATGCTTCGAAACATGTGGCTGCTCCAGTGCCTTGGCTTCGGCGATGGTCGACATGTAGATCTTCAGGTCGTCTACCACGGTGTCGTACTTGACCGTGTCACCATCCGCTGCCAACTTGGCCAAAATTCTCGACCTCAAAGTAGCGTCCTTCGGCGATTTCAAAGAAATGAGCAAAACCATGCAGTTGAATTGCTCCTCATTCATTTTCTTGAAGTTGAAATCCCGCAGAAGCTTCTTTTGCCGGATAATGAAGGTGCCAAAATCTTCGTCGTCGTCTTTCACCGATCGGAGACACTCATACCTGTCAATCCAAACGGATTGAGGTCGGCTGAACAAAGCCTTGAGTTTGTCGGAAGTCTCCACAAAGTCGAAGTCGGTCACTTCACTCGGTAAGACAGACTTACAATATTCGCTGAACGTCGGTCCACACAATTTCGTCATCAACAGCTTCACCTTCAATTCATCCTGAAGATTCGGCGCGGCACAGTCAAGAGCGAACTCGAATCGCTTGAGCCAGTCCTCAATTTCACAGCCACGATGCTGACTAGCATCAAAACATTCCACATCCGGGAGTGTCGGCAATTGGGCGGCATTCTGTGCCGGTGGCGCATTTTGCTGTTGAGCAGCCAACAATTGCTGCAAAATGTCTGTCAATCGTTGGATTGCTGCGTCCCCCATTTTTGTCGTTCACCACTCTATTGCTAACAGCGCCTAGCTTGTTAAAAGAGTGGGTGCGCGTGGGTGAACTGAAAAGTGTCGCCTAGACACAAAATCAGCAGCGCAAAATTTTCCACTACTAACAGTGCCAAACTGTTAGCAGGACGAACAAAAATGTTGTTTATTATCGCCTAGATAATAAACAATTGCAGTCCTCAGCGATGACTCAGCAAATTCGATTGCTGTTGACCTCTCCCTCCAATAAAGAGTCAAACTTGGAAAAAGTTTGTTGATTGCTTCAAGCAAATCAACAAAATCCAAATGCTGCGTCCACAATTCAAATAAATATGCCCACAGTGCAGTAAAAGGTCAGCACGGGCGTCGCCAATTGTTATGCCGGCCGATGGCAAACAAATAATCAATATTTATTTGGAGCAGAATGGGAAAAGAAGACACAAATTTGGGGAGGAATATTTAAATAGCAAAAGAAGGAAATAACATAAAATGAAAGAAGTGAACGGGGAGGGTCAACATCGCGGGTATTTATGGGCGGAAAAAGGGGCGTGACATAATGAAGGGAAGAGGGAAATACAAACAAAACAAAAGGGTCAAATGGGTACCGGAAAATTGGGTCCCAACCCTAACAATTTTACTGAAATTTTTTATTTTTAAAAAATTTCACAATCAAAGTAAATAATAAATATAATGTAAGAACTTTTTTTTGTTTTTATTTTTTAAATTAAACACATTAAGCATTGGATGCGAATATATTTGTAATATTTTTTTATATACAGAATTTTTTTATTTTTTGATTTTATAATTATTGTTTTGGGTTATTCTTTATTTTTTTTATCACTTAATATCTGTTTCTTTTTTATATTCGAATGATTTAAGATTAATATTTAGTAATTATTTTTTAAACAAAAATTTAATTAATCTAATTTCAGTCAAAAAGATTTTATTCTAACAAATATATCTCTAGTTCTCCTCCTGGCTTTCGGACATCTTTTTATTGATTTGGTGACATTTTGTAATAATTTAAATTAAATGATATAAAGAATTATTAATAAGGATTATTCATACAACTTTATTTAGTTTTCAATTTATATTCTGCGAATATGTAAATGAACTCTTCAGTTGAAATTATGTCTTTTTTATTTAGTCATGAATTATTTTCTATCATAAATAAATTATCGGATAAATTATGTTTAATATTTATTCATACTATATCTCAAAGAAATTATAATAAGTTTTCTTAATATTTAAAATTATAGTTTTATATTTGCTTTATTTTTTCTTATTTTACAACAATCTTCTGAAACATTTTATTAAATAATATTTATTCTTCAATTATTTGATTGTTCAATAAAGTTTCCGAATATAAATATGCATTTTATTAAAAATTATAATTTTTATTTTAGTATATCTCGATTATCAACCTAGATTTTTTTGTTTTTAGCTAATTGTTTAGTCACTACTATCAATATGTTATTTTAAAATTACTAATTTGTACGGCAATTTCTGAAGCCAACTTGCAGTATTTCGTTGTTAAAGTAACAAATATTATTTATAAAATAATATTTTTGGATTTTATATGATTTATTTAATTTGTATTATTAATGTTTATTATTGATTATTATTTTTATTATTTCTTTTAATTTTAATATAGAAAAATTATATAGAATTGTTAAAAACTTATTTTAATCTTTTTTTACTAAACTTGCGACACGTACTGTTTACTTGCGATGGTCCATTATAGTTCAAATGGATTTTCTATTATCTAATATATTATTTTTTAACATCAATTTGTGCAGTATTTTTGTGCATTTTGTATAATAATTTAAACAGGTAATTTTCATTATTTAATTTTCATATATTCGATAATGACAATAATACACAGAAAAAAATTTATTTTCTTGCATTTGCCAAATTTTATTGATTTAAATTTTTTAAATTATTTAAATAAAAATTATTTTGTTTTGATAATTAATTTCTTGCTTTGTTGTGAGAGAAGGAATGCTTTTTTTATTATTATTCTTTTACATCTGTTCATAATTTGTTGAATATTTTTTTTCATCAATTTATTTCAAATATTATACATTGTTTCATTTAGTAGCAATTTGATTTGATCTATGCAATCCTTCATTTTATTTTAAATTTTTTTTGAGTTTTTTAATCAATTTTTTGATGCAGAAAAAAGTGTATTTCAAATTCAATCAAATATTTATACAAATAGAATTTTATTTCTTAATTTTAGCTTTTCTCATGCCAATCAATGAGAATAAGAATTTATGTCAATGTAACCATGTACAGTCAGGTGCAAATGTTTAACACCACTAGCCATTTCGAGAAATTTGGCTTGATAAAAACTTAATGATTGACGATGACCAAAATGTGTTGACATTTTTTGTTATTTTTAATGAGCTTTCGAATGATACCAATCATTAGGCCAAATATCGGTTTAAGCCCGAATTACAGTTGATTATGTGTACCATACCCCATTTTCAGTGGTGCATATGTTTAACACCACTTTTTGGATCTCAAATTTGGAAGCACAGAAAAACCTGAAATAATTCATGCTAACATAAGTTTTCATGCTTATCAAAAAACTCCTTTACACCAACTTGATCAGATCACTCCTTCATGGTGATCGGGACACCCCAAAATACACTGTAAATCGTGGAAATTTTCAAAAAAAATTCTTATGGGGTTGGGAAAATTTTTCTGGAAATTTTGAATAGGCCCATTGGCAAGAGCATAATTTTCTCTACAATATTCATAAGACCGTAAGTCGTTGTGACTTAAACCCGCTGAGGTATGGGCACTTCAATTTCGGTGTTAATGATCTCTACTGTAAAATGTACTACTTCCATAAGAAATACAGTATTTTCTATAGACACCGAAATTGATCTACCCATACCTCAGCGGTTTTAAGTCGTAGACCCATCATACAAAAAAATTTTCCCAACCCCCTAAGAATTTTTTTTGAAAATTTCCATGATTTATAGTGTATTTTGGGGTGTCCCGATCACCATGAAGGAGTGATCTGATCAAGTTGGTGTAAAGGAGTTTTTTGATAAGCATGAAAACTTATGTTAGCATGAATTATTTCAGGTTTTTCTGTGCTTCCAAATTTGAGATCCAAAAAGTGGTGTTAAACATATGCACCACTGAAAATGGGGTATGGTACACATAATCAACTGTAATTCGGGCTTAAACCGATATTTGGCCTAATGATTGGTATCATTCGAAAGCTCATTAAAAATAACAAAAAATGTCAACACATTTTGGTCATCGTCAATCATTTAAGTTTTTATCAAGCCAAATTTCTAGAAATGGCTAGTGGTGTTAAACATTTGCACCTGACTGTATTATTCTTAAATATTTTTGTCATTTGTAATTGCTATGTATTTTATTGTTTGATTGTCCTTTTTATTCAATTTTTTTAAAAATATAACTTGAAAATTTAAAAACACTATTTATTATTTTTTCTTAAGACGATTTTGAAAATTTTAATTAATCTTTTAAGAGATTATTTTTATTGAGTTAAACATATTTCTTTTAAGTTTGTAAAGAACATTTTTTAAAATTTCATTATATATTTTTTCATGAAATTAAAAAATCTTTAAACTCAACAGCAAAAATTAGCAGTTAATGTGAATGACATTGGTCAATTCTTTGTTCCATCCTTTCTCCGAACAATAATCGTCTCCCCACCCCCTCACCTTCGAAATGAGTTGAAAAAACAGAATTACGGGCGCGCTTCCCCCTTTCAGTTTGAAAAAGTGCCGGAATTGGAAAAATTGCCCACTATCTCAAATTTTGTCGTTCTCAACTCATTTTTAAGAGTTATGAAGTCTGGTTATAAGGTTGATTTTTTAAAATTTTTTAGACCAAATAAATTTTTCCTAATTAATTATTAACTCTTTATTATGATTATAATATTTGATCAACGAAATATGTCATATGTTTCAAAATAACATTTCATTTTTATTTTATGTGATTTAAATAAAAATATTTATATTACCAAAATTATACTCATTTCTTTTTGAATTGGATCTTTTCTTAGCTAAATTATTTTAAAACAATTTGGTTTTTGATTAATTTGTTAAGAACAAAAATAACAATTTGTTTCTTTGGTTTTTGCTTTTCAATTAATTTTATTTTTCAAAAATTAATCCAATTAATTACTTTTTAAATTCAGGTGCGTTCTTAATTATCCAAGTCATGCCGTTTCAACTTCTTGTCTTTTCCACAAGTTCTTAATTTCTTTTCCTCTAGGCTTTTTATGCTTAATTTGTTGGTATTTTTTTATTTCTAATAATTTTATTAATGTATTTATTATTCATGAGCTTATGCAAATTTGTTTTAAAAATAATGGTTAAATTATTTTTCATTCAATTTAATTATTTAAATTGGTTTTGATTTTATTAGAAATTCATATCTTTTTCGTTGTTTAATATTTTTACATTTTAATTACCCACCAATTATTTAATCACTCACCTATTTGTAGTTTGTAATTATTGTTTTGCTAAGCTTTGGTTTTCTAATCTGTCGAAAGATGATTATATTCTATTTAATAATTATTATCATAAATTCTGTATTATTTTACTATAAATATCATTATATTTCACTTTTCCATCACTTTAAATGAGTTCAAATAAGTAAAATAAAGTTATTTAATTCATGAATTATTTCTAAACTAGTTAGCATATTTTATTTTTTTAATGCTAGGTTTTGTTTGAGTTTAAATTTTCTGAGTTAATAATTATATGGCTATTTTTCGTTAATACTTCATTTAAGATTTTCCTTTACAATATGCTTATTTTCACTCCTTGAGTAAAAATTCGTTTTGTTTGATATTTTAATGGGCTTTTTTGTTTTTTAGTAACAATAAAAGAGCTTTTAGTAAAAATATAAATAAGAATATATTTTCTTGTCCATTTTTCCCAGGTATATGTTTTCAGATCCACTCACATGACTTATATAATTATATTGCAAATACATGTATTAATTTTTTTGTATTAACACCAATTATGATATAATTTTTAAAAATTTTGTTAAGCACTTTTTCCATTACGAGATTTCTCGATTCGCGTGTCAAAGAATTCTACGATTTTTATTTCCGAATTTTAAATTGAATTTTGGCGGCTAATTCATTTTATCTTATTCTTTTGTTTTTTTGTACTATTATAATTTTTAATGATCATTTAAATTTCTAAATTTGTTACAGTACACAAACAAAAATATTAATTTTTCGTGCAAAATTGGCTTTTAAATTTGAAAAGAGAGCCTAACGTAACCGCCGGAATTTTCTAAAATAATTTGACAAATAAAATATTTTTTTTTGAAAAACTATTATCGAAAATGAGTCAAGCTAATAAAAGCTATTCAACTATAAATTACTTGAAAACGTAAATAATGCACAACAATGATGATCATATTAAAAAATAAATAAATAATTTATGAACTTATTTGTTTAAGGAAAATATGCAGAAAAAAAAATATGAAAAAACAATTAAAAATTATTAATTGAAGATGAATAAATAGATGAATATTGATTAACAATTTGACGAATTTATATGTTTTTAATGAAATTCTTATAATAAGAAGCATTGTAATTTGTTTTGTTTTGTTGTACATCTGATGAAAATTTTAATAAATATGAATGAACAACAATTTGTTTTAATAAACTATTAAAAACTAATGTTTTAATTTTAATATTTTATACATTTTAAAATAAATTAAGTTGCTGATAGTTATATCATTTTTACAAATTTTATGAATTAAATTGCTAAAGTAAAGACATATATAAATGTTTATTGCGCCGATGGGAAAAGGGATTTTTAATTTTGAAGCCAGCAGCGAACATTTAGTCAGTCATATACATATAAAAAAGAAATACATAATTACAATATTAAAATTAAATTCTTAAGTAAAAATGCTTAGATCTTTTTCAAAAATATTTACCTTAATTTTTGAATATTTTATTGAATACAATAAAATGACGATTAAATTTGTAAAAAAAATTATCCAATTTTTCCAGAAAAATTTTCCAAACCCCCTAAGAATTTTTTTCGAAAGTTTCCCCGATTTCAAGCCATTTTGACTTTTGAGGTCACCATGAAGGAGTAATATGTTTATGTTGGTTAAAGACTTTTTTGATCAGCATTAAAAGTTAGCCTAGAGGTAATTTTTCTAAATTATTTATCGCTATATAAAACAGTTTTGGTCGATTTAACATTTTGCTCCATTTTTCGCACCCCAAGCCCAAACGAATGAAAAAATTGTAAATTTTTAAAACATATAACATATCTTTTGATTTTTTTTAATCTTTTTGAGAAAACAAATCATATTATATTTTAAAATCAAAAACTGACTTGCAAAACATTTTATTATGGAAGATAGTGAATTTCATTTAAAAAGAAAAACTAAATTCTATTAATATGTTCAACAAACAAATGACTATTATTACGCAGTTCACTTTATTTTATCTTAAAGAAAAATTGCAACATGAAAAGTAATTAATAGTTAAACATCAATTTTAAAAAGTTGATACAATAGTAATTTTTAAATAATAGAGTTTATTTTTTCAATAATAGACTTCTAATTGAAATTTCTCATTGAATTAATAAATCGCCGTTTGCGTCGCCTTTTCCACTGCTGAAAATTCGAGAAATAAAAATGCAATTAATGAATAAAACCCTTGTAGCATAAAAAATATTTTAAAAATAAAGATTAAAAATTATTTCATCTGACAGTAAAAAAAAATTAAATACCTTTTTAATTTTATTGCATATTATTTATTACCCATTTCTGGGTTTGTCAAAATATTATATATGCTAATATTTAAATTTATCATATTTTATTTATCAAAAATAGTCGACATTAAAAATATAGTCATTTAAATATTAGACCAAAAACTATAAACCATATATAATTAATTAAAAAACAAAAATATTATAAATTTAATTGTTAAAATTTTTATTATTTAGAGAAAAATAAAATTTTTCAATTAATGTAACAATTAATATTAAGGTAAAACATTTAAAAAAAAATTAAATTATGTAATTAAACTATCGATTTTCTTTTTTGTTTCCTTAGCAGATTATTTTTGTTAGTTTATTTTGTTTATAATCAATATTGGAATTCAAATTTAAACATTTGAAACACCTGATTTAATTTTCTAGTAAGTAAATTGCTTGATATTTAAATAAATTTTCAAAAAAATTTTTAAAATTGGAAGTCACTTTATTCTTTTGAATTTTATCGAAACCAATTATAAGTACATGGTATTTACTAATTGTATGTGGGATAAATCAATATTTATTCCTTGACTGTTGACGGACTTAAGACAGTGTTTAATTGTTTTAAAATAACTATTGTTTTACAAAATTTTTGAAAATTGACCAAAAAACAAAAGGCCAGAGACGGACATCCGCTATAGTGGGAGGTATAATCCCGAACTTTTAATTAGTTGAACAGCATTTAACCCAAAATTGATTGCACAAATGATTTACCTAAATATAAAAAACGGTAATCGATAATTTATAAAAATGATCAAAAAATTGTTTTCTAAAAAAAAGAAATTAAATTTTAATGGTAAATGGCATAACTTAACAATTTTAAAAATAAAAATGCAAAATTCCATGTGGACAAGGAGAAAAGTTACTTTATGTAACTCAATAAATAATAATTCATCGATTTATTTATAAGGGAAAAGCCAAGATTTCTATATTTCAAATCTAAACATTTGCTGCTTATTTGATTTACCTTTTCGTTTAAATTATACAATATTTAAAGCGAGAGTACCAATAAAGCAGAAAACAATAACACTAAACAAATATAAGTCAATTAGTTTTTCACAAAATATAGTAAAACAGCTAAACTTATTCAAATCTATTTAATTTATAAAATAATTTTTTTATTTAATGAATAATTTTTAAATAGCTGAAAAATAAAGACTGGTTATTTACAGAGTAAATAACATTATGAAATTAAAAACCTAAACTTTTAGACTTTTGTTTTTAATTTAATAAAACCAATTTTTTGAAAAAACAATTTTTAAAATTAATTTTGATGCAATAAAACTCTCTCTGTGAGATAGCAAATAGCTAGAACACGATAAAATAAAATACGGAACTCAAGAGAAGAAATATTTTTGCTTAAAACAAAATGAACGAAGAAAATTTTAAAAAATAAAGTCGTAAATAAATTAGAACTAAAAAGAAAAAATTTGTTTTTTGTAAACTTTAATAAACTTAACTATATAAACCAGATCAAGTTTAAACTGAATCAAATTCTTCAATGAGCATCAAGGGACAAGAAGTTGAATTATACCATGAATATTTATTTAATACAGCTAACCATAAAATGTTTACAAATTTATTTTAAGAACTGCTCATAAATACAAATAATATGAACTTTAATAATAAATTATTTTAATTATTTCATAATAATAGCGCCATAATCACTGAGAATGACTATTATGATGCCAGAGCACCACAGCATTTTTGGTTTGTGAGAAACTTTGTGGGCGATGCATTCAGATAAAACACAAAAAATAATGTGCTAACAATCAAATACAATACACGTAATTTAAAAGAAATTTAAGATCTAAAATAAATTTTAAAAAATTTATTATTTTGAAAAATAGTGTAAAATCTCTTTTGAAATTCATATCCAAGAGGCTTAGCCTTTTGGCATATAAATTACTACTGTAAAATTAAATAATATTTTCCTTGAAATAAATTAATATTGAATTCGAAATAAAATTTTAATTAAATTAAAATATGGGTAAATTTTAAATCACCAAAAATTTAAAATAATCAAATATTTCTAAATTATAAAAGAAAGCATAGTTTAGTTATTATGTAAATAATTAATATAAAAGGAAAAACTCGTTGAAATCATTTGTTTGAATATTTGAAATAAAAATAAATCAAATTTAAAAACAAAAAATCAAAATACGATTTATTAATGATCTAATTAAAAGCAAATAAAATTATCTTAATAGAACTATACAAAATAATAAGATAAAAATTTGAATACTTAATTAATGAGTTATTGAAGAACCATGTCTGAAAGTGGTCACCAAAATCGGCATTTTCCATAACCACTAAGTACAAAATTTTTTAGAAGTGACCGTGAAAGTCAAAATTTGAATATCTTGGTAAAACTGTCACTCTCAAATAGCAAAAATAGAAAAGAATTGAGGCCATATTCTTGTTCTACTGGGATAAATTATACAGAAAAACTTCATTTTATTATTTCAGGTTTCGGTTTTAACATTAAAAATTGAGTAAAATTAGTTGGACATTTCCAATTTTGGCATAGACAGGAAAAAAGACAAAAAAAAATTTTACAAGAATAGAAAAGGTTTAATTACTAAGATTAAATTAAAGAATAAACGACAATGATACAATAAAAATAAATTATTTGAATATATGAAAAAATAAGGGAGTTATGAATCATTGAAATAGAAAAATGAATTATTTATTTATTAATTATTAGAATATTACAAAATTGCAATGCAAAATTAAAAAAATGAAATACAATAATTAAATAATTATGAAATTATACGCATGAATAATAAAATATTTAAGTAAATTTATATGCAATAGGCAATAATTTTTGTTCGCCACAAAACATAATGCTAAATGCAATTGAGATGTTCAGATGGTATTTAATAAAAAAATGTAGAAAAATCTCTCATTTGACAAACTGCAAAATATTATTAAACTAAAAACTTGAGACAGTTGAAAAAAAATTGAGCCAGTCTCGAGAAATAATAAATGATACAAATTAAATAAACAAAGTTCAGTGAAATGTAACTATTAAGTTAAAAACTAAAAAATTTAAATACTTATTTGTATTAATTTAAACAAAATGAAATATAAACAAACAATTAAGAAAAAGAAAAATCAGTGATACAAGCATAAATTAATGATAATTTAACTTTAAAATCATAAATGCATGTCTAGGTATTCATAACTAGGGCTTCCATTTTTAGACACAAAAAATCGCGAAATAGGCACCTAAAAAAGGCATAAAAAAATCGCAAAATAGGCATTAAATAGGAACAAAAATCCCCGAATAGGCAAAAAAAAATTTTTATTGAAGCTCTTTAGGTAGCAAATCACGTAAAAACTTAATCAAAAAAGTTAATTTGGATTTAAATTGTTTTAAAGTTTTGTCGAATAAAGACATTATTAAAAAAAATAATTGAATTTTGGGGATCATTTTTTATGAAAAATTTTTTCAATTCTTAAAGGTGTATTTTCTGAAATTTTTTCGGGTCGATTCTTAGGGGTGTATTTTCCATTTTTATTGCATTTTTGGTAAGGATTTTTAACAAAATCCTGAAAAAGGCGCCCAAAATGGCGAAATAGGCACAAAAATAGGCATTTAGGCATTAAGCACAAAAGTTCCAAAATAGGCAAAGTTAGGCATTATAAAAGTCATCGTTGACACCCCAAACCAAGCGGAAAATGCTTTTTTCGTTCTTATCTATGCGTAAAAAGTGCGCAAAAATTTTAGGCATTCGCCTAAAAATGTAAGCCCTATTCATAACATTGTTTATTGTCAATAAGAAAAAGAGTCCACAAAAGGGAAAAATCCGCTTACATTAAGGACAAAACATTAATTAAAAATGTCTCAAGAAAGCGCAAAACAATTAAAACGAGATCACCACCAAAATAAAATATAATATGAAATCAATACAAATAAATAAATAGTGATCAAATCACTTTTAGTTTTAATGAATTAAAAATTCGACTTTAATTTTTCCAGTCTATTTTACAGAAATAGAGTTGGTTTTAATTTTATTTTTAAATTTATTTCATGACTTTATTTCAATAAGCTTTTTATCGAGTTGGTTCCAAATTTTTAGTTACCCGCCCTGCAAAAGGCATAAATTTTTTGCCTAATTTATATTTCGAGTTAAGTCTATAAAATGAATGTTAAAGCGTTTAGAAGGTTTAAATATTTCAAAGGGATTCAGATCTGTGCATTTGAAAAGACTCTTGGTGAAATATTTTTGACATTTTTTATTTTTTTAAATATTTTTTTGAATATAAGGATTCCAAACCTCAGGAGCATATTCCAATAACGGTCTAACATAAGTTTTGTACAAAATAATCCAAATCCTAGAAGACTTTGACTTAATAATCCGAAATAAAAACGCATCCACAACATTTATTATATTTCCATCAATTTTATATATTTCTTTGGGGTTTTTATTCCCCAAGTGAATTACAAAAGTTTTTTGAATTGAGATTCTGATTTGCCATTTAGTTGCCCATTCGGATAAATTATGCAATGCTTTATGCATAATTTCTGTGTCGGTTCTTGCTTTATAACAAATATACAATTTAACATCATCATCATATAATTTAATTCTTACTCCTGATGGCAAAGCATCAGGAAGATCGTTAATATAAATCAAAAATAATAAAGGTCCAAAAGGACAGAGCCCTGGGTGACGCCAGAGCCAACTTTTTTACTGGTGGATAAATCATCCCCAATTTTAACACGAAAAGTCCTATTACTCAAAAAGTCCTTTATCCACATCAAAAGTTTGCCCCTTATACCTATTTTTTCCAATTTGTATAAAAGTAATTCATGGGGCACTGAATCAAATGCTTTTTGAAAATCAATATAAATACAATCAACTTTTTTCCATTTATAATTGCATCATACCAATCTTCCACAACTGTTATTAATTGACTCGTTGTAGACCTATTTCTAACAAAACCAAATTGAAATTCCGAAATTTTTCTGTTTTTTAATAGAAAATTGTAAATATTTTTGCTTAAAATTCTTTCCATCACCCTGCAAGTGAGCAGGTTAATGAAATTGCCCTATGTTTTCGGGATTATTTTTGTCACCCTTTTTAAAAAGCGGAAAAACAATTGATTCCTTCCAGATGTCTGGAAGTGAACCAATGTCTAATGAGATCCTAAACAAGTCAGTAATAACAGTTGACAGAGACAAATGGCAAATTTTTAAAATTTTATAGCTAATATTATCTTGAGAAGTGCCATTTTTATTCGGAAGTTTTTTCAAAATATTTTGGGTCTCGATAATGTTAAAATTTATATCCGATATAAAGCATTGATCAATTTCTATAATATTACCCAAGCATGAACTGCTTGGGTCTGTTTCACTATTATTAAATGAATTGGCAAATAAGTTGGCAAATATTTCACATTTCTCAGCACTGTTATGATAGCATTTATCTTCATAAATCAGATTAGGTATTTCAAAGGGATTGACATTAAATTTTTGTATATATTTATAAATAGAATTCCTTCCCTTTGAAATAGCCTTTTTTTCAATTTGGCTATGGTATTTATTTGTTTGTATTTTTATGTGTAAAGAAATGCTATCATATAGTGCTTTTTTGGATGGGTCAGTTTTAGTTTGCCTAAATAATTTTGCCTTCTCTTTGATGGATGCTAATAAATGTGCGGGTATTTAGGAGTTAAATCTTTCTTGGTCAAACGCTTTATTGGAATACACTCATTTAAAATGTTTAATAATATACTGTTAAAGGCTGAATATTTTTGATTTATGCTAAAGCATTTATATGACAAGGCATTTAGCCTTGATGCTATGACTATATTAAAATGTAACACATTCGATGGGCAAAACCAACGAAAGTTTGCGATCTTTGTTTTCGGTTTTGTTTTAGGAGTAATTAATGTGAAAATTTGTGTTAAATGATCCGATGAAAATATGCCACCTTTAACAGTACAATCAGTAATAATTTTTTCATTGGCAGATAAAATCAAACCTAGCCAGGTATTAATCCGTGTTGGCTCATTCGTGGCCAAAGCGTAAGAAAATCTATTGAAAAAGTCACAAAATATTTCACCATATTTACTCATTGAGTAGGGATGCCCATTTTTCCATACCAAACCTTATTCGTTAAATTAAAATCCCTAAAGTCAGTGCATTTTCATTAAAAAATTTTTGCAAAAATTTAAACAAATTTTCTGTTTGTTTGAGTGTTGTTTTGGGTGGTCTATACATCAAAACAAATCTGATGCACTGTAAATTTTGAAGTTGAATAACTAAGATTTCAGAATTAAATTTTGAATCCGAAAATTTAGTAAAAAATCCAATTTCTTTTCTGATTAGAATACCACAACCGCCCCCACAAGTTTTTGATTTCCTTGATGAAAAAATATAATTATAATTATCTTTTATCCAAGGGCAAAAATTGATTTCTTCCCCGTCTTTGGTCCAAGTCTCAGTGATTAAAAGAATGTCAATTTTTTCTGTTTCTAAAATAAGTGCTATTTCATCGATTTTATTCATTATTGACCTTATGTTTACTAGACAGCATTTAACATTCCCTTTATTTTTTATTAAAAAATTTGGATGATTAATTTTTTGGTAAAAATTTTTTACTGACCGGAAAATTTTTTGTACTTTTGGGTAATAATTATAGGTAATTTGCAGTGATTTGGTTGGACAATTTAAAAATTTTTTCGAATATGGTCAATGTCCTGTCTCAGCACGACCTGATTGGCATATATCACCCAATCACCGTTGTCCGACTGTCTTTTCTTCGCGCATTCTTCGATCATTTTCCGCCTCTCCGACAGCTGCTTCTTGGTCATGCTTTCGCGGACGCGGACATTGTGGAGACCATTCAAGGCTTGCACCTTTCCGCGCATACGGATGACGTGCCGCGCTGCGTGTTTGCTGGGGAATTCCATTTTGAGCGGGCGCGGTCGTCCATCCATTCGCTTGCCGACACGGAAGACAATTGGTGCCTGGTCGACGTCCGTGGCATTCAAAATTTGGTCCACAATGGCTCGGTCCTCCTGGGCTCGCTCCGTCGCTTTGTCCGATTTGCATTCGGGCACATTTGTCACAACGACGGTTCTCAGTCGTCGTTCCTCTTCGACCGCGTCGACTGCCGCAGCCTGTGAATGAATTAGGACGGAGGCGGTGCTTTAAAGGGAGTGAAGCTGCTTAATAAGCAACTTGGCGTAGTCGGGAATGGAGTTGTCTGAGTCGATTTCTTGGGGGATTTGTAGTTGGTCAAGGTCGGACAGAAATTTTTTGGGGGCAGTGTTGTCAGAAGGAGGAGAAAAATTCGCCATTCTCTTTGCCAGCGATTAGGAGAGGAGATGACAATTTTGAAGGAATGACAATTTTGAAGGAATGACAATTTTTAAGGAATGACAATTTTGAAGGAATGACAATTTTATTTGTAATTTTTAATGCGATTTGTTAACAGATTTTGTCTAAAAAATGACAAAATTTTATAATTTTGAGCAAATTTTGCAAGAAAATTAAGGTTTTTTAGGGTCTGGCGGTGCTGATAGGCGCCGCTGGGAAATTTTTGAAAATTTCAGTTCAATTTATTAACAGCAATTGTACAAAAATTACTAATTTTTTGAAAAAAAATTAAAAAAAATTTCCGTAAATTTCCGACTTTAAAAATTTCGGAAATCGGAAGTCGTGTTGTGTTATTGCCATTTCACATTTTCTTGGCATTATGTTCAATTGACACGTCATCAGTTTCATCGCCCATAAATACCGCTCTCTTCCCTCCTTCCTCGCTTCGGACTTCATTCATTCTCATTATCATTTGCATTTCACCCCCACACAATTTGTCTCTCTCTCTCTTCACCTCTGACTTATTTATTTATTATTTATTTGTTATTGATTGTATTTGTTGTTGTTGAATAAACGACACAACAAATTGGCGCAGTCAGCATAGGCTTTTATTTTCAAATATAATTCATTTGACAGTTTAATTCCAAACTCAAATTTTAATCAATTCATTTGTGTCCACCTTTGCCCGTAACACATTCTTACTGATCGATAAGTCGATAAGTAGACCGCTTTCGTCAACAGTAAGGAAAAGACTTTATTGGCTTCACAAGCTGATAAGTAGGCCTCTGTGAACACCCATTAAAGGAAAGACGGATTTGGGAACACGCAAGTCAAAGTGACCGCTGCGTGCAGTTCAAATTCGCAATTTCCACTCGCCAAGGACACTTAATATCAATCAACAACGCCGAATTTTACTGCCAATAAAAATTCAAAACAAAATTATCACTGACGGCCAAATTTTGTTCACTTTCTCTATTCACTGTCATTCCTATCAATCATGTCAATCACTTCGGAGCAACTGAAAGCTATTTTGGCTGATCAAAAGTCACAGTTTATGAAATTGTTGCAAAATATTCAACTCGGCAACGCACCACCGCAACAAAATCCGTCACAGTCCAATGACATGGACTTGTTTTGTAAACTAAGTGCCCAAATTTCAGAATTTGTTTACAGCCCCGACGACAACCGCACTTTTGAGGAATGGTATGAACGGTTCGGCCCATTTGTGGAACAGGAGGGTAAGCCGATGTCAGAGCAGAGCAAAGTCCGACTCATTGTAAGTAAATTGGGGACGGACGAGTACAAGCATTACACTGAGAGCATTCAACCACAAACACCAGATAAAGTTGGTTTGTTGGACACCATTTCGAAATTACGCACAATTTTCCCCGAAACTAAGTCAATTTTCATTAAAAAGTATGAGTGTTTTCAACTCACGTGCGAAGTCAACAAAGACGTCCTCGCGTTCGGGCTCAACCGTCAACGCAATGGCAGAAAAAGCGAAATTGGACCTCACAAAGGACCAAATCAAAAGTTTAATTTTCATCACTGGTTTAGGCAAACAAAATGCAGAGTTGCGCTATCGCTGTATCAAACTGTTGGACGGCAACGCAAATTATGAGCAACTTTTGGCGGATTGCAAAGAAGTCATCGCTTTACGACAAAGCTCAGCGGCACTCAGCGGACGACACGATTTTAATTCAATTCAAATTCGTCCCTCAAAGATTCAGGATCACCCAAAGAATAAGTCGCCAACTCGCACATGTTCATTGTCACAGCCCTGCCAGCACAACACGCACACAGCCAATCAAAGTGCAGTCAAACATTCATCAAAATCAATGCCACCCGAGCCATGTCATCGTTGCGGAGGAGACCATTGGAATTCAGATTGCTCGTACCCGAAAACGGTCAAATGTCACAACTGTGGTAGACAAGGGCATATTTCTGCAATTTGTCGGGAACAGGGCAAACAACAAAATTTTTTTGAAAAACAGACAAACATAGTCGAATGTCTCAACATCACTCCGGCAGAATTTGAGAAGGAATCAAACATCATTGTGCCCGTCAAATGTCCAACATGCACAAGAGGAAGCATCGCACACAAATCCAAAGTTCAGTATCACAGGAAACACGGAGCAAACCGGGTTGTAACGGCAGCAAATGGCACTGATCATGAGTGGTCAACCGACGAAGTGATCAGACCGCTTCAGCCTAATGTTCCGGCACCAGTTCATTCACCAGTCCGATCACCACAGGGACCAAAGCAAAACACACCATCACCCGATCACCAAATGCAACCACAAGAACGGACTGATCAGATGGACTGTTGTGTCTGAGCGTATACCACTTGGCCAAGTGGTATACGCTCAGACACAACAAAAAGGTAACTCCAAGTTCGATCCCTCCTGGCGGTGAATTAATATTTAAAACTCCACGACGCCACGGCGAGTGCCGATAAAGCACCAGTAGTGTGTGTGTAAAGGGGAGGAAGTAGGTGCGGAAGTGTTTGGCACTGAAAAGTCGAGCCAATATCTCCAGTAGTGAGTGCGGCATATTTTGGTTATCGTTTGTCACCACCGGATTATATTCGTTTTGAACAACAAATCCTTCCAGGAAAAGCGTCAGATTTGACTTTCCAGGAATGCATCGGCAAACTGAAAACTTTGTTTTCAGACACAAAATCCATTTTTGTGCGCCGTTTTGAGTGCTTTCAGCTGGCATGTGCGCCGACTCAAATGTGCTGGACTTCGGTGCGATTGTCAACGCCCGTTGCGAGCGAGCCGAAATGACGCTGTCGAAAGAAGAAGTCAAGTGCATGATCTTCATGTCAGGTTTGACAGACGCACATAAGGACTTGAGGCAGGAGTGCCTCCGGCAGT